>LNAC01000422.1:813798-839556 GCA_002007465.1 Ailurus styani
GTAGGGATAGGGTGGATGGGTGTTATGGACATTGGGGAGGGTTTGTGCTATGGTGAGTGCTATGAAAGGTGTAAGCCTTTTGATTAACAGACCTGTACCCCTGGAACAAATAATAATAAAATATATATATATAATATAAAAATAAATAACTCTATAGGACCATAACATAATAGGGGGGTGATGTTTTATGGTGTATAATTTTCCAAATCTCACCTATTTCACTTTCAGGTAAGGCCCACCAAGATCGCTAGCTTGATAATACACTGCTGGTGGTCTCAGTGCTAATATTAGGAATATTTTGTTTGTTCTAACATGTTGTAGTCATGAAACAGTTTGTTACACACAAAAGGCTCCTCTGAAGCCCTTTTCTAGCTCCTGGTTGAGGAAATCAATGTGGTAATTATCATGGGCTATTTTTGCCTCTAAGTACAACTTAGGATTGTAAATGATGATTGCCTTTTTTTTTAAGATTTTATTTATTTGCTAGGGCCAGAGAGCACAAGCAGGGGGAAGGGCAGAGGGAGGAGGACGAGCAGGTTCCCTACTGAGCAGGGACCCCATTGTGGGACTCGATCCCAGGACCCTGGGATCATGACCTGAGCCGAAGGCAGATGCTTCACCAACTGACCCGCTTTTTGTTTTATAAACATGTATGTAGTGCTTTTATGTGCCAGTCCCTGTTATAAATATTAACTCATTTGAAATTCAGAACAATTCTATGAGATGAGACATTATTATTCTCATTTTACAGATACAGAAAAAGGAACTTTTCTGGTCCCTGGAAAAATTAAGTAGCTTGCTCAAGGTCACTTAGGTAGTAAATGGCAGAGTTGGGCTCCGAACCCAAGGGACATTAGTCCAGAGTCCATGCTCTAACGCTGTGTTCTGCTCGTGGGAGGAAGTGAAGATTGTATTGTCCTCAAGAAGATGCCTGGACATTTATTGTTTGCTTTCTTTTTTCTCCCTCCAAATCATTCTCTCCTGATATTAAGTGGGGTTTTTATGCAGGATACCTCATTTTACTGCACTGTGCAAATCCTGTATTTTCTATAAATTGAAGGCTTATGACAACCCTGCCTCTAGCAAGTCTGTCGGCACCATTTTCCAACAGCCTTTGCTCACTTCATGTGTCTGTGTCACATTTTGGCAATGCCTACAATATTTCACAATTTTTCATTATTACTTGTTATGGTGATCTTTGATCAGTGATCTTTGATATTACTTTAGAACTGTCTTGGAGTACCCTGTGCCCATGTAAGACAGTCAGCTTAGTTGATAAATGTGTGTGTTCTGCTGCTCCCCTGACAGACCATTCCCCCATCTCTTCCCCCCTCCAATTCTGTGAAGGCTGAGAGAGGTGAAGAAGCAGGGAAAAAAAGTTTAAAGCTACCAAAGGTTATTTCATGAGGTTTGAGGAAAAAATGGTTTCCATAACCTTACTGTGCACAGTGGGGCAGCAAGTTATCTAGAAGATCTAGCTAAGACAATTAATGAAGGCGACTACACCAAATAGTAGATTTTCAATGTAGACCAAATCGCCTCCTGTTGGAAGAAGATGCCATCTAGGACTTTCAGGGCTAGAGAAGAGAAGTCAGTGCCTGGCTTCAAAGGACAGGCTGACTCTCCTGTTAGGGGTGAATGCAGTGGTGACTTTAAGTTGAAGCCAGTGCTCATTTACTATTCTGAAAATTCTAAGGCCCTTAAGAATTATGCATTAAGGAGAGCACCTGATGTGATGAGCACTGGGTGTCACACTGAACTGATGAGTCATTGGACATAATATCAAAACCCAGTGATGTACCATACCTTGGCTAATTCATTTTAAATAAAAAAAGAGTTATGCTAAACCTGCTCTGCCTGTGCTTTGTAAATGGAACAATAAAGTCTGGATGACAGCCCATCTGTTTCGGTAACATGACTTACTGAATATTTTGAGCCCACCTTGAGACCTATTGCTCAGAAAGATTCCTTTCAAAATATTACTGCTCACTGGCAATGCATCTGCTCACTCAAGAGCTATGATGGAGATGGACAATGAGCTCGGTGTTATTTTCATCCCTGCTAACACAACATCTGTGCTGCAGCCCATGGATCAAGACATTATTTGGACTTTCAGATCTTATTATTGAAGAGATACATTTCATAAGGCTTGAGAAGCTCCAGATAGTGCTTTCTCTGATGGTTCTGGGCAAAATAAATTTAAAACCTTTTGGAAATGATTCACCATTCTAGGTGCCATGGAGAACATTTGTGACTCACAAGAAGATGGCACATGGAAGAAGTTGATTCCCACCCTCATGGATGACTTTGAAGAGTTCAAGACTTTAGTGGAAGAAGAGACTGAACATATGAGAGAATTGCTACAACCTCTTGATAAAATTTGAACAGATAAAGAGTTTCTTCTTACAGATGAGCAAAGAAAGTAGCTTCTTGAGAAGTAATCTCCTGGTGAAGGTGCTGTGAAGACTGTTGAAATGAAAACATTAACATTATTAGCTGGGCACTCTGTATTTTTATTTGTTGAATCTGGCGACCCTCCTGCCTTCTTAGTTTCTGTATTCGGGAGAAAACAAAGATATATATGATGGGCAATTTTCTTTTTAAATTTAATTTAATTTATTTTTTTCAGTGATCCAAGATTCATTGTTTATGCACCACACCCAATGCTCCATGCAATACGTGCCCTGCTTAATACCCACCACCAGGCTCACCCATCCCTTTCTCCTCCCCTCCATAACCCTCAGTTTGTTTCTCAGAGTCCATAGTCTCTCATGGTTCATTTCCCTTCCAACTTACCCCAATTCACTTTTCCTTCCCTTCCCCTAGAGTCCTCCAATTTATTCCTTATGTTCCACAAGTAAGTGAAACCATATGATAATTGACTTTCTCTGCTTGACTTACTTCATTCAGCATAATCTCCTCCAGACCCGTCCATGTTGATACAAAAGTTGGGTATTCATCCTTTCTGATGGCTGAGTAATATTCCATTGTATATATGGATCATGTCTTCTTTATCCATTTGTCTGTCNATCTCGGCTCTTTCCACAGTTTGGCGATTGTGGACATTGCTGATATGAACATTGGGGTATATATGGCCCTTCTTTTCACTACATCTGTTTCTTTGGGGTAAATACCCAGTAGTGCAATTGCAGGGTCATAGGGTAGCTTTATTTTTAATTTTTTGAGGAACCTTCACACTGTTTTCCAAAGTGGCTGTACCAACTTGCATTCCCACCAATAGTGAAAGAGGGTTCCCCTTTCTCTACATCCCCTCCAACATTTGTCATTTCCTGTCCTGTTGATTTTGCCATTCTAACTGGTGTAAGATGGTATCTCAATGTGTTTTTGATTTGAGTTTCCCTGATGGCTAGTGATGATGAACATTTTTTCATGTGTCTGTTGACCATTTGTATGTCTTCTTTGGAGAAGTGTCTGTTCATGTCTTCTGCCCATTTTTTTTGACATGATTACCTGTTTTTTGGCCATTGAGCTTGAGAAGTTCTTTATAGATCTTGGATATCAGCCCTTTGTCTCTAGTGTCATTTGCGAATATCTTCTCCCATTCCGTGGGTTGCCTCTTTGTTTTGTTGACTGTTTCCTTTGCTGTGCAGAAGCTTTTTATCTTGATGAAGCCCCAGAAGTTCATTTTTGATTTTGTTTCCTTTGCTTTTGGAGATGTGTCTTGAAAGAAGTTGCTGTGGCTGATGTCAAAGAGGTTACTGCCTATGTTCTCCTCTAGGATTTTGATAGATTCCTGCCTCACATTGAGGTCTTTCATCCATTTCGAGTTTATCTTTGTGTATGGTGTGAGAGAATGGTCGAGTTTCATTCTTCTATACATAGCTGTCCAATTTTCCCAGCACGATTTATTGAAGAGACTGTCTTTTTTCCACTGGATATTTTTTCCTGCTTTGTCGAAGATTATTTGACCATAAAGTTGAGGGTTCATATCTGGACTCTCCTCTCTGTTGCATTGGTCTGTGTGTTTGTTTTGTACCAGTACCATGCTGTCTTGGTGATCACAGCTTTGTGGTAAAGTTTGAAATCAGGGAACACGATGCCCCCAGCTTTGTGTTTCTTTTTCTTTTCTTTTCTTTCTTTTTTTTTTAAGATTGTATTTATTTGTCAGAGAGAGGACACAAGCAGGGGGAAAGGTAGAGGCAGAGGGAGAAGTAGGCTCCTTGTCAAGCAAGGAACCTGACGTGGGACTCGATCCCAGGACCCTGGGATCATGACCCGAGCTGAAGGCAGTCGCTTAACCCACTGAGCCACCCAGGCGTCCCTGTTTTCCTTTTTCAACATTTCCTTAGTGACTCGGGGTCTTTTCTGGTTCCATACAAATTTTGGGATTGTTTGTTCCAGCACTTTGAAAAATGCTGGTGGAATTTTGATCAGGATGGCATTGAAAATACAGATTGCTCTGGGCAGTATAGACATTTTAACAACGTTTATTCCTCTGATCCACCAGCATGGAATGCTTTTCTATCTTTTTGTATCTTCAGTGTCTTTCATGAGTGTTCTATAGTTTCTTGAGTATAGATCCTTTACCTCTTTGGTTAGGTTTATTCCAAGGTATCTTATGGTTCTTGGTGCTATAGTAAATGGAATCTATTCTCTAATTTCCCTTTCTATATTTTCATTGCTAGTGTATAAGAAAGCAACTGATTTCTGTGGATTGATTTTGTATCCTGCAACATTACTGAATTGCTGTATGAGTTCTAGTAGTTTGGGGGTGGAGTCTTTTGGGTTTTCCATATAAAGTATCATGTTATCTGCAAAGAGAGAGAGTTTGACTTCTTTGCCAATTTGAATACATTTTATTTCTTTTTGTTGTCTGATTACCATTGCTAGGACTTCTAGTACTATGTTGATCAACAGTGGCTAGAGTGGGCATCCTTGTCATGTTCCTGATCTCAATGGGAAGGCTGTCAGTTTTCCCCCATTGAGAATGATATTTGCTACGGGTTTTTCATAGATAGATTTTATGAAGTTGAGAAATGTTCCCTCTATCCCTATACTTTGAAGAGTTTTAATCAGGAACGGATGCTGTATTTTGTCAAATGCTTTCTCTGCATCAACTGAGAGGACCATGTGGTTCTTCTCTTATTGATTTGTTCTATCAATTGCTTGATTTGGGAATGTTGAACCACCCTTGCATCCCAGGGATAAATCCCACCTGGTCATGGTGGATAATCTTTTTAATGTACTGTTGGATCCTATTAGCTAGGGTCTTGTTGAGAATCTTGGCACCCATATTCATCAGGGGTATTGTTCTGAAATTCTCCTTTTTGTTGGGATCTTTGCCTGATTTGGGGATCAAGGTAATGCTGGCTTGAATGAAAAGAATCTGGAAGTTTTCCCTCTGTTTCTATTTTTGAAACAGCTTCAGGAGAATAGGTATTATTTCTTCTTTGAATGTTTGGTAGAATTCCCCAGGGAATCCGTCAGGTCCTGGACTCTTATTTTTTGGGAGATTTTTGATCACTGCTTCAATCTCGTTGCTAGATATTGGTCTATTCAGGCTGTCAATTTCTTCCTGTTTCAGTCTTGGAAGTTTATAGGTTTCCGGGAATGTATCCATTTCTTCTAGGTTGCTTAACTTATTGGCATATAGCTGTTGATAATAGGTTCTGATGATTTTTTGTATTTCCTTGGTGTTAGTCATGATCTCTCCCCTTTCATTCATAATTTTATTGAGTCCTCTCTTCTATTTTGGATTAGTTTGGCCAGTGGTTTATCAATCTTAATTCTTTCAAAGAACCAGCTTCTTGTTTCATTGATGTGTTCTACTGTATCTCTAGTTTCTAACTCATTGATCTCTGCTCTAATCTTAGTTATTTCCCTTCTTGTGCGTGGAGTTGGCTTAATTTGTTGTTGATTTTATAGTTCTTAAGGTGTAAAGAAGGTTGGTGTAATTGGGATCTTTCAATTTTTTTGAGTGAGGCTTGGATTGCTATGTATTTCCCTCTTAGGACTGCCTTTGCTGTATCCATAGGTTTTGGACCACTGTGTCTTCATTCTTGTTGGTTTCCATGAATTGTTTAAGTTCTTCTTTGATTTCCTGGTTGACCCAAACATTCTTGAGCGGGATGGTCTTTAGCTTCCAAGTGTTTGATTTCCTTCCAAACTTTTTCTTGTGGTTGAGTTCCCGTTTCAAAGCATTGTGGTCTGAGAATATGCAGGGGATAATCTCAATCTTTTGATATCAGTTGAGCCCTGATTTGTGACCAAGTGTGTGATCTATTCTGGAGAAAGTTCCACATGCACTCGAGAAGAATGAGTATTCTGTTTTAGGTTGGAATGTTCTGTATATATCTATGAGGTCCATCTGATCCAATGTGTCATCCAAAGCTCTTGTTTCTTTGTTGATTTTCTGTTTAGATGATCTATTGCTGAGTGGTGTGTTAAGATCTCCTACATTTAATGTACTTATATCAATATGACTATTTTGTTTAACAGTTGGCTTATGTAGTTGGCTTCTCCCATGTTGGGGGCATAAATATTTACAATTGTTAGATCTTCTTGTTGGATAGACCCTTTAAGAATAATGTAGTGTCCTTCTGTATCTCTGACTACAATCTTTAGCTTAAAATCTAATTTATCTGATATGAGAATCACTACCCCAGCTTTCTTTTGAGGCCCATTGGCATGAAAGATGGTTCTCCATCCCTTCATTTTCAGTCTGGATACATCTTTAGGTTCAAAATATGTCTCTTGTAGACAGCATATGGATGGGTCCTGTCGTTTTATCCAGTCTGCAACCCTGTGCCTTTTTATGGGAGCATTTAGGCCGTTCACATTGAGAGTGATTATTGAAAGGTAAGTTTTTATTGACATCATGTTGCCTGTGAAATCCTTGTTTCTATGCATTGTCTCTGTAACTTTCTGTTCTGTGTCACTCTTGGGTTCTTTGTTCTTTTATAGAACCCCCCTCAATATTCCTTGTAGTGCCGGCTTTTTGGTCACATAATCTTTTAGACCTTGCCAATCTTGGAAGCTTTTTATCTCTCCATCCATCCTGAATGTCAGCCTTGCTGGATAATGTATTCTTGGCTGCATGTTTTTCTCATTTAGAGCCCTGAATATGTCTTGCCAGCCCTTTCTGGCTTGCCAGGTTTCTGTGGACAGGTCAGATGTTAATGCTGATGGTCCTTCCTCTATATGTAAGGAATCTCTTCTCCCTAGCTGCCCTCGAGACCTCCTGTCTAAATTTATGATTTGTGAATCTCACAATTAAGTGTCTGTGGGTCTTTCTAGACTCCTTGCTCTTGGGGGTGTCCTCTCTGCCTCTAGGACATGAACACTTGTTGATGGGCAATTTTCAAAACAGAGGATAAATTTCTCTATTGAGAAGGAACAGGACTAATATTCACCACAGTCTCTTCTTATGTTTTTCCGTGTAGTCACAACACAATTTTTCAGCAAGGGAAAAAGTACTTTCTGGTGTCAAACCAAAACTCTACCTATAACCAGATTTTTCTTTTCCAGTAACCAACCCCCCTGCCCTGCCCATGTTGTATTATTATTATTTAAATTTCCTCCTAACTTGGGGTGATGTTTTGGATAGCATGCTTTATTGCTTTTTCTTTTCTTTTCTTTTCCTTCCTTCCCCCCTTCCCCCCTTCCTCCTTTTCGATTTTACATGATCTCCACACTCAATGGGGACTTGAACTTACAACCCTGAGATCAAGAGTTGCATGTCTACTGACTGAGCCAGCCAGGCACCCCTGGATAGCATGCTTTTATTTCTAACATAGATTCAGCTTTTATTTAAACTGTTTTTTCAATAATAAATGGAGCTTTCATTCCCAATTCTGATGAAAAAATTTTATTGTGGTAGACTATTCAAACTATATACAATATGTAAACATATTGCAAAACGAGAAGTCAAGAAATTTGTCATAAAAAATTCGCTATATATCCTCCCCTGCTCTGTATTTTAGTGTCTCTGCTTCACTTTCTGATTATTTATGAAGCTCTCCTGATACTTCTACAGAAAAAGGTAATTTTGAATGTGCAAAATATTAGCTTAGGACAAAATAATCTTTCTTATGATTCTCCTTAAATAAAAATAAAATGTTTCCAACAAATTCAATTGAGGGTAAATAAGGATAAAAGTTTGTAGTTGGCAACATAATTTTGTTTATAAAATTCTAATGTTTTCAGTTTACATATCTAATGTATTCAGGGTTAAGACCTTAGAAAAAGAGTGTTGGGGGGAGGCAATATTCTAATAAACAGACCTCTGGCTAAAGCTGCAATCAGAAAGAGAAATTTACTTGTTTTTTAATTATAACACCTTCATAGTCATTTAGATTTTCTATACTGATTGAAGAGAAAATATCGATTTTTACCAGTATTGGTGCATTTCATAATCATTGCTGGAAGAATACTTACCACTGCTGCCATATTTGATACCTAGTACAAAGGCAAATCATTTGCACTTTAGGAGAAGAAAACAGTCTTTTAAAAGGTATTGATGAAGAGTATGGCATAGGGAATATAGTCAATATTACTGTAATGGTGTATGGTGACAGATGGTAACTATATTTATGGTGAGCGTTGCATAATGCATGGAATTGTCAAATTACTATATTGTACACTTGAACATTGTCAACTTAAATTTTTTATTCTTGAAGTATAAAGAGAGAGGTAAACCAAGAAACAGATTCTTAACTGTAGAGAACTGATGATTACCTGAGGTTAGGTGTGTGTGTGGGGGTAAACAGGTGATGGAGAATGAGGAGGGCACTTGGTGTGATGAGTCCTGGGTGTGGAATCACTATACAGTACACCTGAAACTCATATTACACTGTAGGTTAACTAATTAGAATTTAAATAAAAACTTAAAATATTTGTATTTTTAAACCTAAAAATAATAACCTATTAGAGAATTCATGTATTCAAACTTTATTATGATTTTTGGTTACAGACACTGTTTTTAATTTTTGTCCTTATTTATTCTCCAAAGCAAAACAGATTAATTTTTGTAAATAGCAATTGCCTGGGAAGAGGAAAGTGGCGGATGGCTAAAGAGTGGTATATAATCATTCTAGTTCATTCTCAAGGGTCTCTCAATTACATCAGAGATCCAGAAAATGCTCTTGACGATTAATATGCATGAATTCTGATTCCTAGTCACCTAGTTTATACTATCATACTGCTGTTTCTTACATATAGCCTTATGACATACATGTGAATATTTCATTTTATTTTATTAATAGAAAAAGCATCGAGGTAATGACATTTCAAGTCACATTATCTTGAAAAGTAGCTCTTTGCAGAATTTAAAGTACAGTATTTTAGTGGTGCCTGGCTGGCTCAGTCGGTAGAACATGTGACTCTTGATCTCAGGGTCATGAGCTCAAGCCCCACAATTAAAAATTGTGAGGGGCATGGGGTGGCTCAGTTGGTTAAGTGTCTGGTCGGTTAAGCATCTGCCTTCAACTCAGGTCATGATCTCAGGGTCCTGGACTCAAGCCCTGGAGGGGGCTCCCCACTCAGCAAGGAGTCTGTTTCTTCCTCTGCCCCTCCCCCTGCTTGTGTTCTCTCTCTCTCTCTCAAATAAAATCTTTAAAAAATTATACGGCATTTAAAAACAATTATTTAAATATCCTTTTAAGTTTTTATTATCAGTTTGTTTTACATTAAATGAAATAAGTATATAATAAAACCCATATATATATAAAGATTATGTATTAAAGTAACAGTCCTCTGCTTATACCCACTACTGATCCTGAGAGATAACTTCTGATAACAGTTTGGTATGTAACCTTGTAGAATTCTCTCTAAGGACACACAAATAACACACATACTGGAATTTTAAACATTCATTAAAAAAGATTCTATACAATTTGTAGCTTTTTGAAATGTTAAAACGCTACATCCTAAATCTTGTCATGTAAGTGCATACATACCCACTTTACTCTTTCCAGCAGCTGCCCATTACCTTATAGTATTTATGTAATTTTACATTACAATTTTAAGTATGAAATTAATTCATACTTGTAACACATTTAAACATCTAAAAACGCACTTGTTATGCCATAATCAATTTAACCATTCCTTTACTGGTGGGCATTTAGGGTGCTCGCAGGTCTTAGTGCCACAAAATATTTCCACAGAGAACATCTTTGTATATAGCTTGTTATACTTGCGTAAGTAGTTCATCAGTGTAAAAATCTGGAGTGATTCATGTTTATATTCAAATATGGTCAGATCATACCTTGAATATCTTATGGCTAGTTGTCCCTCAAATGTTTTAATCACATTGTAAATCTTGATAGTGTCTATGCATTGGTAGCAGGTTAAAGGGACTATATTTTTTCTCCCTTTTTTTTTTTATACCTGGTCATGACAGGGAGATGAGGTTTGAAATCAGAAATGAGCTGTTGCATGTATTATTCAGAGGCGAGTGTTTCTGCAGCACACACACACACACACACACACACACACACACACACACACACACACACACACACACACACACACACACACATGCTTATAAACCCCTCCTCTTCTCCCCTGTCAGCTGACTGGAAGATTCACTGCAGCGAACAAGGGAAGCCGTTCAGTCCTGCTTTTAAAGAAATAGAATTCTCTCATCCTGAAAATCCATCACCTGTTCCCACGCTCAAGATAAAGCCTTTGAACATCCTGCCTGCTCCCTGCTCTTTTCTGGACTTGGCTTCATTCCTCCATCCTTACCTTGCCCGCACATCAGTGATGTCCAAGAGCACACAGCCCACCTGTAAGCTGGAGTTTGCCATGGCCCAGGTTTAGAGAAGGACCCCACGAAGAAAACCACCTTTCTTGCTTTATCTCTTTGATACAAAAGACCAATTTGTGAAACACACCAACATTTCTTAAGATGTTTCCCTTCTCCTCTTACTAAGATTTCATACCTTGAAGCTTCATTCCGCCTTTCCCCTACCTGACACCTGCCAGCCTGTGGTCTCCTTATACTCCTGCTTTGCTTTCCATATGCCATCTTTTGTTTTTCTAAGAATACACTTTCATTTTTTCTGGTGCAAATCCTCACTTTCCACTCCTCCACTGCCCCCTACAACCCTCATGATACTCAGATTATCCTGATCTGATAAATAAGACAGATTGTTCTAAGAGCTTAACTTGCTTAATCCTCATAGCAAATTTATGAGGCAGAAACTGTTATTATCCACATTTTACAAAAAAAAATTACAGAGAAATTAAGTAACTTGTCCTAAATGACACAGCTAATAGGCGAAAAATATGGACTATAAATCCAGGCAGCCTGCTTGTAAGAGTATAAGCTGTTAAACTTTTTTTCTGAATTTTTGTGTATGCAAGAATAACACACCATTCAATTAGGCCTGGCTTCGTCTACCCTCCTTATTAGACTTGGTCATATTTGTTCTCTTTCAGTTGCAGGTGATCAAAAAATGCAATTCAAACTGCATGAGGATGGGAAAAAAAAGAGAAATTTAATGGTTCATGAACCTGAAAAGTGGTCCAGAAGTGGAGGTAGTTTCAGGTGCCGCTTAATTTCGGGCTCAGTTTCTGACTTTCTGTCTCTGATACATTGTGCTTGTCTTTAGCATGTTGGCTTTTATTCTCAGCCTTCATGTGATGGTCAGATGACTGCAGTAGCTCAAGTTTAAATTCAGTTTGCAAGAGAGAGTCTCTTTTTAGGTAGCTCTTATCAAAGTTCTTTTATTCACTGCATTTGGACCAACTTTGGACAGAATTCCCAAAGGAAAATCAATATTGCTGCTGGAAGAAGAAAAATGATGTTTCCTAATGTAAGTCTCACCCATATTTCCACTGTGACTCTTAGGTTTGTTTATCCTCAACTTGGACCTCCTAACTGCCTCATTTGCATTCACCAACATAATAACGTAGGACTTTGATGAAGGATTTACTCTATTTTTCCTTCCACCCAAACCTCTGCCAGTCTTCTGGGAGATTTCAATGTTCACATAGATGACCATCCAATAGTATGGTTTTATATTTCCTTGACTTAAGTGAACCTTTGTCTTCACTGAATGCGAACTGTTTAAATAAGAGTTATTATACTTAACTATTTGTGCGCCTTTTTCAGCCAGACCATATGTTCTTCCTTGAGGTTGAGATTCAGGATGAGATGGAAGGGAAGTAAAGGAAATTTGAGGAAACCAGGGAGTTGTCAAGAAACTAAAAGTTGTGAGCTTGAAAGTGAGGTTTAGTCAGAATGAGTGACAGATGGAAAGGAAGAAGTTGGTAGACTACAGATTTCATAGTTCAGTATTTCAAAAGTGAATTGGATGGGACAATGATAGAATTTATGCTACAAGGAACTAGGAATGAGGAAAACTAAATTGAGGTAAAGGTAAGTAGGAAGTAGCATGGTCTAGTTGTCAAAAAATCTGCTTTTGGGGTGCCTAGGTGGCTCAGGTGGTTAAGCGTCTGCTTGTGGCTCAGGTCATGGTCCCAGGGCCCTGGGATGAGGCCCCTCATTGGGCTCCCTGCTCAGCAGGGAGTCTGTTTCTCCCTCTGTCTGCCACCACCCTGTTTGTGCCCTCTTTCTCTCTCTCTGTCAAATAAATAAATAAAATCTTAAAACCTGTTTTTGAGATCAGAGTTGGGAATATATCTCAGCTCCTTTCTTAGCGCCTGTCCAGACTCAACAATTAAAAACAAAAACAAAAATACTCTTCATCTCAGTTTTCTCACCTATAGATGGGGGATAATATCTACCTACAAGGTTCTTGTAAAGATTTGTATTGGGCTATAATTAGGTAAAAACTGACTTATTATTACTGTCATTACAGTAGAGCAGATTGAAGAGCTGTGAGACTTAGAGACCCTGAGCCACAGGCAGAACTCCCTGGATGGCAGAAGAAGCCGACTTACGAAAACAGTTAAGCCAGGTGCTAAAATCCTCAACAAACGTAGAGAAATAAGTCACAAAAATAATGAACAGTGAAGCTAAACTGGTATCAGCTGGAGGCAAGCGGTTCAAAGGAGTAGCTCTTGTTGGAGGAAGATAAATCACCAGAGGCCAGGGAGGTACAGTGCGGGGCCAGGGAATGTGGGCCTTTCTTCATGGCCCAAGGTCGGGGAGCCCGTGATTAGAACAATTCCAACTAGTCTCTGGTATAGTCGGGTGTCATAAACATCAAAGGAGAGGGGAGGGTGTTGAGTGAAGGTGAAACTGAAATGGAAGCCGAGGTGGGTGTGGTGTGGCTGGCAGAGTGCTTACTGTGCACTCGGACCCTGGGATGTGAGGGAAATTCACATGCAGAAGGTTGCAGGAAAAGCAAAACCCACAAAGGATCCAGATTCGGTTAAGGAAAGGAAATGGAAGGATGTCCTTTAAAGACACAAAAATGAGAGATATGTTGCATGACAAATTCATAATTTCCAACCTTTTAAAATATTGTCTTGTGATCATTTTCCCTCAGTCATCCTGAGTCCTCCCTTACCTTTATACTGCTCCACTTGGATTTTTCTCGAAGAATAAGGAATATTTGGCTCTCTTGTGTATCCTGTCTCAGCCCTTGAACCTGCCCTAGTCCCAACAAATTACTATCTGACCATTCTTTGCCACAGGCTAAATGTGTTGCAAAAATCTAGTCCTGAAGTACTTGGAAAAATTGATACACTAAATTGCTGATGGGCATTTTCTCAGGTTACTCTGTATTGATTCATGACTCCTAGATACAATGTCGAAGGAAAAGTCATTGTAGCAGGGGAGAAGTTGGTTAGCTTCAACAGCTTCAGAAAAACTGGAAGCTATCACAGAAAATAGAATCCGGCAACTTGCTCATCCTTCCCTGCCCATCTTGAATATTATCCTGGCAAAGAGTTCTTGAAAGCATGTAGTCTTTTCCTTAATGGAAGGTCTGGGAGTCATAGCTTTCCCAAACTAAACAGAGTCCTGCAAATGAAACCCCTTCTTTTCACATTTAGATCTTCTTCTTCCCTTCCCTCAAAAGGAGGATTATCTTTAGAACAAAGAACTAGTCATTTTCTTTCTTTCTTTTCTTTTTATTATTGGAGTATAGTTGACATACAGTGTTACATGAGTTTCAGGTTTAGGGCATAGTGAATCAACAGTTCTATATATTACTTAGTACTCACCATGATAAGTGTAGTCATCAAACATTACTACAGTGTTATTGACTATATTCCCAATGCTGTACTTTTCATCTCTGTGACTGACTTCTTTTACAATCCAAAATTTGTACCTCTTAATCCCCTTCACCTATTTTGCCCATCTCCCCACACCCGTCTTTTCTGGCAATCACCAGTATGAAGAACTACTCATTTTCTAATAACATTTTTAGTTATTGGAGTTCAGGATTTACACACTTGGTATCCCAAACATCTGAATGTGGATATCTTCACTGATTGGACAATAGTGAGAGCTTTGGGTTTATGGATTTATAGGCTAACAAGAACAGACTTTAGTAGCTCTTGGTGGTCACAGCAAGAACAAACCTCTTGAGGGTTTATGGGTAGAAAATGGTTCTATGTTTTTGATCTTTTCTGATTTTCTCTGCTTTTGACTTTGATGTGACCGAGGGTAGGATACCACACTAATACCTAGATTTAGTAGTTACAGTTTTGAGCACTATTACACACTATGCTATCCTGATTTTATATATAAGAAAATTGAAATTCAGAAAGGTTAAGTAACTTATTCAAAGGAACACATCTGGTGAGTTGTCAATTCAGAATTCTAACCTAATTTTTTTTCTCAGCGTTATATTGCCTCTAACAAAAATATTGATTTATTCCAGAAAAAATATTGCAAATATTATGTTAAAAATAATGGAAAAACCAAACAAGCTTTACAGATATTTATCTATATTAATGCTGATAGACTGGAAAAATTTTTGACCAGGTGTTTACATTTAAATGGTGATCTTCCCATTATTATGAAATAATGAGGGAAAAATACACTAGGACTTAATTTCAAAATGGTGTGTTTCCAAGCTGACAGCAAATGAGAATGATGCATTGGGAAGTTCAGAACATCAGTAAGCAATTTAAATCGAATTAGAATTTAGGAAGCGGAACAGTTGGTTTAAAGACAAAAGTTTTCAGTCTATTTTCATAAATCCTTAAGGATTGGGCAGAGTTAGCATGGGTTTATAGACCAGGTATTTCAGGGTTGTGTTTTCTCAGTCAGCCTGTGGGTCTTAGGAGTCCGTGATTTCCAGTGTAAGCTTGTTGCCCCAGAGCCTCCTCTGACGGGAGGCATCAAGTGACCTGCTTCAGTATGACGTGCAGGCCATTTCCCCAGAATTTTGTCACTGTTATCACCACTCCCATCAATTGTGCTTGCCTCCCAGCCACCGGTCACTCTGAGCTTTAAACTTGTGATATGTAGAGCGGGAGGCTTGCACAATGTTTTCAGAGTTATCACAATTTTAGGTGACGATTCTTCAAAAATGAAACACTGATTTCAGATACAATTTAACACCAACTGCTGAGAAATTGATCAATTCTAATCAATTTAAAGATGCTATTTTGCACTCCTAACTTAATAGTTACGTAAGTTTTTTCAAGATCTATAATCAGGAAAAAAAAAGATCTGTAATTAGTTGTCAGAATCAAAGTTTGCCCTAAAGCAATTAACATGAATTCTGAGTTGAATACATTAAAGACTATTGTTTCTGTGATCTTCCTTGAGCAAGGTGAAATGTACCACCTTCAGTGATCTTTCTCTCTTCCAAGTGCATCTTCAAAGCATGGTGATGTTACAGTTCATGTAATCCCTCTAGGTATCCTCCTCAGCTCTTCTTTTTGAATGCTTCATTAAATCTGATGGGTTGGGTACATGGGAAACTTATGAATGGATCTCATGTTGGTAACCCCTTAGGTGTGAAGATAAAAGTTATTACAGGCTATGGAGGAAGTATGTTGAATCAATTTTAACTTCTGTTTGGGTTTTATATTTCTTAGAGGGAAGCGAAACATTCTCTAATTTATTGTTTTGGTTATACAATAAACACTAACTTTCATTAGCTGGGTATTTATTATAAAATATTTCCTGACTTGAGTATTCTGTATCTTGATATATATAGGCAAACTCTTTCAGTGTCAAAATGGGCTACAGAGAAAGAAGCCTGAAGTGAGGGTTCCACATAAGGGACAAGGGCAAGAATTCAGTGAAGGACATCGGGTGTTGGAGCTAACCAATACCATGATTTTTGGAGAGCAGTTTGAGCTAGTGTGATGCAGTACACCTGTTCTGAGAACTGCATTCCTTAAATTAAAATCTATTAATAGTCCCACCTCCTATAACTCCTCCAGAAAGAATGAGACAGTTACAAGATATGAATTTGAGTCAAGGAAAATACCCACTTTATTGTTCAGTCTATTCAGAAATGTTTGCCTTTTCAAGTTATTATTCTTTTTCTTCCTGCATCTCTTGGATATCCTCTGGCCATAACACATTTTCCAGTGGTGGCCATGAAAATCTCTCCCAACTCACATGCTCTTGCTACAATATGACCTTGTTACTCCCCATCGGGAGGTGGTGTCAGTGTTCCTCCCCCTTGAGACTGGGTGGATCTTTGTGCCTGTCATCATCTGGTGTAGATGGGTTGCTATGTGACTTCCAAGATGACGTCATAAAAGGAAAGGGAGCTTCTTCCTGGATCTTTTTCTTGAGACACTTACTCTTGGAATTGGAGCTATGCTCTGAGACTGTGTGTTATGAGGACACCTGGATCACATGCACAGGTCTCGTGTAGGTGGTTCTGGCTAAGAAGCCCAGCTGAGGTCTTGACTGACAGTCAGCAAAGAGTACCAGTCATGGGAGGTGGCATGCCTTTGAGATGACATTGGTACCAGACACCATCTGACTGTAACTTCAGGGAAGTCTGTAGAACAAGACTTAGCTACGCCCAGTCAACTCCCAGAACTGGAAGATAAATGATTGCTGCTGTTTGATGCTGCTATGTTTGGGGTGGCTCATTGTGCAAGAGTGAGAGTTGGATCCACTCAAATCAAAGCCTTTAAAATAAAGGCAAGTGACTTAATTGTAGAAAAGGAATGCATTTTTGAAATTAAAATTTAAGAGTGCTATAAATTGTACCTAGTGAAAATAGAGAAGGGGTTGCAGAGCGTAAGAAAAATGATGGATGCAGTTGTTCTAGGTCTTCCCACCTAGTAGTTTTCCTTTTCGGTAAATAAGTAGGAGTGATAAACATCTCCAGCCCTGTTCCTCCATCAGCAACACTTCTTGTCTGCCATTGCACCTGGGCTTGGGTTCAAATTACGGCAAACGTATTTCCCCATTTTTCTGGGATAGTCCCTGGCTATATCCCTGTCTGTATTTGTCTATATTCATGGTCCCAGGATTATTACTACCGATGCCCCCATCCTCTGTTTTATTCTCAAAAGGGTCCTAATTTGAATAGCAGATTATATGGTCATTGTGGTCTGAGGGAATTGACCAAAGACCTAGCCATGTAAGTTCATTATTCTCTAAATATTTCTCACCCAAATTAAAATGATGGTTGATGTGTGAAAGTTGCGTTGCGTTGGTGAACCAAGTGAGACCACATCCACAGATTATGTCTCTTGGGGGCGGTGGGCACAGTGGCTGGAATTCGCCACATCCTGGTCAGGGAACCCATGAACATTTGGGTTATATGGTTGTCTATCACAGTCATACTGAATTTACAAGGGTTATGCATGCACTGTGATGCCATGCTTTAATGAAGCACAATTCGAGAAGTGGGCGATAAGCAAGGGAAGACCAAAGACAGCATGGAAGATTGATTTGTTCCAGGAAAGCTTACAGCTTCCTTCTATGAGGCATGGCTACATTATCTTCCAATAAACAGTAAAGAAGTAGGAAAAAAAAATCGTGAAGTACTAAAGTCCTGAAGCTATCATTTACTACCTAGATTGAGTTCTGTCCAGCTACAGAAAATGGAAATAAATGTCCAAAGTCAAGAGAGCTTGCAGAATGCCAGTATTAATCCTGTAGCCTTAGAAGATTTTATACAACGGCAAAATGAAAAGGAACCTCAAAAGTTGTGCAGAATAATACCCTCTGTTCAGGAAGGGGTCCAGACAGTTCTTTATTCTGCTTTAAACAGTATCTAGGGAAGGAAATTCCACCATTTTTATCTTGGCAACCTGTTTCAAGGTCTGCAAATTTTTACAATCAGAAAGTTTCTATATAGACACACAACTGCATTTTTCAAAGTCCTTTCATATACTGTCTCTAGCATTGAGTAGACAAAACAGCGGATTGAATTTTAAAAATTGAAACGGTGTAGTTAAAACCTATAATAGCTCTGGTTAATTTTAAATTTCTTCCATGACATTCAAGTCTCTCACATCCCTCCTCCTTTTTAACATTTAGACTATTTTGGATGAATTTTCAAATCAGACATTTTCCTCTGCTCTCTGCTTCCTTCTGGCAGAGTACCTAGAAGCCACAGTCTATGCTTTCATCAAATGTTTTAATTCATTAATTTAATAGAATTGCCCAACATAATAGTGTGTAAGTGCGGTTTAGTATATTTTACTTTCCGTACAAGTACCTTTATCAACAGGATATCATGATCGGAGGAAAGGACTCAAATTCATAAGGATTCACACACAATTATGTGAAATTGAATGCCCTCAGCTCTTTGCTGTTTTCAAAGACCCCTTCCTTCAGGTCAAATATTTAAGTGACATTTTGATAGCTTTCAATAAATTTTAAACTTTTTAAGCACTCACATTTCTGTAAATGTTCCAACATAGCAAACATGCTAAAATCACATGTGTGGAATTCGTATATACACTAGATATACATGTACAGTGAAGGATGATACACATAGGGGCACCTGGGTGGCTCAGTCATTAAGCATCTGCCTTCGGGTTGGGTCATGATCCCAAGGTCCTGGGATCAAGCCCCGCATCGGGCTCCCTGCTCAGCGGGAAGCCTGTTTCTCCCTCTCCCACTCCCCCTGCTTGTATTCCCTCTCCTGCTGTGTCTCTCTCTGTGAAATAAATAAAAATGGTTTTTTTTAAAAAGGATGATACACATACATGTATATTTAGTATATAGATGCAGAACATAAGATTGGGAGAACCTGGATATTATTTTTAAAAAAAGTGAAATTTATCCTGTTTTCTATATTTGTGCTTTCTTAACAATGACAAAATCTGTTGCCATAGAAAATCCTCTATTGATAAGACTGATCCATATGTGCCAGGATCTGTAAACAGAAAATAAAGAATCAGAAGCATCTGATTTATACTTTATTATTTAAGAAATGCAATTGCTTATCTTTATAGAGTTTTATTCTATTTTTTCAGTAATATTATGAATAAGCTGCACTTTTTCTAATACAGTTGATAGGCTGACATTCCATTAATCCATGTTCTTTATTTATATTGGGAGATGATAATAAATAATGGAGCTAAGAAAATGAGGAGCGGGAACCATCAACAGCACAGTGTTGGGAGGGAGATTGATTTATTTCTCATTGTTAAACATCATGGTTGAAATCTGTCAACCAGCTTGAAGGTCAACTCTAAAAGTGTCAATAAATATGAAACCCAGACTTCATGCTGAAGAACAGTAGAGAATAATCAGAAAACATTCATTTCCTTGACTGAGATAATGAGGCACTCGCAGAGATGTAATAGTTTCACCTGGTTTTCTTTTGTGTAGCTCCAAGTTCAAGGACAACACTCCCCTCATACTGTGGGAATAATACATGCTTTGTAACAATCGGAGCCTAGGACTGCATAATAGGATTAAAATGGTGTCGACTTTGTTGAGTTGAACCTCATGTACCGAGCTTGCACTGTGAGGACAGACATTTACACTAGGCTAGGAAAATTTCCTTAAGAACGAAGTGGGAGAGATGAAGGAGGAGGGAAGGGAATCACCCAGGCGCCCAAGACTGGGCAAGTCTTGAGGGAGGGACTGAACTTGGAGCCAGAGGATTCAGAGAAATTCTTGTTCATCTAGCGGAATTGTCCCCCCCCACATCCCAAGCCTCCCTCCTGTCCTGCTCGTTGTTCTGGCTTTTTTCAACCCAGACTTCAGAGAAATCTTGATTTCCTGAGTTCCTGCTGTTTTCTCTTCCCTTGGTTTTTATAGAAGATTGGAATCAGAACCAGGCACATGAAGATCATTTGAAGCTATGTGTATAAAAAAACCAATCTGTGATTTCTCCTCTTTACCTGTCAACCATAGTGCACACACACAGATACATAAGGTGTAATTAAATGTGGTTTCATTTTTAGAATTGTGTATGGTGTGTAGTATATAGTAAATTCATAAATCAAACTTTGTTTTTGGCTTTGCATCCCAGATTTTGGGTTTAGAATTTACAGTCACCATGAATCTATCCTTTTACAGTAAGGAGAATTTGTTAAATATGTATCTTTATATATATTTTAAGTATATATTATATATATTTAAATATATACTTTTTATATATTTTAAGTATATATTATATATATTTAAATATATACTTTTTATATAAATACAAGTCTGAAAAGTATAGGTTGTAGACATTAATTTGTTTTTTAGGAAGTATGCACAATAATGTAATTGGTTACAGGAAGCAGTAGTCCAGAAGTATTGCTACACATTAAATCCACACCCCCTCCTGGAAATTCACAACACATGGATCGCTGCTGGTGGCCTGACCTTGATAGAAAACAGGCAGAGGGTGGGGCTTTCTGCATTAGCAGAGCTGGAGGTCCCTCTACGATAGGTTTTGGGGATCGCATCAGGCTCACCTCTGGTTCAATGCAATTTATAATTCCTTTATGAGAAGAGAACATTCAATCTCACAGCTAGAAGTCGGGCTTTCAGGGCTGATGCTCTGTGAGGTATAGACATAGTGACATTGTAACAGTACAGGTATTCTGAAATCAGATGTTAACGTTTGAGGCTCATAAGACATCTCACTTGCAGTTGAACATAGGAATCCCTCATTTCTTCCAACAGGGGACCCTAACTCATCTCCCAGACACTTTTGAGAATCCGGTGAAAAATCTGGGTCCTTGCCCCGAACACATACACGATAATACTTTACATTCACACAATACATTTCCATTTCCATTTCCTTTATTCATTTATTAAATATTTATTGTGCCCCTACTATCCCTGTGGCAGGTACTATCCTAGAGATTGGGAAGACATCCATGAATCCCTGCCTTCACTGAACGAACATTCTGTTGTTCACATTGCTGGATTTTCCCTGGTCTAAGTCTCCTGTTTTGAATTAGTGCTTAACTTATACATGTACAGAAGAAATCTAGAAAGTAATTAACTGCTGGAACATGCCATCCTCACTGAGTTGTGATCTCTAAAAATAAGCGATGTCCTGATCAACCTGGGCTCCTTGCTGGATACAAGAGGCCATCTGCTAGTTGGGTACACCTTGCCCAACTAGGTAGTAATCATGCTGTTCAAGCCAAGCATATTTCCACTGAATAACCCATCCGACAGGACTGGTATGGTAATGTCTTACGGGTTTATTGTGAGGATTAACGAGATGCTCTAGATTAAGTCCTCAGTGCTACTAATCTGCTATGACCCTAATCTTTCTGCACTATGAAGTCTCTTTAAATATGGGCTAGCATATTTTTGAAATTAAAAAAATATAATTCAAGTGAATGGCTTGAAGAAAAAAGAAAAAGACTGGTGGGGTGTGTGTGTGTGTGTGTGTGTTTATAGCTTTAAAATTCATTTTCCTCCTTTTGCCAGACAGGAAAAATGCTAGCTTAGAGGTATGTTTTCTCGAGTTCCACATTTAATAATGATCCCCCGCCCCCGTAGGACTTACACTGGATTTTATCTGAAGAGTTTTACAATACCAAGATCCTCAGTGAATTAAAAAAAAAAATCCGTTTTGAACTAGATTGGCCAGACATATCTTAATGGTCACTTAATTCCCTGGGTGCAATGATATCTTGACTCTGACAGTCTGAGGTGTTCTGTAATTGATCCCTCAAACATGCTCTATCCTGCCTAGTTCACAGGCCCACATTCTCTAAGTCTGACAGGAAATCTTATTATTTTGAGAACGCTAATTTGTTTGGCTCTTTCAAGCCCTTCAAGTTGTCTGTGGTTGATGAGGTCTGTGCCCCGTCCCTGCACCATTTTGCCACCCCTTCCAGGGCTTCACGCTGCTAGGACAGTTTGCAGGAACTCAATTTTAAACACAATGTTTAGGCCTGTAGTAAATTGCATTTGATTGAAGGTGACCTCGCTGATAACTTTTCTTCCTCATTTAATATGGCTGTGAAGCTTGATAGAGTGATACAATCTGAAATTGGTGATCGTGTTATATTCTCACAATATGTTAGCTAGGAGCCTCATTCTGTTGATTTTTTTTCTTTCAGCTTCGGTTTGTCGTCCTCGTTATATTCTCACCTGTAATATGGCCTAGTTTTTTAAAATACGATTTTTGAAACTTACATTTAGAATGTTGCCAACAAAGCTCAAATCTGTTCAACTGTTTAAATCAACATAGTCAACCCAAGAGGGGATACTTCTTGTTTTTTCCTCTCTTGCTTTGTTCTTTACCTGGCACAGGGCCTGGCTCCTTGTAGGTGCTACGTTTCAAATTTAACATATGACTGGTCATGTATAGGTTGCCTTATAACTTCTACCTTAAGAGGTATGGTACCGCTTTCAACAACTGGTAATCTACAGCAAACATACAACTACTGGCATTGCTCTTGTGTTTTAAATTAGCCCAGACAACCTTTCCAAGAAGCTCATGATTCTTTGGTGTCTAATAGGAAGAAACTGAGGATAAAGAGGCAAAAATGTTTTATTAGTCCTGGAAAGAAAATACAGAATCAGAGAACTAAAACTTCTCCAGTATGGACATATGGACAGTTTTTCCATCATATTATTAAATTTTGAACTGGCAGATTGCTTAAAGTATAGTTATCTGATCAGCATGTGCCCGATAGGTGGGCAGCCACCTGCTTTCCTTTGAAAATACAACCTGGACAAATACACATCTAAGCCTGAGTTGAAATTGACACAGGTCTTCTCAAGTGAAATGACGGCAGAGACATTAAGACAGAGTTTTTCTGATTCATAACAGGACTGCCCATAGCAAAACTTCATGGCGATTAAGGCTAAATTGTTCTTTCTGCTTTAAACATAATGCTTCATATTATGCAGCATCCTATATCATTGAGAACTGAATGCCTATCACGTGCATGACCAGGACCTATGTCATGGCATAAATTTGTATGTGGGCTTAGGGATTTCGAAAGGACATTTGTATGTTATTGTGTAGCTGTTTTTTTTTTCATTGAATACATGTTAAGTCCATTTTGGATGAACAATGGGGGTTTCCATCTAAAGTTGCTGTGACTACTTAAGATGTTTGCCTTTTAACCCTCAGTTTGTTTTGTTACTGGGGGGTGGGAGGGTAGGGATAGGGTGGATGAGTTATGGACATTGGGGAGGGTTTGTGCTTTGGTAAATGCTGTGAAAGGTGTAAGCCAGATGATTCACAGACCTGTACCCCTGGGACAAAGAATAAAAAATAAATAAATAAATAAAAATAAAAAATATTTAAAATATNGTTGCTGTGACTACTTAAGATGTTTGCCTTTTAACCCTCAGTTTGTTTTGTTACTGGGGGGTGGGAGGGTAGGGATAGGGTGGATGAGTTATGGACATTGGGGAGGGTTTGTGCTTTGGTAAATGCTGTGAAAGGTGTAAGCCAGATGATTCACAGACCTGTACCCCTGGGACAAAGAATAAAAAATAAAAAAATAAATAAAAATAAAAAAAATTTAAAATACAAATAAAAATAAAAGAATGGTGATACCTATATCTATCTATCTATCTATCTATCTATCTATCTATCTATCTATCTATATATAAATAAAGATGTTTGCCTTTTGGTTGGCCCAGAGATTTTTCTCCAGTGGAACAGTGCCATTCCTCAAGGCTCCCACAGTGCAAGTCCTGTCCACACTGTACTTTGTCATCTCTTCACATGCCCTGCTTACATATTTTCCTGTTTTCTGGTTTGGAGTCCCCTCTCTCCGGTCCACAGTAAAGCAGCTGACTGGGCCCTGCTCTGCCGCCGATCTTTGCACTTCTCAGTGCAGGTCAATTTCATGACAATGGACTGACGATTATACATGTTCTAAAATTCCATTCTTGGGGATTTGGTTCTGTCATTGAATGGTGAAGTTGGAAATACATTTTAAAGTCATGAATTAGATACATTCAGAATGTTGTTTCACTCTTTCTGGAAGTTTTTAGTTGAAGCTGAGTCACGGTCACTAAATCACTCTGATGTTTTCATCCAAGGATTTTAGCTCGGAGCTCTCTGTCTCTAGATACCTGCAGACACGCTCCTTTAGATCTCTGCTCAATTTTCACTTCAGAAAGACCTTCTCTAGCTTCCCACCCCTACTCCCAAGCTGGCAGTCTGTATCAGCCCCATCTTGGGTTATTTTTAACAATAGTACATATTAGAATATGACCTAGAAGTTTGCTTATTTGTGTCTAGTGCATTTAAGGGAAGGGGATTTGTTTCCTGCTCTGCTCTATTTCTAGCTCCTAAAACTACACATGATAAGTAGTTGGTGCTCCAAAAATGCTAACTGATTAAATGAATGAATGATAAAAGAGTAATTATTCACAGACCCATACTTTAGCGTGGAGCCTGCCACCGTACTATCCCTTTTGATTCATTCCCTCCTTTGAGGATAAGTGCCTCACTGAACAGAGGGTAGCTTAGGTAAGAGCATTTAATGTTAGCTTCTCAATCTGTAGTCTAGATAGAAATTCAGTTTGGGTGTTCCAGTATTGGAGAAACGTGACCTGTAAGGATACCTTCTTCAGATTTATCATCTCATCAAAAATAGCTGTTTGTTTCAGTCAGTTCCATCAATGAATGGACTAGTCTCACCTTCTGGATTAAATCACTCCTTGCCTAATTAGCATAGTTAGTAGGTGTCGTGGTGTATCTTCCATCTAGGACTGCAGAGGTTTAAGCGAGAAGAAATTGATTTAGACTGAGTGAATGGATTTTATTAGTCACAGCAATAAATTTTCTTGATCTTCATCGTGATTTAAAAGATACAAAGTGCAGTCACAGCTTTCGTCTGGTGAATCCTTAGTATGTGGCCGACAGAGTGCACAGAGGGCAATATTTCATGTAAGACTTACCACAGCCCAGTGAGAGAGGTATTCGTGTTCCCATTTAATAGAGAAGGAAACACAGGCACGCAGAAGGATACGAAACCTGTCCGTGGTTGTCTGCTAGGACTTGGTGGAGATGGAATTAAAAAATCGGAAGCTCTGGACTCCAAATTCTATCTTCCTGGCGTCTGTATGCTCTCCGTTTCTGCTTATGCTGAGTCTGTTGAGAATGAATAAAACCTTGTCTGTTTGGGGAGCTCAACAAAGTGACTAAATTGAATTATCTTGAAAATAAGAAGTAGTAGCGCCCATTTAATTAAAAAAATATTCCTTCTTCAAGGTTTGCTTTATCCAGACTGCTTCTCTGTTCTTATAACCTCCCTGCTTTCTCCATGCTTGGGGCAATTTCTGCCTGAGAGACAGCAGAGCAGACATNCTTATAACCTCCCTGCTTTCTCCATGCTTGGGGCAATTTCTGCCTGAGAGACAGCAGAGCAGTTTTCTCAAGAACCATAAGACACTTTAAATTGAAAAGATCACATTCATAGCAGAAGTGGAAAAGAGGGCGATTTGCCTTATGTTTCCGTTTCATGATAATAGACTAATCCCCTGGATGGAAAAGTATTATCTTT
>LNAC01000422.1:839597-855474 GCA_002007465.1 Ailurus styani
GGAAAAGTATTATCTTAAACCTCCACTCTCCTCGTCAGTCCTCCCTCAAAATAGCATCCCTCACCTCCAGACTTTCCAAAATATTCTGTAAAAAGTAGTCTTTTTGAAACTCTTGGACTTGAAAATAGTGCTAAAAAAAAAAAAAGTAGTCTGTAAACCTGATGCCTTAGGAGCCAATTGGGCTTCCNGGCCTCGATCCCAGGACCCTGAGATCATGACCTGAGCCGAAAGCAGAGGCTTTAACCCACTGAGCCACCCAGGCGCCCGTAAAAGGTAGTCTTTTTGAAACTCTTGGACTTGAAAATAGTGCTAAAAAAAAAAAGTAGTCTGTAAACCTGATGCCTTAGGAGCCAATTGGGCTTCCATCCATGAACCTGTTCTGGAGGGGGTCGTTGGCATTTTAAGTGCCTTTTGACGATGGAAAATAAATGAGACAACAATATGGAAAAAGTCTGTCCATGGAAAAAATGCAGCTGGTGAATTTGGTTGATCGTCGGATTTTAACAGAGGTGAAAATCAAATAGGATTTTAAAGGTCGTCTTCATTTTTTTTTTTTTTAAAGAGTATACTTGGCAGGACTGTGGAGCCAGCAGCAAGATGGGTGGTTGCTGGGGGCTGGAGGAATCGATGGGCAGAGCACAGATTTTAGGGCAGAATGCTCTGTGTTTGATGCTGTAATGATGGATACGCGTCATTACACATTTGTCCAAAGCCACAGCGTGTACAACACTGAGAGCGGACTTTGGGGAATAATGATGTGTCAGTGTAGGTTCATAGGTTATAACAAAAATCCTGGTGGGCGATGTTGATAATGAGGGAGGGTGTGTGTGTGTGTGTGTGTGTGTGGGTGTGTGTGTGTGTGTGCGCGCGCGCGTGCGTGTGCAAGCGCGGGGGGGGGGGATATTGTGGGAACTCCCTGTACCTTCCTTTTAATGATGCTGTGAACCTAAAATGGCTCAAAAAATTTTTTTAAAAAATTAGACTTTGTTGTTATTTAAGAAACTGAAGTCATCGAGAGTGTCTTACAAAATTTGCTGAGGACCATCTTCCCCCTGCCTGTGGAAGCCCTGTGACCCTGTGTGTCAGTAGCCTGGCCGGAAGGTTGAAATAATTGCCCTGTGAAGAAATACTGCCCTCTTTGCTCTCAATCTCAGCAAGACCCGTATCTGATGAAGAGATGAACAAATTAGCAAGTAAGATATAGGTTTGTTAGAGCTGAGGAGCGCTTATTCATAGACAGTACTAAAAAAAAAAAAAAATCCCCATAATTTAACCAGAAGGAAGATAACATCACCGGAAATTTCCCTGACAGGAATAAAAACATGATATATGAGAATTTTTAATGAAAGCAGTTGCTGGTGTTAATAATTTATGTTCACTCTTTAGTTCTATCTTGATGTACTGTCTCTGTGTACAGAAACTTTTATTAACAATATTCTGAAATTCACACCTTTTTGTATGAGAGAGTGGAAGGTGCTTAATAATTAAGGGGGCCTGTCTTTTTACTTTTTAGACTGCTTGTTTACTGAATCATAAATTATTATTATAACTAGTTGTATTGGTTCCTGTTGTTGTAACAAAGGCTTTAAAGGCCTAACACAAACGCAGATTTATTGTATCATAGTTCTGGAGGTCGGAAGCTCAAAATGGGTCAGGAAGGTTGTAATCCTGGAGAATCTGGCTTCTTGCCTTTTCTAGGTTTTAGAGGCTGCCTGCATTCAGAGCCTTGTGGCCCCTCCCTCTGTCTTCAGAGCCAGCAGCAGCATCTTCCAGTCTCTGCTTCCACAGTCCTGTCTCCTTTCTTCACTGACCCTCCTGCCCCCCTTTCCCGAGGACTCTTAGGACTACATTGGGCCCAGCCAGGTGATCCGGGATAATCTCCACGTCTCAAAATTCTTAAACGAATACATCTGCCAAATCCCTTTTGTAACATACAGTAACATATTCACGTGTTCTAAAGAATCGGACGTGGACATCTTTGGGGGGCCATTATGCTGTCTGCTGTGTTATCTACACTACTGGATACAGATACCTCCTGAAACCCTTTCTAGCTGAGTCTAAACATGCCAAAATATTTTTATGTTTTGTTTTATTACACGACTAAAGATACACGAATGCGTTCTCATGGTAAGATACGCAAATATTATAAAATTGAGACTTACTTCACCATCAAATTTAATTTCTGAGCCCTTCCCTCAAAGAAACCATTATTATCAATGAGCACTATTGTGTGCTATGAGGCCCTTCTATGTGGTTGCCTAAAGACATACCTCTGTACACGAATGGGACGCAGCCATGATTTTTAAAGGCATAAATGGTAACATACTGTACATTTCTATATTCAAATAGTATCTTTCTGCAGTATGCTAGAAGTTCATAGATTGGTTGGGGTGCTTGGGTGGCTCAGTCGGTTAAGCATCTGCTTAAGCTCAGCTCATGATCCTGGAGTCCTGGGATCGAGCCCTGTATCAGGCTCCCTGCTCAGCGGGGACACTTCTTCTGCCTCTCTCTCTGCTGCTCCCCTTGCTTGTGTACACTCTCTCTCAAATAAATAAAGTAAATAAAATCTCATAATAAAATCTTAAAAAAATGTTCGTAGATTGGATATGGTAATTTGGCATAATATCCATCCTCCGTTGAGCTGTGTGCTTATTTCCTTTTCTTAAAATAAGCAGTTTTGGTTGATACTGCAGTCCTTCACACATGCCTCCTTGCACACTTACTGGAGTGATTCTCTAGAGATCTCCAGGACTGCAAGTGATGAGGCAGGATACGTGCATCCAAAAATCTAGCAAATGCCACAAAGTTGCTCTCCAAAGTGACTTCATATTTTACCACTAGCAATTTTAGAGAATTTCTTTCCCTCTTAAAGCTCAGTAGCATTTGACACTATAATGTTTTTTTTGCCTCTAATTGGATTGTTAAAAAAAAAATGGTACCCCAAACTACTTTAATTCCCCTTTTCTTCCTGACCGGCCAGGATTCATGTCTTCTCATGTTTGCTGGCTACTTGGGTTTCCTCTTTTGAAGTGGCCTATTTATGTTCTTTTCCCATTTTTGTGGGCCTTGAAAATATAAATTTGTAAGAGTTATTTTTATACTAATTTAGGCTTGTTATATACATTTCAAGGATATTTCCCTTTTCTGTTGTTTGGTTTAGACATTTATTTATGGCATCTTTTTAAAAAAAATTTAGTTTAGAGACAGTACAAATGGGGGGAGGGGCAGAAGGAGGAGGAGGAGAGAATCCTGAGCTGATTCCCCACGGATCACAGAGCCTGACATGGGGCTCCATTCCTACCACTCTGAGATCATGGCCTAAGCTGAAATCAGGAGTTGGATGCCCAACCGACGGAGCCACCTAGTTGCTCCTATTTATGGCACCTTTTAGCACAGATAAGGGTTTAATTTTGATATTAGATTTATTAACCCTTTAATATTTTGCTTTTATATCTTATTTAAGATGAACTCCCTTATTCCAGGCTTATAGATAGATATATTTTTTATAATTATCTTAAAAATTGCCTTATATTTATATCTTTAATTAATTTGGAACTTGTTTTTAAGATTCAAGTTAGAGTCTTTATTTTTTTTTAGAGTCTTTATTATTTTTTAAAATTAATACTCCAGGGCGCCTGGGTGGCTCAGTAGGTTAAAGCCTCTGCCTTCGGCTCAGGTCGTGATCCCAGGGTCCTGGGATCGAGGCCCGCATCGGGCTCCCTCCTCAGTGGAGAGTCTGCTTCCTCCTCTCTCTCTGCCTGCCTCTCTGCCTACTTGTGATCTGATCTCTCTCTCTGTGTCAAATAAATAAATAAAATCTTAAAAAAATAATAAAAAATAAAATTAATACTCCAATCCCGCATTTGGAGAAAAGTATCATTTCCTCGGTGGTTTGAAACATGAACTTTTTTTTTTTTTTTTTTTTTTTTTACAAAATCTCCTTATATAGATGTATATGTTCTGGATTCTTTTGATTTATTGATATGCTATTCTCTTTTTTTTAGCCAGGTTTAATTTTCCTCACATTGTTAATGTATCTTTATAATCCCTTTTGTTCTATCTTTTGAAAATGTCTTTGACACTTTATAGTTAATTTTTGAATCAGCCTGTCTAATTCCTTCAAAAATCCTGTTGGAATTTGGATTTGGATTATATTAAAGACTGACTTTTAGAAAATTATAATAAATTTCTTCAGATTATTATTTCTGTCATTCTGGATAATTTTATGGCTTCCTTAAAAAAGACTTTTATATTTTCAGTTAATTTCTATTTTAGAGAGTATACTCTTCATTTATTGTCTCATTGCTTGGGCAAAAACTTCACTGCAGTGTTTTAATTAAGAAGTGATACCAAGGAAAACATTTTTGCCTTGTTTCTGATTTTATCAAATACTGTGTGATGTTTACTTTTGGCCTTTTTTAGATACTTTTTATCAGTTAATGAAGTTCATGTTTAGTTTTTCCTAAAATATATGTTGTTGACTTGGTTCATAATAATCCATTCAGGCTGGTGGTTTATAGCTGTATCATTGGCTTTTGATTGCAGTGGCCTCAGTGAGAAACTCTAAGCATTGGACTCTGCGATCTTTTTAACTTGTTGGATGTGCCAGACACTGAGGAGTCTATCCTGCCTCTTGAGCCATCGACCCATATTCTTGGTTCCTCTTTGGGAAAGAGATGTCTGTGGCTCTTTTTTGCCCATGAGTAGACATGATGATGTAAAGTTGAACTGCTTGGCTATTTTTTTTTAAAGATTTTATTTATTTGACAGAGAGATCACAAGTAGGCAGAGAGGCAGGCAGAGGGAGAAGGGGAAGCAAGTTCCCTGCTGAGCAGAGAGCCTGATACGGGGCTCGATCCCAGGACTCTGATATGACCTAAGCCAAAGGCAGAGCCTTCACCCACTGAGCCACCCAGGCGCCCCCGCTTGGCTATTTCTGCTGAAGTACCCACATTAATCACCAGAAAGCCCTTGAACCTGGCCCTTTCTTAGTAGTCATCATCTTCTACGAGGGCTTGAAATTCTGGTTTTCTATAATTCTGTTCCATACGTCAGACAAGAAGGGCCTTCAGTGAATTAAAGACAGGCAAAAATCCCTCCTTTTGTCTCCTGTTACGGATTTGTACATTAAAAACCCACGCTCTTTCCTAGTAGTTAATGGCGGGAAGAGGGATGAGCAGCATGTGCCCCGTTTGTTCTTGAGTAAGAGCCTGGAGTTCAGGAGAGCTGTGAGATTTGTCCCTTTTTTGTTTTTTTGAATATGTGCCCAGCACATGCCCAACAATAGACTGGTGACAAATGCCTAACTGCCCTCGGAAACAACTCTTAAGCATCTTTGTTTGGTCAAAATCACATCAACATTGCTTCTGTTGCCATTCTGTTAGCTAGAACTCAGTCATATGTGGTACAACTAAACCGTAAGAGAAGATGGGAAGTGCAGCCTTGCTGGGTGTCCAGGAAGGAGAGAGGGGATTTGGGCGAATAGCCAACATCTTTTGTCACAGTAAGTAGAAGATTCAGAATTTGAATCCAAGTTCTCTGCCTACAAAGTCTGTGCTCTTTATATTATGTCATCATGCCCTTTATTACCTACCAAATATAATCAGAAACGAGTTTGGGTACAGAATGAATGCTGTCGACTGAATCTTATCAGTGAGGTAACTGCCATGGAGAGGCTGACCCAGAGCTCACCATTGCCACCCTTCATCATCTCCTACCCTGCCTGTAACTGCCATTCTCCCTTCCAACTGCCCAAATCCCCAGGACTATGCAATATTTCTATTTTATTTTCAGTGCTCCTACATCCAAGACCTAAGTTGGAACCTTGTCCTGAGCCAAGTTCACAAGAATAAGTTTCTTTTTTGGCCTCCACTTTAGGTTCCCCATTGCTGTCCCTTGCCAGAAGGGGAGTGCTACAGCTTCCAGATGGACTCCTAGGAGGTCATTCTTTGCCTAAACTGTGATTGGAGGTTGCCAAGACCATATGGAAATATGCCTCACCCACCATGATAGGAGCATGGCTCCTATTCTAATCTTTCCCAGGTGGACAGGTGTCCAGTCCTTCTTCAAGCCTTCTGTGTTATGTTTTGAATAAACTGCTAGACCTTGCTAGACCTTTTGCTAGGCTATTCTTAAAAATAGTCACTTAGCAAAAAAAAAAAAATCTGTAGGAGATTCTGCATGCATGTTGTAATGTCAAAAAGCAAAAATCGCAAAAATCATTAGAAATAATGAATGGATTAGCTGAAAAGCCAGCCAAGATTTAAAAAAATATGTATTTTAGTAACACACTACAAAGTCCTAGAATACAACAGAATTCTCACCCTGAAATCCTGACCTTAGGTAGAATTTGGAAAAGCTGTTTCATTTTAATTTTGTCAGAGTGCAAATTATACCCGCTTTTACACAGATGATCAAGTGAATGCTTTATTGTCCTTGCAGGTAACCCCAGCGTGATCTTTGTTAGCTTTGTTTTGTTTAGTAAAAGACACAACACTATTTATATTTATGAAGTAGCTGAAAGAAAGAAAAAAGTCAACCAATACATTCTTTTTTTTTCCTCTTGAAAATTTTATATATTTTGAGAGAGAAAGCGAACACTTGAGCTGGGAGGGGGGCAGCGGAGGAGGGAGAGAATCTCAAGCAGAGCGTGGAGCCCTAGCTGGGCTTGATCTCAAGACCCTGAGATCATGACCTGAGCTGAAATCAAGACTCGGATGCTTAACTGACTGAGCCACCCAGGCGCCCCATCAATAAATTCTTAAATATTGATAGTTATAAACCAATATGTTACTAAATTATTTTTTAAAAATCTTGACTGCTCTCACCAAAGCACAACCCATCCACCCTATCCCTACCCTCCCACCCCCAGTGCTTTGGTGAGTGCTGTGAAAGATGTAAGCCTGATGATTCACAGACCTGTACCCCTTGGGCAAAGAATAAAAATAAAATTTAAAAAAAAAATCTTGACTGCTTTTTCAGTCAATCTGAAGGTTATTTCTAGTTATTTGTTATTTTTAACTTTTTGACATTATACTGTGCATTCTGAATCTCCTCTAGAATTTTTTTTTCTGACTAAAACGTGACCTATGTGAAATATCTTTAAGTTGTGAACGTTTTCTGTTTGTTTTCATTTATTCGTTGTCATCATGAAGAAACTCTCATTGGGTAGATTGAAACAGGGAGCAAAAATTGGCTCAGTCATGGGCACCTGGGTGGCTCAGTGGGTTAAAGCCTCTGCTTTCAGCTCGGGTCATGATCTCAGGGTCCTGGGATCGAGGCAAGCATCGGGCTCCCTGCTCAGCGGGGACCCTGCTTCCCTCCCTCTCTCTCTGCCTGCCTCTCTGCCTCCTTGTGATCTCTCTCCCTCTATGAAATAAATAAATAAAATCTTAAAAATGGCTCAGTCATTATCTCACACAGTGTGAGACTGGGAGCATAAGAGGGCCAGGGTTATAAATGTATGAGTTTCTTTGCAACTTGGTTTCAACATGTTACGGTTTGTAAAAGCAATTTAGAAGAGCAAACCTCTGGGTTTCTAGGAGCTGCTGCAGATCACCTTGCGTGGCCAAGGAATAATATGGCCACAAAACCAAGAGCGAAGAGAATCTCAAGTAAACTCCTTATAATGAAGCCTCTAGTTGAACATGACTCAGGGTTAGTGTTTCACATTTTTTGACCTCCACTCAGGCACTCGTGTGCTGCAGCATTACTCATATTTTTAGTCTAAGCCATGCCTGTGCTACTCTTGGTATCAGTGGCCATGGCCCCAGTTCTTTGCCTGATAAATTGGGAATACCCATTTGTCCTCTGGGTGCTTCCAATGAGCCAGGTGGCATTCTTCTGTTGTCACATGCCCCATCAATCTGTGAGCATGGCTCTGTATCGATGTGATATTTAGGTTCAGCTCATTTGTGAAGTCGGTTTTGGTGTCGTGTAGTAAAGACATGAAGACATAGTGGGCTTTGGTGTTCTTAAAAACCCAAACCCAAAACTGATACCTGGCCACACATTACAATTTAAATGTGCTACTGAAGACAAGCATATCTACAGAATTAAAAAACATTATCTTTGTCTTTCTGTGAAGATACTTTATTCAGAAATTCTTTAGTGTGTTTTTTTCTGTACTAGTTTTTTTATTTTTTTAGTGATCCAAGATTCATTGTTTAGGCACCACACCCAGTGCTCCATGCAATATGTGCCCTCCTTTAATACACTAGTGGTTTTTGAAGAAATTTACAGCACATTTGATTTGTGCTTAACTAAAACATTCCACATAGGATGTCAAGGCAGTTCATTTTTCTTTTTCCAGTGAAGTGGGAATAGGACTATCGAGTAGAAAAGAGAAGATTCTATAGAAATATGGGAGCACCATGGCTCCACAATATTTAGACTCCAAAGTCATTTGATAGTGTGAAACTCTCAGGCTTCAGCTGGACTTATATTGTCTCTCTGACTTCAGAGATGAATCCCGTAGAACTAGCAAATTTAACCATTGCAATCTTTTTTAGCAGCACAGATTGGAAGATAAAACTGTAAGAGTTGATTATACCAGTGACTGCAATAATAATAATACATATATACAATTGTAGTTAGAATTATTAGTGCAAAAAAATGCTTGGCATTGGAAAAGTGCAAGCAACCTACACTGCTGGAAGTAGTTTCCTCTGCTTTCCTTTCCACTAAACTCTTTATTTGGGGAGCTTTTTTTAATACGGCAGAATTGCTGTTGGTTCTTTGTGGGTCCAGAAGCACTGAGGAACTCATACACAGCTGCACTCAGCTGCACCCTTTCTTTCCACAAAGGGAAGAATCAACATTCGTGTTTGGCTGATGATGCAAACCAACAACACCTATTTATTACAGTTGACTGTGGAAATCATTTTTCATTTCACTCCTCACTACTCAGCTAAATAGACTTATTCTGAGTTTTATGCTGTTAATGTTTGTAGAGAAGATATATTTGATACTGGTTACCAAACAGTCTGGAAATGCAGAAAAATATTAGTGAAAACCAGAGATGAAGCAAATGAAACTCCTGATATGTGTGCTTTATAATCAAAATGTAATTTTCAAAGTTATAAGTAGTTAATATATGAAAAAATCTAAGCCTTTTATTTTTTCTATTATTTAATAGTTATTTCTATTTCTATTTTTTTTAGTTAGCTCTGTATGTAATTTACATGCAGGATAGTTCACTCTTTTAGTGATGCTTCTGAGTCTGACAAAAGCATAGTCATTTAATCACCACCACAATCAAGGTATCACACAATCCCATCACACCCCCAAATGCCTTTCTGCTTCTTTGTAGTTGTCATCTCCCCACTCCTAACCCATGGCAACCACTGATTTGTTTTATTTACGTATATAATTATACATAATATATAATTTATATATTCTATAAAACTATGCATTACATATAATATATAAGATGATATATAATGTTAATATAATATGTAGTATAAAAACTAAAATAGTCTTATAATACATATTAATATAGATAATATAATTATGTATATAATTATATATAATACAGATGATTATATACATAATTATATTACACATATTATATATCATGTATATATATTCTTTATATTCTCTGTATTCAATTAAGACTTTGTTTTGTAGAGCAGTTTCAGGTTCACAGTAAAATTGAAGGGAAGGTACAGATTTACCATATACCCTTTGCTGCCACACATGCATGGCCTCCCATTGTCAACATTCCTCACCAGAGTGCTGCTGTCTGTTACAAATGGTGGACCTACATTGACACAAGTCCATAGTTTACATTATGCTTCACTGTTGGCTGGGGCATCTGTGGGCTTAGACAAATGTATAATAATTTGTATCCATTACTATGATGTTACACAGAATATTTTCACCACCTTAAAAATCCCGTGCTCTGCCTATTCATTTCCCTCTCTTCTCCCTCAATACCTGGCTACCACTGATCTTCTCACTGTCTCCAGAGTTTGGCCTTTTCTAAAATGTCATATAATCAGAATTATACATTATGTAGCCTTTTCAGATTGGTTTCTTTCACTTAGTAATAGGCATTTAAGATTCTTCAGTGTCTTTTTATGGCTTGATAGCACATTTCTTTTTAGTGCTGAATAATATTCTATTGTCTGAATGTACCATTTATTAATCTATTCATCTGCCAAAAGACATCTTTGCTTCTTCCAAGTTTGGGCAAGTATGAATAAAGCTGCTATAAATATCCATGTGCAGGTTTTTGTGTGGGACATAAGTTTTCAGCTCCTTTGTGTAAATACGAAAGAGTGCAATTGCTGGATCAAATGGTAAGAATATGTTTAGTTTTGTGAGAAACTGCCCAACTGTCTTGCAAAGTGGCTGTTCTATTTTGCATTCCCACCAGCAGTGATTGAGAGTAACTGTTGCTCCACATCTTTGCCAGCATATGGTGTTGTCAGTGTTTTGGATTTTGGCCATTCTAATAGTGTATAGTGGTACTGCATTGCTGTTTCAGTTTGCCTTTGATTGATGACATATGATGTGAAGCATCTTTTCATATGCTTATTTGCCATCTGTGTATCTTTTTTGGTGAACTGTCCATTAAGATCTTTAGCCCATTTTTCTTTCTCGTTGTTTGTTTTCTTATTGTTGAATTTTAAAAGTTCTTTATATATTTTTGGTAACAGTCCTTTATCAGATGTGTCTTTTGCAAATATTTTCTCCCGGTTGTGGCTTGGCTTCTCATTCTCTTGTCATTGTCTTTTGCAGAGCAGAAGTTTTTAATTTTAATGAAGTCTAGCTTACCAAATATTTCTTTCATGGATTGTGTCTTCCGTACTTTATCTAAAAGTCATCACCATGTCCAAGATCATTTAGGTTTTCTCCTATGTTGTCATCTAGGAGTTTTACAGTTTTGTATTTGCATTTAGGTCTGTAATTCACTTTGGGTAAGGTCTGTGTCTAGTTGATTGATTGATTTTGCATGCATGTCTGCTGTGGCTGTCCACATGCTTCAGAATCATGTGTTGAGGAGACTCTGTTTGCTCCATTGTATTGCCTTTGCTCCTTTGTCAAAGATCAGTTGACTATATTTCTGTGGGTCTGTTTCTGGGCTGTCTATTTTGTTCTTTGATTTATTTGTCTATGCTGCCACCAGCACCATGTTGTCTTGACTACTGTAGCATTATAGTAAGTCTTGAAGTTGGGTGGTGTCAGTTCTTCAACTTTGTTCTTCTTTTTCAGTGTTGTGTTGGCTATTTTGAATCTTTACCTCCCTGTACATAAGCTTTAGAATCAGTTTGTTGATGTCCACAAAAAAAAAAAAACCAACAAAACCATGCTAGAATTTTGATTGGATAGCATTAAGTCTATGTTCCTATATTTCAATCATATGATTGAAGCATACAGTACCTACCCTTTTGAATCTAGCTGTTTTCACTTAGCATAACACATCAGTGATTCCTCTATATTGTTGAATATATTAGCAGTTTGTTCATTTTAAGTGCTACGTGGTATTCTGTTATGTGTATGTATGTACTCATCAGTCATCTGTTGGAAGACATTTTAGTTGTTTTTAGTTTTCGGTGGTTATGAATAAGGTCACCGTAAACATTCATATACAGGTTTTTGAATGGAAGCAAGTTTTTATTTTTCTTAGGTAAATATGTGGGATTAGGATTGCTGGTCATATACACTCATATAAAAATCACTTTAGAGATAAAATTTATAAAATGTACATACAAATATTATAGGCTATATTGTATGCCCTTAATTTAGTTCCTTTAAATATATTATTAAAAAAGTTTTCATTAGTGACAAATCTAGCTCATCTGACTCATGCCCTTTGTTTCTTTGTCATATTATGAAGGTGCCCAGATTAGTTTTACTTTCTAACAGTATTTTTTCTCTTGACAAATTTCAAGATTAAAATATAAAAAACTTTAAAAATTTTGCAAATTTTTATTTTTATCTTTTTAAAGAGTTGTTTTTTTAGAGAGGTCACATGTGTGCATGAGCAGGGGGGTGAGGGGCAGTGGGAGAGGGAAACTCAAGTAGACTCCCTACTGAGTGTGGTGTCTGACCCAGGGCTTGATCTCATGAGCCTGAAGTCGTGACCTGAGCTGAAATTAAGAGTCAGATGCTTAACTAACTGAGCCACCCAGGCATCCCAATATGCAAGTTTTTCAAACTCAATTTTGTTATATATACTATTACATACTTCTAATTGCCTTTTGGCAACACATACCAACTCATAATGGAGTTGGCTTAGATAATAGAAATGCACACAGATAAAATCTCATTTAAGGCCTTATTAGGGCCTTTTCCTATCTACTATCTTGTCAGGACTGTCGGCATATTGACAGGTATCTAGTATTATCTTTACATGTTTTACATCTTCTGACCAATTCCAGAAACCAGATAAGAGGGAAAAGTGGGGGGGAGAGAGGGAGAAAATAGGGAAGGAAGGCAGGAAGAGGGCAAGAAAGGGGGGGGTGTAGATAATGGACCTGGATAATTCATAAACTGCACACTCAGTGTCTGTCTTGAGTTGAATGACCGCTTAGCTTATTTCAGTATATTTAATTTTTACAAAACAGTAGCAGTAGGGCAGCTAACTTTATATTGATTTATATATATTTTTTCTTATTCTTCAAGAATTAGTAGAAATCATTTCAACTACATTTGTAACAGGTATACTTGAAAGAAGATAGCCTATTTGGAACATATATAAAATCCATGCTGGGATATATTAAGCAAATTTGATTATTATTTCTTAAGAGCTTTTAACAAATAATAGTAAAATGATAGACTTGTAACAGGGTGTAACCCAATGAGCACAATAAACTATTTTAAGCTGTACTTATCATAATTCATAATAATAATGTCATTATTGTCTTCATTCAGAAATACTCAGTGATTTTGCACAATTCTGTACAAAATCAGCTGTAAGCAGCTAGCTAATTCTGTAAGCTGCTAAACACTGTTTAAACACTTTCAAAATAATACTTTTATCAAATTTTCTTAGCACAGCTGCATCATATTTTAGAACCTTGATTGAGTGCAACTGGGTGGCTCAGTTGGTTAAGCCGCTGCCTTCGGCTCAGGTCATGATCCCAGGGTCCTGGGATCAAGTCCTGCATCGGGCTCCCTGATCGGTGGGGAGCCTGCGTTTCCCTCTCCCTCTGCCTGCTGCTCTGCCTACTTGTGCTCTCTATCTCTCTGTCAAATAAATAAATAGGGCGCCTGGGTGGCTCAGTGGGTTAAAGCCGCTGTCTTCGGCTCAGGTCATGATCCCAGGGTCCTGGGATCGAGGCCCACATGGGGCTCTCTGCTCTGCAGGGAGCCTGCTTCCTCCCCTCTCCTCTCTCTGCCTCTCTGCCTACTTGTAATCTCTCTCTCTGTGTCAAATGAATAAATAAAAAATCTTTAAAAAAAAAATAAATCTTTAAAAAAATAAAACCTTGATTGAAATTAGGGGCACCTGGCTGGCTTAATGGGAAGAGCATGTGACTCTTAATCTTGGGTTTGTAAGTTCGAGCCCCACATCGAGTGTAGAGATTACTTAAATAAATAAGAATTAAAAAGAAACTGATTGAAATTAAATGTAAAATAAATTTTTTCAGAAAAAAGAATTTTCAATTGCAAAAATGTTAAAATTATACTTTTAAAAATTAATTAAAAATAAAAGTGGTAAACATACATGGTTCTGCAAGACTAAGTAACTGTATAAAAATATAAATTTATGAGAAGCATGAATTGATTACCTGCTATGAGCCAGGTACTTTTCTAGGCTTTGGGGATGAAGCAGAGAGCAAGATTGACAAGACAGGAGTTGGCAAGCTGTGGTACATGGGACAAATCTGTTCTACCATCTGTTTTTTGAATAAAGTTTTATTGGAGTACAGCCATGACCATTCATTTATGTTTTGCCTACGGTTTCTTTCATGCTACAAGAACAGTGTTAACTAGTTGCAACAGAGACCACACAGCTCACACACACTTCCTACAAAATCTATCTGGCTTTTTCTTAAATATGTTTGCTGAACTCTGGACGAGACTGTTTTCTTGGAACTTATATTCTAGTCGGGATGAGTTGGGAAGTTGTTGGGATGGAAAAAATGCAAATAAATAAGATAATATCAGATTGTGTCAAGGGATTTAAATATACTAGTGAATGTGTTAAAGAGTGGCCAGGGTTTATTTATTTAAACCCTAAGTAGAGGATGTTAGAGGTAGACCTAAATGAAAAGAGAAATTTAGGTATGAAATAACCTGGAGGAGAGAATAGTAGGTGCAAAGGCCCTGAGGTAAGAAAGATTTGGTACATTCTATGAACAGAAAGAAGTCACTCAGCTAGAGTTAATGAATCAGAGTCAGAGGGATTGATAAGGTTGGAGGGCTCGTCAGGGACTAGAACACTTCAGGTTGTATAGACTATGGTAAGCAGTTTGAGATTTTCTTCTCAGTATAATGGGAAGGTCCTAGAACAATTAAAGCATGAGGCTGATGTTATCCGTCTGAGTGCCGATAGTATTTCTAAAACATCAATTCTGATAAAATGGTTTTGTAAGCTATTAAATTTTGTTAAGGAAAATAACTCCAGACTCATATTCAACATTTGTTTAATGATAAACACTGTAGACATTGATTGCCATTACAGTCAGAGACAAGACAATGATATCATCACTTTAATATTATTTTGGAAATTCTAGCTAGTGTTGTAAGCAGATAAATATGAAGTATAAATATTAGAAGGGTAAATGAAAATTTTATTTTCAGATAATATGACTGAAAAACAGGCTATGAAAAAAATAACTACAAAATAAATATACTGGCATAAAAACAACAGTTTCCTTATATTAGCAAAATCCAACTCAAAAGTATAATAGAAAAATCCTCAAGTACAGTAGCGGTAAGAAATGTAAAATTCTTAGAAATACTTATGGAAATACTTAAGAAAGTTAATGAAAAATTTCCAAGTCACATAAAAGAAAGCTTGAGGAGAGAGACAAACCAGATTCCCAGATGGGAGGACTAAATATGTTAATGCTGAAAAGCTGACGATTCTTCCTGAATAAAATGATAAATTTAAGGCAATCTCAATTAAAATCACATGAGAACTGATAGACAAAGCGCAGATTCTAAGTATTCAGAAAGCCTAGGGGAAAGCACATGCAGCTTTTCTGTCAAGGAAATGCGTACTTCTTGTAAATATGATATGTTGCCTAATCGGCAAGGGCAAGTGTATTAATGCTCAGGACTGATGTGGGGAGAGATCAAGCCTGAGATCACATTCGAAGGATAAGAACTGGTCATTAGGTGATGAGAAAGATAAGTGCTCTGTGTGAATTTGTGGAGAAGTATATGGAAATGGAAGAATTAGGAGAATTCTGCAGAATTAGGAGAGAAGTCATTATCAATAGACATTTAAAGTTATAAAAATATCTGTGATTATTTCCATAAACAGGTTTATAGAGCAACCCCTGACTTACCTATAGCTATAGACAACAGAGGCAAGATGAGCCCAGGATGATAAGAAAATACTAGAGAACACATCACTTAAAATTTTTTAAAATTAAGGTATAATTTACATGCAATAAAATGCATCCATTTAAAGTATATTAGTAGATAAATTCTGACAAATGTATAACCACTCATTTACTACCCCAATCAAGATATACAGCACTTTCCTCACCCAAAAAAGTTCCCTCATGCCCCTTTGACGTCATTCTCTTGTACCCTGACCCCCAGCAACCATTGACATATTTTCTTTAATTATAGACCAGTTTTTTCTTTTCTAGGATTTCATGTAAATGGATTAATGAAAAAATATATTCCTTTTATCTTATGTCTTTCCACAGTGTAATGATTTTAAGAGTTATCTGTTTTTTTTTTTTTTTTT
>LNAC01000422.1:855502-872664 GCA_002007465.1 Ailurus styani
ATTTTATTTATTTATTTCACAGAGGGAGAGAGATCACAAGGAGGCAGAGAGGCAGGCAGAGAGAGAGAGGGGGAAGCAGGCTCCCCGCTGAGCAGGGAGCCCGATGCGGGCCTCGATCCCAGGACCCTGAGATCATGACCTGAGCCGAAAGCAGAGGCATTAACCCACTGAGCCACCCAGGCGCCCAAGAGTTATCTGTTTTTGCAATATCTATTCTTTCCTACTTCTTGCTGAATAGTATTCTATATTAATATGCCACTATTAGTTTATCCACCCACCTGTTGATTGGGTTTGTTAAACTTTTTTGGCAATTATTTAAAAAGCTGCTATGAACATTTGTGTACAAGTATTTGGGTGGACATACGCTTTCATTTCTCTTGGTTAAAGACATAGCAGTAGAATTCCTGGATCTTAGTAAGTACATGTTTGAGTTTAAAGGAAACTGCCATCTGTTTTTCAAAGTGGTTCTATTTTGCATTCTACATCTTTGATAATACATCTTATTTCCGTTGTTTTGTTTTTAGCCATTCTAACGGGAATGTCGTTGTGTCCTATTGTGGCTCTAATGTGAATTTCTCTAGTGGCTACTGAGATTAATCAGCTATTTGTGTGCCTTGTTGGCCATTTGTCTCTTTATTGAAGTGTTCAGATCATTTACGCATTTTAAAAATGATTTATTTTCTTGTTACCGAGTTGGATGATTTTTAATGTACTCCATATCAAGTCTTTTGCTATATATACAATATTTTCATTGTCTTAACAGCGTCACCGAGAGAGCAAAAGTTTAATTTTGATGAAGTCAGTTCTACCTGTCATCCTTTATGGTTTGTGGTTTCTGTGGTCTAAGAAATACTTAACTTTCTCCAAGGTTTTGATTTGCTTTTTCATTTTCTTCTAGGCATTTTTTAGTTAGAGTTTATATATTAAGGATTGGGATTCATTTGGTTTAATTTTTGTGTATGGTGTGAGGTAAGGATTAAACTTCATTTTTTTTCTTCAAGGAATATCTCATTCCCCCACTATTCATTGGCCAATAATTGAGTAAGGCAATGAATAGTGAAGACCACACTCCTCTAAGGTGATCTCTAGCCAGTAGCTCAGCAGAGTTACCTAGCTATTACTGCTCAACATAAGACTCCACCAGTGAAAACCTTTGCTCTGGACTTCTGTGCTGGGCTGCCAGAGATTGTCAGGTCTTTGTAAGTGTTCGATAGCCTGCCCCATTCTGCTCAGTCTTGCATTCTCCTATTGATCATTCCTCATTGAATTATGTTGGCACCTTTGTTGAAAATGAATTGACAACATAAGTGTGGGTCAATTCCTGGACTCTGTTCTGTTCCATTGATCTTTATGTGTTTCTTTATACTAATACAATACTGTCCTGATTAATGTAGCTTTATAATAAGCATTGAAATAAGCTAAATGAAGCCCTTTTCCCCCCCTCCTTTTCAAAGTTGTTTAGTCTATTCTAGGTCTTTTGAATGTCCATATAAATTTTAGAATCTGTTTTGAGAGTGATTTTTATTCCCTCCCTTTTCTAGGACTTCAGTTAACCTATACCTGTGACTGCTTGATATTGTGGTATGTGAGCCTATGTTATTATTCAGTCATTTTTCCTTTATGCTTTACTTTGGATATCTTCTATCATTGTTATCTTCAGGTTCCCCAGTTTTGTTTTTTTTTCATAGTCTCATCTGCTGTTTTCCCTATACAGTTAGTTTCGACCTGTCTATTTTTTTCATCCCTGGATTTTTCTTTCTTTCTTTCTTACTTTTTTTTTTTAAAGATTTATTTATTTATTTATTTGACAGAGAGAGAGAGATCACAAGTAGGCAGAGAGAGAGGAGGAAGCAGGCTCCCCGCTGAGCAGGGAGCCCGATGCGGGCCTCGATCCCAGGACCCTGAGATCATGACCTGAGCCGAAGGCAGAGGCTTTAACCCACTGAGCTATCCAGGCGCCCATCCCTGGAATTTTCATCTGGTTTATTTTTTATATCTTTCGCATCTCTCTGTATTATGTTCATGTTTCTTTAACTAGTTGAGTATATGTAAAATAGCTAATATCCTTGTCTGCTATTTCTGTCATTGTTGTCATTCCTGGATCTGTGTCTCCTGACTGATTTCTCTGCTGGATATGGACGACTCTTTTTCTGTTTCTTAGTATGTCTAGTAATTTTTTAAATTAGCCATTGGACACTGTAAATGTTACATTATTGAAAGCCGAAATCTGTTGTCTTTTTAATTTATAAATGTTAATTCAAACTCCAGTTAGTTAACATACAGTCTAATATTAGTTTCAGGTGTACAATTTAGTGTCTCAACATTTCCATACAACACTAGGTGCTCATCACAAGTATATGTCTTCATCCTCATCACCTGTTTCCCCCATCCTTCTACCCCTCTGGTAACCATCAGTTTGTTCTCTCTAATTAAGAGTCTGTTTCTTGCTTTGCCACCCTTTGCTCATTTGTTTTCTTTCTTAAATTCCACATATGAGTGAAATCATATGATATTTGTCTTTCTCTGACTGACTGACTTCACTCTGCATAATATGATGTCTTTTCTTAAAGCATATTGGACTTTACTATTCAGGCAATTGAATTAATATTGGATCAACTTGATACTTTCAAGCTTTGTTTGGATAGGTTTGGATATCCTCTAGGGTGGTGTCTTACTACTAAGACAGAACTCTTCTGGAATTTCTATGGAATGTCCTAGGGTTCACTGAGACTGAAAGACCCCTGCTTGTGAACACCCTCCCCCAGCCATTGACTAACTAACCGCATTCTTGCCTTTCTGTAACCGCTTGGCTGCAGAGAACAAAGGTCGGAGAGTCCTGAGAACCCCTCCCGACCATTCAAAGGGATTCCAAGGGAAGTAGCACCTATGGCCTTAGATAACCTACTTTATTATCTTAAATAACCATTCCGGAGGATTCCAAGGGAAGTAGCACCTATGGCCTTAGATAACCTGCATTGTTGTCTTAAATAACTAATAGAAAACCTGTTGTTAAGCCGTTGCTTATGTACCCCCTTTTTCCCCTATAAAAAGCGTGTGAGCCAAAAGCCCGGCGCGCTCAGCCAGCTGATGCTGCTGACTGCCCGCAGGCGCGTCTGTGAACAATAAACCCTCTTGCCTTGCATCCAGTGGAAGCCCGGTGTCAGATTCTTGGGTAGTGGGATCTGAGGGTCTTTCAAGACCTCTTGCTCAGCCTTCTCCCAGCCCTGAATGAGCACTGGGCATGACCTGGTTTGTTTCTCCTTAGTCATTCTTTGCTCATCCTTCTTGAATTTTACTCTGCTGATCATGACTTGGGCTCTAGCAGACCCAAGGGGAATGCTGTGCAGATTTGGGGAGCATTTTGTTGATAATGTCTTCCTCCCTGGTATCCTGTTTTTTAAATTTAGTTACTTCAGTCTCTTTTCAACTAATGGAGACCATTACTTTTGTGCGGGAGCCCTCTCCTTGCACCATGTTCGAGGAACAGCTTCTGGCAGGAAAGCTGGGATGATCAGAAGACTCGCCTTGCTTGTGTCTTTTCTCTTGGGTAACTTGGAACCGCACTGTCTGTATAACACCGTTCATCGTATGAAAAAGAAGAAGGTTGTTTAACATATTTTGTCTAGTTTTCAAATGTTTACATGGGGCGGATAAATATGGTTATTCTACATGGGCAGAATCAGAAAGCAACACAATTTTGTGATGCAGTGTATTAATATTACTTTCTTTTGAGCACATACCCTATAGTGATTCTCAAAGTCTGGTCCACAAATCACCTACATCTTTATCTACCCAGTCATAACCTACTAAATGGAGTTTTTTGGGCTCTACTCCAGTTGTTGGGGGATGGGATCGGAAATCTAATTTTAAAAGCATCCTAAGTGATTCTTAGGTCTGGAAAATTGTGAGCATGCTGGCTTTGCTCTGTCCTTTTATCTTCTGTAGTAGAGACATCTCCACTATTTGCCCTTCTTGTTGTGAAAAGGGATGTAGAATAACAGAGCTGTACTTCTTCTAAAGAGTTCAGGCCAAGGAGCTCATTTGCATAGAGAACAATGCTCCAGAGATCAAGGCAATGAGTTCATTCCTTGAGTACCTTTTAGAGCTGCTTTCTGAACGATGATGCTCAGCAGATGCTACTGCTTCAAGTAGCATCTGTTTATTTACAAAGGGCGGCACATAATCACCAGGGTTACCAGGTCCTGGGGCACCTCAGAAGAATTTCCTCCAGGCAGCATGAGTTGGAGCAACCGCTGAGTGATGCACGAAGATGATTGTAGCCTGTGGCGTCTGATGTTTTAGGGATATGATTTGAAAGAGACTATAAGGCCAGTGAAGACAACCTCTAAGAAAACAAGCTCTAATGGTAAAAGTTTCTCTTTCGCACCTCCCATTTTCGTTTTCTGCTTCTTTTCCTCAGTTTACCCAGGCACCAGGCTCTAAGTGTGTCATTTAATGAATTATTGACTAGGGCACCTGAATGCTCAGGGTACCTGCATTTGAATAGAACACATTGAGAAATAAGGCATTTTAATAACAAAGAAAAGACAATAGAGATCTCCGGCAGCAGTGACAGGTTTCCGAGGTTTCTGAGCATGTGCACACACACACACGTGCGCAGGAGCTCCAGAGACTCTTGGCTTCCTAAGAGGTAAATCATGATAATTACAGGTATTATTAGGTGTATTCACACCATAGAATACTAAACACTTGTTAAAAAGAATGAGGTACATTTGTACGTGGGTGTTTGTGTATAAATAAGTAGTAGCAATGATACATTAGCATATATAGAGAAAAAAAAGATGAAGAGATAGAATACGTTACATTCTGTTAACAGCAATTTTCTCCAGAAGGTGGATTTTTGGTGGCAGAGACTGTCCTATTCAAAGTTAATTATTTCTGTAGTGTTTGAATTTGGTATCCTCTGGGTAATCAGAAAAATAAATAATAAAGCCCAGGGGGACTGCCAGCTTTGCCTGAGCGAAGGCTCGTCTGGTAGATCTGTGAATCAGGAAACACGAAATGCATCAGCTTAAGTGTTTCCATACCCACCATATATTCAGTTAAAAGAGAAAGTGCCTTTTATTTGAAAAATGTGAAGCTGAAGAGTACACGTTGTATTTTTTGGTTTCATAGATGTTGATCAAAGGTTTAGGTCCCAAGGAGCTAAGGGAAGTTTCACAGAGAAAGGGAAATGAAAAACTCAGTGAGCTGCAGCCAGGAGGGAGGAGGGGGAAGAGTGCGCTCCAAGAAATGAGCATGCAATTGAACTATTAGAAGTATTAGAAGGACAGTTTTGGGAAGGGGGTCAGTAATGATGATGACAGCAGCAATAGCGATAACTGTGGCCAAACAGTACATCACATGGCTCACTTTATTTAATCCTCCCGTCAACTGGGAGGGTACTTAATGTTTCGGAGTCTCAGTGTCCTCTGTAAAATGGGTATGGTAACTGTCCAACTCACAGGCTTATCATGGGGACTAAATGACATAAGGGGTATCAGACACTTACCATCATGTTCGGGATGCGGTAAGGCTGGCTGCGTGTTGTGGTTGTTGTCCTCATCCTCATTTGATAGACATGGGAATTGAATCTGAAACTAGCCCACCATCCGAGAACTGAGTGGAGGAGCTGGTACCGAAATTTGGGCTTGTCTGTTTCTAAATCTGTTCCGTAGTCATGTGAAACAGCTACATTTTGGGATCTATTTAAAGTCCCTGAGTATTCCATATTACTGTATTTGGAATGCTGACATACAAACATGCCTAATTAAGACTGGTTATTGTAATAGACAGGTGTGTTGGTGATGCAGGCATTGTCAGAGACATCAACAAAAGAGATAACACGTTCCTAAGGATAAGACCATGTTCTATAGGTAGAATTTTTGGGTTGGAATGCATTTTTTTCCCCCTTAGGATAATACCAAAGCATAGGGTATTGAATTGTATTGAATGTTAGTAGGAGAGAACAGCTTTTTGCCCCTGCGGTGACTTTGGCATCAAAGTGACAGATGGCTCAGTCCAGGACTCAGACTTCCTGGCTTAGTCTCCTGCCTTCCTGGCAGAGCAGCTTTGCCAGTGTAACGGGAACTGCTCCAAAGAAGAGGTGGAGCAGGGCGACGTATTACCTTGGCTGCTGCTGGTTTGTAAGGATAAATCAAGGCAGGTCACCTTCAGCAGGGAAGTTCTTCTGGGACCTGGAGAGGGAACCAAAGACAGAAGCAAAGAGGGAAAGGATGCATGTCTTCGGTCGGAGGTCAGTGATGCTGAAAGCTGGGCTGCCCAGCCAGGAAACATTTCGAAACAGGCAAATCCATTGTCATGTGTGCTTTGATGGAAAACGCAGAGCACAGAGTAGCAGCGGAGGGTGGCGCTGAGCCGAGTTCAGCTTGTCCTAAACCAAATTGATTTCCTGGCTTTGTGTGCTAGCGAGAAACTCCTGGTTCAGTTACATGAACTGAAAAAAATGTTCCCTGATGGAGGAGGAGGTGAGAAATGAGGGTGTATTGAAAGGATAGTAAGAATGGGGCTCACAAAGAAGCTATTTTAAGAATCAAGCCCATACACCTGGCATAGAGTGAGAATCATGATGGGAAGACAAGCTTCACTTGACTCTAACCCAAAAGTCAGAGGGGTTTAGTTCAACTTATTCATGTCTGCTGTCTGGCACCACCATCTGATCTGAGCCAGACGTGCTGTATGGCACAATGGTTGGTGTATCATTTGGTTTGTACCTGTCTGTTCATAATTAATAGGAGGGAATTAGAGGCAGAAAACAAATTCTTGCATTTCAGTCACCCATGTAAGGCTGGCTTCTGTTCTACTAAATCTCTGAACAGAGGGAAATCATGAACTTATAAAAGTGACAGGAGAATTCCATTCATTTAACCACAGAGGAGGAGCCTGGTTCTCTCATCTCTAGGTTGGATGCATGATGAGGGGGAGACTTTTGAGTCAATGGGGCTATAGCAAGAGTATGGCGGGGTGAGTAGGATGATGTTTCCCTGGCATTTTCCCCCTTTGTTCCTGAGGGGTGGAGGAAGGGAACAGGAAAATCAGGGGAGTGTGTAAGTAGGGGAGTATGTTTGCAGATGGAGCCTGGAATTTTCTAGGATATTCAGCTGTAGCCACTCTAACAACGTAAGATTTGATGACTCTTTGCTAGGGACGGAATGCGTTCCTCCAAAATTCATCACTGAAGCCTAAGCCGCAACGTGATAATATTAAGAAGAGAGACCTTTGGGAGGTGATGAGGTTGAGGATGGAGCCCTCACAGACGGGATTAGCACCCTGATAAGAGACTCCAGAAAGTGCCCTCATGCCACATGAGGATACAGTGAGGAAATGGCTCTTTGCAACCTAGGAGAGGACCTCTATTAGAACCCTACTATGCTGGCATCCCGATTTCAGACTTTCAGCCTCCAGAACTGTGAGAAATGAATTTTAATTGTTTATGAGCCACCCAGCCCATGGTATTCTGGCCACCCAAAGTGACTACAGCACTGTTACGCCAACACATCACCGTGGCTGTCAATGCTGGTGGGGTAATCAAGTGATCTAAGGAGGGTGCCAGATACTTTTACTTCTATGTATTTTTACATTGCACAATAAGTATGTGTTTCTTATATAGGTAAATAAATGAAGATACTCCCCCCCCCCCAAATAACTTGTATTTAGTGGTAACTATAAAGAACAAAAAGAACCAGTGAGTTGTATCTATCTTCTGGGTCCCAGGAGCATATCCGAGAGGACCTACTTTTCTCCCCTGACCTGCCACCACATACTAACACCCTGTTTCCAGTCGGCTCTCCACGAGTGCACTTGTGCAATCAGGAGAGTGGAAAGAAATGTTTGAGAATGTCTTTCTGCTTCCCCTTTGGTCCAGTGAACAAAATCTTTGCTAGAGTGCAGGTGTGTCCCTGAGATGGTCATCCTTGAAGAGAGTAAGCTCTATTCAGGAAGCCAGTGGAGGCATTTTGCTTAGGTTACTTAACACAATTTTATAACTATTTACTCAGTAGCATCCTTGAGTAATGTAAAAATATGATTGTCTTTCAGCAATAAGTAAGGAAGTAGGCAAGCTCGCTGGCAGCCTGGTCCAAACCCCAGAGCAAGAACGTGAAGGAGACAGTAGTCAGCTTCTAAAAGGTTCCTGCTGAGGACGATCAATATGCTCATGTTGTATATTCATATAGGTTAGCCTCGATTAGTTTTCAGAGTAAATCCAGAGATCAAGCACTATAGCTTGTCTTTCTTTGTATGTCATAAACTTCTTTTTCACTTTATGGTGTCTTGAAGCATCAAAACAGTTGAAAAAAACATGATTTCTTATACCATCTTAAGAAAACCTATGAAAAATTACACTGATTGTTTCTTACTGAGAATTTTTTTTGGACATTATAGATGTATCATTCTTATTTTAAATTAAGAGAAAAAAAGTTTTTTGAGAATCCCCCAAATTCTAGGTTTTGTGATTGCTCTGGTTCAGTTTCTTTTAGGAAAGCAACATTGCCATTGCTGGAAATTAACAAGTAAAAATATTCCATTAAGCAGAGGGAAATTGTTCTCTCTTACACACAGAGAACTACAGCATAAATCACTGTGCTTTTAGTGTTGCTCAGTAGTGGCTCCAAGGGAACAGCATCATCTCTCTCCTACTCTCAAGTAACAGCTTGAAACTTTCCATTTTTACCAAGACCACAGAGAAGGGCTTCACTCTAAGATTCTGGGAGAATCAATGTTGAAGAACTCATTTTGACGAACTTCTTAGAGACTGAGGATTCATCAGTGTTAGACAATGGGAATTCACTTGGTTCTTTAGCAATATCATTATTCTCTTGACTCTTGTTCCAGTGGGCAGTTTGTGGCAAAAGAAAAACTAGTGGGCGTCTAAGAGAACAAGGAATGGTACAAATCCGTGCATTAAATGCATTGCTTTGATTGGGCTTTACAAATGATTTACCATTCCATTTGATTTTTCCTTTGGGAAGTTGGGAAAAATGTTTCCACTGACTTCTGGCATAGTTCTTATTCATTTCAAGGACGACCATCTCAGGAACACACCTGCACTCTAGCAAAGATTTTGTTCACCGGAACAAAGGGGAGGCGGAAAGATACTCTGAAACATTCCAAACTGCTTGAAACATGCCATGTATTAACAGAGCTTCTCGTATGTTAGATCATTCTAATCACAATGTCTGCTAATGCCTTTTATGAACAGGAACCTTTGTAACTTTAGCAAGGGAGAAGTAATGACATCAACAGCTTTTACTAGACCTCAGAAATATATAATTGTTAGCAGCATGACAATTTTTTCACATCAATAACAAGATGGATAATTTTTGGTAAATACAGGAAACTGATTTTACATTTATCTGCCAAACAAGAATCAATTTGCAAAACATTTTGTTTTTGGAGCTGCATTTTCAGCTTTATGTGCAAAGGTCATGCAAAATAGAGCAACCTAAGAGCAAAATGAACACAAAACAAAACAATGTACATTTTTCCTGGAAGGAGTTGTCAAAAACTGTGAAGGGTTTGAGATTTTACTCTACTTATAAACTCATAATTTAGTGTGATACGGCTTCATGGATGCTGGCCAAAAGACATGGAACTCCTGGGTCAGAGATGAAGGGCTCATCATTACTTACAGCAGTTGCAGTAGCCAGGGTATCTGCATTTTGGTGCTGATTCTCTGAGGCCCTAGTCCCACAGACTAATATGAAGAGAGCCAAATGACACCTGCACTTCCAGTGGGTTGCCTGTAGGAGAATCCTGAACTTGGGGCACCTGAATAGTAAGCATGCTTCATTTTTGATCGCAAGTTAGATACTACCTTTGTTGTACTGAACAGTATGCCTGCCTTTTGCTTCAGAGCATTCTCACTATCTTATTAGGCTGTGAGCAAAACTTCTCTTAGCTCTGGAGGGAGATATTATCTCTACTTTCCAAGGCTGTTTGCTAGGCAGACATTCTTGAAATAATAGTCTAGAACAAAGGGCAGACAGTGACTCACTTGTAAAATGTATAGAAATGTGATGGGGCACCTGGTGGCTCAGTCAGTTAAGCATCTGACTCTTGATTTCAGCTTAGGTCATGATCTCAGGGTCATGAAATTAAGCCTGATGTCCAGACTCTGCACTCAATGGGCAGTCTGTTTGAGATTCTCTCTCACCATCTCTATTTGCCTCCTGCCCCGTGCTCTCTCTCTAAAACCAACCAATCAACCGACCAACTTTGGAAAAAAGATGTATAAGGGGCTCAGTCAGTTAAGCATCTGCCTTCGGCCCACATCATGATTCCAGGGTCTTGGGATCCAACCCCGCATCAGGATCCCTGCTCAGCAGGGTGTCTGGTCCCTCTCTCCTGCCCCTCCCCCACCTGTGTTCTTTCTTACCCACTCTCTTTCAAATAAATAAAATCTTTAAAAAAGATGTATAGGGCGCCTGGGTGGCTCAGTGGGTTAAAGCCTCTGCTTTCGGCTCAGGTCTTGATCTCAGGGTCCTGGGATCGAGGCCCGCATCGGGCTCTCTGCTCAGCAGGGAGCCTGCTTCCCCCTCTCTCTCTGCCTGCCTCTCTGCCTCCTTGTGATCTCTCTCCCACTGTGAAATAAATAAATAAAATCTTAAAAAAAAAAAGATGTATAGAAATGTGAGAAATGGGTAGTGGGGGGTGGATTTTGGTGAGATGGTGGTGTAGGATGCATCTTTGTCCATGACATATCAAATCTACAGTTAAATGTGGATCACTTTCCTCTGAAAAAGATCTGAGAACTAGGTGTACTGCTTTTGCAAGACAAAGGATAAAAAGACCACATTTTGAGGGATAGGAGAGAGAGAGGGACTGGAGGCTGGCATTTCTGAGCTCTGTGGGAATGTAGCAATTGGAAAGACCATTCTTGACAGGCTATCACCTTCATGGAACTGCACAGAAAGAGGACTGAAATACAAACAACACTTCTTGTAAAAAGGGCCTATTTACAATGCATGGAACTTCAGTTTGAGGGAGAGAGGGTTCAGGTTTCCCCCACAACTAGAGGCTATGGAGGCGCCCCTAAAGAATGTTAACAGGGCTCCTGGAAAGTGTATAAGCTCCTTTCTGGGAGGTTTTGTTGAGATGCAGCAAGGCCAAGAGGGTGTCAAGAATGGGTTCTCCCTGTTAACATGGTAATCTTGAACGATAATTCAGTATGAATGGAGAGAGTTTTTCAGACAAGCAAAAGCTAAAGGAGTTTATCACCACTAAATCAGCCTCACAAAAAAATGTTAAAGGGACATCTTTAAGGTGAAAAAAACCCACTAACTAATAACAAAAAAATTACAAAAATGAAAATCTTACTAAGAAAGGTAAATTTATAGTAAAGGTAGTAGATTAATCACTAGAAAGCTACTATTAAAGTTAAAAGGCAATAGTAGTAGATTAACTAAAATTATAATGATTAAAGGGTACATAAAAAAGATATAAAATGTGAAAATAAAAAGCTGTCACATGGGAAAGAGTAAGAATGTAGTTTTGGAATGTGTTAAAATTGAAGTTACTATCAACTTAAAATAGACTGTTAATATACATAGGATGATATATATGACCCTCACAGTAACCGTAAACCAAACACTTCTGGTAGATACACAAAAGAGAGTGAGAGGATATCCAATCATAAGATTGAAGAAAATCACCAAACCATAAGGGGAGAGAGAAAGTGTAAAAGAAAGGAACAGAGAATAATTATAAAAACAGCCAGAAAACAATTAACAAAGTGAGAGCAAAAGCATATCTATCAATAATCACTTTAAATATAAATGGCCTAAAGCCTCTGGTCAAAAGACAGAGTGGCCAAATGGCTAAGAAAACCCCACAACATAGCTATATACTGCTTATAAGAGACTCACTTCAGAAGTAAGGACACCTATAGATTGAAAGTGAGGGGATAGAAAAAGATGTTCATGCAGATGTAAATGAAAAGAAAGGTGGTGTAGCTATACTCACATTGGATAAAAGATTTTAAAACAAAGACTGATAAATATAAAGAGGGGAACTATAAAACCATACAGGGACAGTTAAGCAAGAAGATAACAAGATTTATAAATATATATGCACGCAACATAGGAGCACCAACATATACCAAGCAAATATTAACAGACCTAAAGGGAAAAGTTGACAGCAACATAATAGTTGGGGACTTGAAGGCCCTTCTTACATCAATGGCTAGATCATTCAGGTGGTAAATCAAAAGGAAACATAGGTCTTAAATGACACATTACAACAAATGGACTTAGTAGATATATACAGAAAACAAAAAATTATATCCCCCAAATTATGGGATGCAGGAAATGCAGTTCTAAGAGGGAAGTTTATAGCAATACAAGACTACCTCAAGAAACAAGAGAAATCTCAAAGAATTTAACTTTACATATAAAGGAACTAGGAAAAGAGGAACAAATGAAGCCCAAAATGAGTAGAAGGAAGGAAATAATATAAGAGCAGAAATAAAGATTAAAAAGACAATGGAAAAATCAATACAAATAAGAGCTGGTTTTTTGAAGAGATCAAAAAAATTGACAAGACTCGAGAAAAAAAGGGCTCAAATTTAATTCAGATATGAGGGAGAAGTTACAACTGATACCACAGAGGATCATAAGTGATTACTATGAACAATTATATAACAACAAAATTGGACACCCTAGAATATTGATCCAGTCCTAGAAACTTAAAATCTTCCAAAATTGAATCATGAAAAAGTAGAAAATCTGAATAAAGATTATTAGTAAGGAAATTGAATTAGTAATCAAAAGCCTCCCAACACACAAAACTCTAGAACCAGATGGATTCACTGGTAAATTCTACCATTCAAAGATGATTTAATACCTATCCTTCTTGAGGCACCTGGGTGGCTCAGTCAGTTAAGGATCCAACTCTTGATTTTTGGCTCTGGTCATTATCTCAGGGTCTTAGGATCAAGCCCCATGTCGGGCTCTGTGCTCAGCAGAGAGCCTGCTCCTGGATTCTCTCTCTCCCTCTCCCTCCACACTTATGCCCCCCCTCTCTCAAATAAATAAATAAATCTTAAAAAAAAAAAAACATATCCTTAAACTCTTCCAAAAAGCTGAAGAGTAGGGAATGCTCACAAACTCATTGTATGAGGATAGTATTACCCTGATAGCAAAACCAAAGAGGGACACCACATACGCATGCACAAAAATTATAAGCTAATATCTGATGAACATAGATGCAGAAATCTTCAACAAAATATTACCAAACCAAATTCAACAATACACTAAAAGAATCATAGACCATGATCAAGTGGGATATATTCCAGGGATGCATGGATGGTTTGACATCTACAAATCAATTAATGTGATATACCATCATGACAAAATGAAGGATGAAAATAGTTGCAGAAAAAACTTTTGACAAAATTCAACATCCATTTATGATAAAAACTCTCAACAAGGCGGGTATAGAGAAAACATACCTCACCATAATAAGGGCTGTATATGACAAACCCACAGCTAATATTACACTCAACAGTGAAAAGGTGAAAGCTTTTTTTCTAAGATCAGAAACAAGACAAGGATGCCCACTCCCATCACTTTTTAAAAAATTTTAATTCCAGTATAGTTAACATACAGTATTAGACTCAGATGTACAATATAGTGATTCAGCAATTCTATCCATTACTCATGAAGTAAGTGTACTCTTAGTCCCCTTTACCTATTACACCCATCCCATCACCCTCCTCCCCTCTGGTAACCATCAGTTTCTTCTCTATAGTGAAGAGTCTGTTTTTTGGTTTGTCTTTTTTCCTTTGTTCATTTGCTTCATTTCTTAAATCCACATGTGAGTGAAATCATATGATATTTGTCATTCTTTGACTTATTTCACTTAGCAGCATACTTTCTATATTCTTTTCATGGCGGAATACTATATCATTGTGCACGNTCTGTTTTTTGGTTTGTCTTTTTTCCTTTGTTCCTTTGCTTCATTTCTTAAATCCACATGTGAGTGAAATCATATGATATTTGTCATTCTTTGACTTATTTCACTTAGCATACTTTCTATATTCTTTTCATGGCAGAATACTATATCATTGTGCACATAAATGCATGAGGCACACACACATTTTCTTTACTCATTCATCTATTGATGCACATTTGGGCCACTTCTATAATTTGGCTAATACTGCAATAAACATAGGGGTGCATCTATCCTTTTGAATTAGTGTTTTCATATTCCTTAGTTAAGTAACCAAATAATGGAATTACCAGATTATATAGTAATTCTATTTTTAATTTTTGGAGGAACTGCCATAGTGTTTTCCATAGTGGCTGTACCAGCTTACATTCCCAGAATGGTGAGAGTTTNATAATTTGGCTAATACTGCAATAAACATAGGGGTGCATCTATCCTTTTGAATTAGTGTTTTCATATTCCTTAGTTAAGTAACCAAATAATGGAATTACCAGATTATATAGTAATTCTATTTTTAATTTTTGGAGGAACTGCCATAGTGTTTTCCATAGTGGCTGTGCCAGCTTACATTCCCAGAATGGTGAGAGTTTTTCTTTCTCTCCACATCTGTACCAACACTTTGTTTCTTGTGTTTGGGATTTTAGCTNATCATGACCTGAGCCGAAGGCAGCGGCTTTAACCCACTGAGCCACCCAGGCGCCCTGGTGAGAGTTTTTCTTTCTCTCCACATCTGTACCAACACTTTGTTTCTTGTGTTTTGGATTTTAGCCATTCTGACAGGTATGAGGTGATATCTCATTGTGGTTTTGATTTTTGTTTCTCTGGTGATGAGTGGTGATGAACAGCTTTTCATGTGTCTCTTGGCCATCTGTATGTCTTATTTGGAGAAATATCTGTTTATGTTTTCTGCTCATTTTAAAATTGGATTATTTGGGTTTTTTTGCTGTTGTATAAGTTCTTTATTTTGGATACTAACCCTTTATCGGATATGTCATTTGCAAATATCTTCTCCCATTCAGTAGGTTGCCTCTTAGTTTTGTTGATTGTTTCCTTCATTGTGCAGAAGATATTTANTTGTTTCCTTCATTGTGCAGAAGATTTTTATTTATTTATTTATTTATTTATTTATTTATTGAAGATTTTTATTTTGATGTAGTTCCAATAGTTCATTTTTGCTATTGTTTCCCTTGCCTCAGGAGACATATTTAGAAAGTTGTTACAACTAATATCAGAGATATTACTGCTTGTGTTCTCTTCCAGGATTTTTATGGTTTCAGATCTTATGTTTAGGTACTTAATCCATTTTGAATCTCTTTTTATGTAAGAGAGTGAGTGGCCCAGTTTCATTCTTTTGCATTACTGTGCAGGTTTCCCATATAATTGTGGGTTTATTTCTGGATTTTCTGTTCTATTCCATTGATTTACATGTCTTAGTTCCAGTACCTTACTGTTTTGATTACTTCAGCTTTGTAGTATAATTTGAAATCATAATTGTGATACCTCCAGTTTTATTTTTCTTTTTCAAGATTGCTTTGGCTGAAATTTTAGGATTGCTTGTTCCAGTTCTATGAAATATGCTCTTGGTATTTTGATAGGAATTGCATTAAAGATGTAGATTGCTTTGGGTAGTATGGACATTTTAACAATGTTCTTCCAATCCTTGAGCATCAAATATCTTTCCATTTTGTGTGTGTGTGTTTTCAATTTTATTCATCATTGTTTTACAGTTTTCAGAACACACGTCTTTCACCTCCTTGCTTTGGTTTATTCCTAGGTATTTTGTTATTTTTGGTGCAATTGTAAGTGGGATTGTTTTCTTAACTTCTCTTTCTGCTGCTTCATTATTAATGTATAGACAAGCAACGGATTTCTCTATACATGGATTTTGTATCTATGAACTTCCTGAATTCATTTATTCCAGTAGTTTTTTGGTGGAGTCTTTAGAGTTTTCTACATAGTATGATGTGATCTGCAAATAGTGAAAGCTTTACTTCTTCCTTATCAATTTGGAAGCCTTTTATTCCTTTTCTTTGTCTCATTCTCATGGCTAGGACTTCCAGAACTATGTAAAATGAAAGAGGTGAGAGTGGACATCCTTGTTTTATTCCTGACTTTAGGGGAAAAACTCTCAAGTTTTTGGGTATGATGTTAGCTGAGGGTTTGTCATATATGCCCTTTATTATGTTGAGGTATGTTCCCTCCAGGTGTGGTTTGTGGGGATTTTTTTTTTTAAATCATGAATGGATGTTGTATTTGTGAATGCTTTTTCTGCAATAATTGAAATGATCATATGGTTTTTATCCTTACTCTTAATGATGTGATGTATCAGGTTGATCAGTTTGCAAATATTGAGCCAGTCTTGCATCCCAGGAATAAATCCCATGTTGATTGTGGTAAATGATTTTTTATTTTTTATTTTTTTATTATTTTTTATTTTTTTACTTTTTTAAAAAAAGATTTTATTTATTTATATGACAGAGAGAGAGATTACAAGTAGGCAGAGAGGAAGGCAGAGAGAGAGGAGGGAGCAGGCTCCCTGCTGAGCAGAGAGGCCAGTACGGGCCTTGTTCCCAGGACCCTGGGATCATGACCTGAGCCGAAAGCAGAGGCTTTAACCCACTGAGCCACCCAGGCGCCCGTGTGGTAAATGATTTTTTAAATGTATTGTTGGATTTAGTTTGCTTATATTTTGTTGAGGACTTTTCCATCTATCAGATCCATCAGAGATAATGGCTTGTAGTTCTCTATTTTTTAAAGAAGATTTTATTTATTTATTTGAGAAAGAGTGTGTGTGGGGGGGACAGAGGGAGAGGGATAAGCAGACCCCCTGCTGAGTTCAGAGCCTGATGTGGGGCTCAGTCTCATGATGCTGAGATCACCGAAAATCAAGTCAGAAATCAAGTCAGACACTTAACCAACTGAGCGAGTCACCCAGGAACCCCATGTAGTTCTCTATTTTTTAGTGTCTTATCTGGGTTTGGTATCTGGGGAATGCTGGCCTCATAGAATGAATTTAGAAGTTTTCCTTCCTCTTTTATTTTTTAGATTAGTTATGAGAATAATAGATATTAAGCCTTCTTTAATATTTGGTAGAATTCACCAGTGAAGGGCGCCTGGGTGGCTCAGTGGGTTAAAGCCTCTGCTTTCGGCTCAGGTCATGATCTCAGGGTCCTGGGATCGAGGCCCGCATCAGGCTC
>LNAC01000422.1:881243-1015416 GCA_002007465.1 Ailurus styani
TTTTTTTTTTGTAATAGTTCCTGTCACCCCAAGAAAGTTGCAGAAGGGAGAGATTTTGTGATTTATTAATTGGTTTCTTTTTATGATTTCCTTATCAGCAAATGTTCAACCAAACTGTATTTTCATTCTAAGAAATTATCTTTCTATTTAGCAGTTAATATTATAAATAGAAAATTAGTACTTACATTTATATGAAAACTAGATACTCTCGTCCCAGATCCATTGAGAGTCCATCAATAGCATTACAGTGAGCCAATAAAAAAAATCAACAATGTAGATTAGTTGATTTGAACAATATAGGGGTTTTCACTTGCAGTAATAAAATGCATTCTTTTAAAAATAAATGTGGAACTTATTTCTCAGTAAGTGTCTATCCACCAATTAAAGATGTTGTGGAAAGAGAGCATACTGAATTAATTATAGGATTTGGCAATGGAGAGTAGGTTGGATCAGACCAAACTTTCCACCATGAATAACTATAAAAGATAGATAAATTTTATAAAAGGAAATCAAATCATAACATCCCAGCTGTTTAAATGTAAGTAGAACAAGTGAACAGTGCAGTCAAGTGCAGTGAACAGTCCAGAACAAGTGACTGCACTTGTGCAGTCAAGATTTTGGAGAGAAGGAAAAGACATTGAAATAAGCCTTTTAGCCCTAGTGCCTTCTGTTATCAATTATTTGCCAGTTAGTATTGAGGAATATAGAAGCAGAGGAGGAAATGGTGGCCTAGAGCTTGTGGCAAACTAGTTGGTCTGGGAAGGTAATCACTGGAGTTCAAGGCTATCAGGGCAACCAAGACTTGAAGAAAAGGAACCAAAGAGGAGTGAGCTCAACATTCTAGACCGTCTCCTTTCAAGGAATGTACCCATTCTTAAGATGTGCATGTGAGGTGAGAGGCAAGGAATGTACCCATTCTTAAGATGTGCATGTGAGGTGAGAGGCCAAGAAGTAAGCAAATGTACTGCTAATGGACTGAAACCTGTAAGCAGAGTTTCATTGTCATTGTTGAAATCTCCTGGTGCTGAGGAGGTATCTGACTTTAGGGCTGCCCAAGAAGGAGGACCATATGGAGCACTTCTATGAGCATTCAGCAGAGACGTCTAAAACATTGGACCCTGGAATGTAAGGGAAAACCAGTAAATAGAAGAGCTCTCACAAAATCCGAGATACTGCTTTAAATCATCTAAAACCCTGACTGGATCAAAATAATCTACCCATGATCTATTTTATTTTCAGGAGAAAATTAAATCCTCTCTGGATGTAGTAACCATAATCTATCATGTCTGAAGGTTTTACATCAAATGTCCCTATTCAAAATTGATAGGTGTGTCAGAAAACAGGACCAATGAATGAAAGCCAAGTGAAAAAGTATAGTAGAAATAAACTCATAAATCATCCAGGTATTGGAATTTCCTGATGATTTTTACATAATAATTAATATGTTCAAAAAGCTAGGGGAAATATTAAAACTACAGCCTGAAAGCTGGGAAATATAAAAGAGGAACAAAATTTTAGAACTTAAAATTATAACAACTGAAATTAAAAATGTAGTAGATGGATTTAATAACCAATTAGATATAGCAAAAGAAATTATTAGTGAACCGGAGAATAAGTTTATAGAACATAACCCTATTGAAGCATCAGGAAAAACTAAGGACAAATGTGATACAGTAAAAAGATGTAACATAACAGAGTCCCACAAAAGAAGAATGAGACGTACCCAAATTTGAAGAGATAATGGTTAAGAATTTGAAAACTGATGGGGTACCGGGGTGGCTCAGTCAGTTAAGTGGCTGACTCTTGATTTCAGTTTGGGTCATGGTCTTGGGTTGTAAGGTCCAGCCCCACGTTGGGCTCCACACTCAGCATGGAGTCTCCCTGAGATTCTCTTCTTCTTCTTCTGCCCCTTGCCTGCTCGTGCATGCTCTCTTTCTCAAATAAATAAAATCTTAAAGGATTCTAAACCTGAAACAAATATCAAGACAGACTAAAAAAGCTCCAGACATTCTACAGGGAACAAAATCAAAGGCACACCAGGGCACATCATTAAAAAAGGAAATTTTTAAGTGTTCAATTCAAAGAAAACAAAGACACATTGTCAAAGGAATATGGTAAGACTGAAAGTTTTTTCAGCACAAATTATCAAATTATCAAAGCTCAAAGACAGCAGAAATAATGTTTAAAGTCTTAAAAATGTGCTGACCCATAGACACATTTTTCAAAAATGAAGATGAAATAAAAACAAATAGGGCGCCTGGGTGGCTCAGTGGGTTAAAGCCTCTGCTTTCAGCTCAGGTCATGATCTCAGGGTCCTGGGATCGAGGCCCGCATTGGGCTCTCTGCTCAGCAGGGAGCCTGCATCCTCCTCTCTCTCTGCCTGCCTCTCTGCCTACTTGTGATCTCTCTCTCTGTCAAATAAATAAATAAAATCTTAAGAAAAACAAAACAAAACACCAAATAACCCTGAGAGAATGTGTCATTAGTAAACACACTAAAAGAAATACAAAAGGCAAAGGATTCCCAATGGCAAAGCAGGAAAGAATGAAGAACAATGGAAATGTAAATATATGGGTAAATCTATATGAATATCGACTTTTTTAAACAATTAAAACTGGTCTTACATGGTTTCAAATATATGTAGAATTTAAACATATGAAAACTATGACACCAGTTTGGGAGCTGGGAAAGCAGGAGTGGTGAAATTACAGTTTAGGAAGGCTATAAGTGGAGGAGGCCTCCTGTGATCTCTAAGGTAAACACTAACGAATAATATAAACGTAGATCATTACCACGTTAATAGCAATTAAAAAATAAAAAGTTCATTAAAAAGATGAAAGCAATGTTTAAAATAGGAAACAAAACAGGTCAAGTAGAAGAAAGAAACTGAGGGTTGCTGGAGTGGAGGGGGGTGGGATGGTTGGGGTGCTGGGGGGATGGACATGGGAGGGGGTGTGTGCTGTGGGGAGTGCTGTGAATTGTGAAGACTGATGAATCACAGACCTGTACCCCTGAAACAAATAATACATTCTATGTTAGTAAAAATAAATAAATAAATAAATGCAATAAATATTTGAAAAAAATAGTAAAATTATAAGATAAACTCAAATGTAGCTCTTGCATCATTAAATGTAAATTGACTAAGTAATGCAATAAAGTGGCAAACTCTTCAGATTGGATTAAAAGACAAAACCCAAGTATTAACTGCTTATAAGAGACAGAAAATTTTTGTTACTCAGGACAAAGAAAAACACTTGATAAAGTGTCAGTTATCAGGAAGATGCAACAGATTTCACATCTGTATTCAGGCAATGTTGCCTATTGTTTCCCTTTCTCTCCTCTCTGTCTCTCTCTACATTTAGACATAAAGACCAAGAATATGTATATGACATCGAGCTACAAAGAAAAAAAGGAATACACAAATTCACTATTAGAGTGGGAGAGTTAGCATGCTTTTTTTCAGTAACAAATGTATAGACCATTGCCCCCAACAAAGTGTCAGATGAACTAGAGGAGATTTAAGATTTTAACAACCGAATTTTATTTTATTTTTATTTTATTTTTTTAAAAGAATTTTTATTTATTCATTTGACACACAGCACAAGCAGGCAGAGTAGCAGGCAGAGGGAGAGGGAGAAGCAGGCTCCCTGCTGAGCAAGGAGCCCGATGTAGGGCTTGATCCCAGGATCCCAGGATCATGACCAAAGCCGAAGGCAGTTGCTTAACCAACTGAGCCACCCAGGCGCCCCAACAACTGAATTTTAGAACTTGTCTTAAGTGACATATATAGAATATTGCACCTAAAACTGCAGAATGTAGGGTCACCTGGCTGATTAGTTGGTAGAGCATGTGACTCTTGATCTCAGGGTTGTGAGTTCAGCCCCACATTGGATGTGAAACTTACTTAAAAACAACAAACCCTGCAGAATATACATTTTTCAAGTGCCCCAAAACAAGTTTCAATAAAGTTCAAAGAGTTTAAATTCTAAGTCCTAGAAAAATTGTTCAGAAAGAAAAGAAAAACAAATTAAATTACCAATATCAGGAGTGGTAAAAGAGGAGATCGTTACAGATCCCATAGAAATTTTTCCCCAAGATTTTACTTATTTATTTGACAGAGACACAATGAGAGAGGAAACACAAGCTGGGGGATTGGGAGAGGGAGAAGCAGGCTTCCCGCTGAGCAGGGAGCCTGATGCGGGGCTTTGGGATCATGACCTGAGCCAACCCAGGCACCCCTGGATCCTATAGAAATTTTTACAACACTTTGCCAGTAAACTTGACAATTTAGATAAAGTAGATAAATTCTTTGCAAAACATAACATACAAAAGTTGACATAAGAAATTTAAAGCCTGAATCATTTAATATTTATTAATAAAATTGAACCCATAATTAAGAACCTCTCAGAAGGAAAATTTTCAATCCAGAAAGTTTTAATGGTAAATTACCCAAAACATTTAAGACAGAAATAACACTAATCTTTTACAAATTCCTCCAGACAGTAGAATAAAGAAAGATAAAACAATTCTCAGCTGGTTTTTTAAGGCTAGCATAATCTTGATACCAATACCTGACATGAAAATTATAAGAAAATCAAATTACAAGGCAATGTCAGGAACACAGATGAAAATATACTGAATCAAATAATAGCAAATAATATCTGCTGATATATTACCCACTTGGTTTATTGTATGAGTGCAATGTTGGTTTACCACATGGAAGTCAATCAATGCTGATTACCATATTAAGAGACTAAACAAGGAAACCGTATTTCCCCCTTTCTAAATATACATATATACAAAGATCTAAATATGTATAAATAATTGATAATTTTTATTACTCATTAATTACAAATAGGAGTCTCAGGAAATTAAGATAGAAAATATCTTCAATCTGATAGAAATTATGTACAAATACAGCAATCTCATATTCATTTAATGATAAAATATTAAAAGATTTTCCTGTGAGATCAGATGTCAGACAAGGATATTTGCTACTATAACTCCTATTTAATATTTTATTTATTTGTTTTTTTAGTTTATTTTTTATTACCATATAATGTATTAATTGTTTCAGGGATACAGGTCTGTGAATCATCAGTCTGATACAATTCATAGCACTCACCATAGCACATACCCTCCCCAGTGTCCATCAACCAGCCACCCAATCCCGCCACCCCCCAGCAAACCTCAGTTTGTTTCCTGACATTAAGAGTCTCTTATGGTTTGTCTTCTTCCCTGGTCCCATCTTGTCTGTAACTCCTATTTAACATTTTAATAGAAGTCCTGTACAGTGGAATAAAATAAGGAAAGGAAATGAAAGATAAGTTTGAAAAAAGAGATGAACTATATAATCATTTTTAGTTGTTACGATTATGTAGACAATTCAAAATAATTTATAGATAAATTATTAGAATTATATCAAAACCTAATGATATACTATAACCCTGGCTAATTCAATTTAAATTAAAAAAAAGAATTATTAAGTGCACTTAGAAAGGCCAGTGATATAAAATCAGCATTCAAAAATCAGTGGTATTTCTAAATAGTAATAACAATCTAAGATGAAGGTAAATAATTTTTAAATTATTAAATGAAAAATTTAAATACCAAGAACCTAGTAATAAATTTAATGGGAGCCATACAAGAATACAGAAGCCTTGAAATATTACTGAGAGGTGGCACCTGGGTGGCTCAGTCCAATAAGCATCTGCCTTTGGCTTGTGTCATGATCCCAGGGTCCTGGGGTTGGCCCCTGTCGGCCCCCTGCTCAGTGGGGAGTCTGCTTCTCCCTTTCCCTCTGCCCCGCTTGTGCTCTCTCTCGCTCTCTCAAATAAATAAAATCTTTAAAAAAATTACTGAGAGAAACTAAAGACCTAAATACATGGAATAATATGTTGTGTTCATGGGGAAAATTATTAAATGTTACAGTGATATTATTGTCTCCATATTAACCTATAAATTAATGCATTCCCAGTTAAAACTCCAGTAGTTTTTTGAAGAGGAGATGTGAAGTTGGTCCTAAAGTTTTTATCAAAAAGCACAGAATTGAGACTAGGTAAGGTAATTTATGTGAACAAAGCTGGAAAACTAGATAGACTTAGCTATCAAGTCTTATCAAGAGTTGTAAGAGGGGTGCCGGGGTGACTCAGTCAGTTAAGGATCTGACTCTCGATCTCAGCTCAGTCTTGATCTCAGGGTCATGAATTCTAGCCCTGCATTAGGCAGAAGAGTTATAACAATCAAGAGTATGATACTGGCCCAAGGATAGACAAATTGGTGAATAAAACAGAGTGAGTAATTCAGAAACAGATCCATGCATAATTGGAAACTCGATTAAAACAAAATATTACAGTAGTAGAGAGTCTTATAGATAGTGCTGGACCAACTGGATATTCATGTGGAAAAAAAGAACCTGGTCCCTACCTCAGACAAGCCACAAAAATCAAATTCNCAAAATATTACGGTAGTAGATAGTCTTATAGATAGTGCTGGACCAACTGGATATTCATGTGGAAAAAAAGAACCTGGTCCCTACCTCAGACAAGCCACAAAAATCAAATTCAGGTGAAATTAAAAAACAACAACAGTAACAATAAGGCTTCTAGAAGGTAATATAGGAGGGGGAATATTTTTATGACAAAGATTTGTTAAAGATTTGATAAGCAGAAAGCAAGTAGTAATAACCATAAAAGTTTAATAAATTTGATTTAATTAAAATTAACTCCTCTTTATAAAAATCACCATGAAGAGAGTGAAAGACGATCCACAGAAGATATTTGCAATATGTAGTACATACAATAGATGACTTATACGAATTACTTAGTAAGTCTAACAAACCAGTAAGAGAAAGAACAATTCAATCAGCATATAAAAAATTTTCCCAATGGGGCTCATGTGCAAGTTCAGTTCACTTACAAGAAAATCACGTTGCATTTTTGCATATCAATGTGGCTTTAAATTTCAAACTTTCTATACTTCGTAAGAAAGAGAGGTCACAGAGGAAAACCAAGGGGAAAATATGGTTAATCTTTCTAAAAATAATAATCTAAACAGCTAATAAAAACAACATGGTCACTACATTTTACACTCAGAGATTAAGGACATTGCCAGAGGTCACAATAGGTCGTGGAGCAGGGCTGCGGCCCTGGGGAGCTAGGCGGCAGGCTATGTACTTAGGACAACTATACCTTACTGCTTCTGGAAGAGCAAGAGGAGAGGGATAGGAAACAACAGGGTCAAGGGTAATTTTGAAAACAGGAGGAGGACTGACAGATTTGTAAATAGAAAGAAATTAGAGATGATGGGAAATTGGGAAGGGAGATGGAGGGTTAATGGGATGATGTCCCCAGGAGGCAGGAAGAAAAAGATTTGGAAGCAGGTGAGAAACAAAAGCACCTCTTCCCTAGGGGTGGGGGTGGGGAGAAGTTGGGGGGCAGTGAGGAGTGTGTGTGGGGGTGGGATGAAACGTGTAAAGGCAAAAGTGGTTGGAGTGATGAGAAATTCTGCAAGGGCTTTTCTTACAAGTCTTCCGCCTTTACAATAAGGAGAGTGCAATCCTTTGAGAGTCAGGAAGGGTTGAGGGTGGGGTTGAGGGTGGCAGACGGGTAGAACAGAGCAGTACCTGTCAGGGGCAGAGAGGTGAGAGGTCCTTGTGTGAGAGGATTTGGAGAACTGCATTTTTGTGATATAAAGTATTACTTTTAAACATCGGAAGTTCATAATATACACTTTGAGATTAAGTTAAATGACTAAGTTGTGTGTGCCAAGACAAAAAAGATATGCAGTCTAGATACACTCTAGTTTGTATAAGTTTAAATAGGCAGCCATATGAGGATACTGCAAATTTTCTATTGAATGAATAAGTTTTATTTTAGAAAACTTTCAAACAAAATAGGATAGTATCAAAGTTGATGCAGGTAATTCCAAGTCAGAATCTCCATCTATACATAATGAAACTAATGAAGAGGAAGACCAATTAGAAGTGCTTTCTTTAAACTAGAACACCTCCCTCTTAATATAAAGATTGCAGTCTATTTTCTTTTTTTATTAGTATTTTTTATTAACATATAATGTATTATTTGCCCCAGGGGTACAGGTCTGTGAATCATCAGGCTTACACATTTCATAGCACTCACCATAGCACATACCCTCCCCAATGTCTTAACCCAACCACCCTATCCCTACTTCCCAACCCCTGAGTAACCCTTAGTTTGTTTCGTGAGATTAAGAGTCTCTTATGGTTTGTCTCCTTCCTGATCCCATCTTGCTTCATTTGAACTCTATTTTCCTTCCTCCCAAAGAACAGTCTTCAAAAAGATTTCTTTAAAATTATAAGACAAGGGGCACCTGGGTGGCTCAGTGGGTTAAGCCTCTGCCTTTGGCTCAGGTAATGATCTCTGGGAAAATTTTTTATATACTGATTGAATCTGTAGGTTGCTTTAGGTCCTATGGACATTTTGACAGTATTAATTCTTCCAATCCACGAGTATCTTTTCGTTTGTTTGTGTCATTTTCAATTTCTTTCATCAGTATTTTATAGTTTTCATAGTACAGGTCTTTTACTACTTTGGTTATGTTTATTCCTAGGTATTTTATTTCTTTGATGCAGTTGTAAATGGAGTTGTTTTTTAGATTTTGCTTTCTGTCCCTTCATTGTTAGTGTACAGAAATGCTACTGATTTCTGGGTATTAATTTTCTATCCTGCCACTTTACTGAATTTGTTTATTCCAGTAGTTTTTTTGGTAGAACCTTTAGGATTTTTTTTATTTATAGTAATATGTTATCTGTGAATAGTGACAGTTTAATTTCTTCTTTCCCATATGGATGCCTCTTGTTTCTTATGTAATTGCTGTGGCTAGGACTTTCAGTACTGTGGTTGAATAAAAATGGCAAGAGTGGATATTCTTGTCTTGTTCCTGACCTTAGAGGGAAAAATCTCAGTTTTTCACTGTTGAGGTTGATGTTAGCTGTGGGTTTTTCATTTATGACCTTTGTTATGTTGAGGTATGGTCCCCTAACCCCATTTTTTTCAGTTTTTGTCGTGAATGAATGTTGAATCTTATCAAATGTTTTTTCTGCATCTATTGAGATGATCATATGATTTTTATCCTTTGTTTTGTTGATGTGGTTTATGATACTGATTTATGAATATTGAGCCTTCCTTGCATCCCAAGAATAAATCCCATCTGATCCTGAGGAATAATCTTTTTTTTTTTTTTTGATGATGATGATCTTTTTAAATGTATCATTATATGTGTTTGCTGAAATTTTGTTGAGGATTTTTGCATCTATGTTCATTAGGGATATTGGCCTGTAGTTTTCTTTTTTGGTAGTATTTTTTTCTGGTTTTGATATCAGAGTAATGCTGGCCTTATAGAATGTATTTGAAAGCTTACTTTCCTCTTCTATTTGAATGCTAATTGAAGTTGAACTACACTCTAAAAAAAGGAAAAAAACAGTGAAAGAAAAAGTTTTTTGTTTTTCCTCTTCTCTTCTCTTTTGACTCCTCTTTCCACATTTTAGGTACATGTTGTTATATTTTGTGTCTTATTATTTATATTTTTATTATGTCTAATTATGGTCATTTTTTTCCCACTTGAAGAAATCCCTTCAACATTTCTTGTAAGCTGGTTTAATGGTGATAAACTCCTTTATCTTTGGTTTTTCTGGAAAACTCTTTGTCTCCTTTAAATCTGAATGATAACATTGCTGGGTATTCTTTTTTTTTTTTTTAAAGATTTTTATTTATTTATTTGACAAAAGATCACAAGTAAGCAGAGAAGCAGGCAGAGAGAGAGGAGGAAGCAGGCTCCCTGCTGAGCAGAGAGCCCGATGTGGGGCTCGATCCCAGGACCCTGAGATCATGACCTGAGCCCAAGGCAGAGGCTTTAACCCACTGAGCCACCCAGGCGCCCTTTGCTGGGTATTCTTTATTGTAGGTTTTTTCCTTTTAGTACTTTAAATATACCCTGCCACTCCTTTCTGCCCTGCAATTTTCTTCTAAAAAATCAGCTGGTAGTCATACAGGTTTTCCCTTGTAAGCATCTTTTTGTTTCTTTCTTGCTGCTTTTAGGATTATCTCATTATCTTTAACCTTTGGCATTTTAATTGTTATGTACCATGGTGTAGACCTCCTTGGATTCATCTTTGGAATTGGAACTCTGTGTGTTTTTTGGACTTGGGTGTCTGTGTTCCTTCTTAGGTTAGGGTTCTATTTAAAATATATTACATTTTTAGTTTCATTGGTTTTAAAAATATGAGTTCTGAATACTTTAAAAATGAAATACTGGTATTAGTATAATATTTCAGAACTATAATTAATAAATACTGAAATGCCAGTTTATCATTTTCCTGCAGTAATATAATCAGATTAATTGGAGAGACTAGCATTAAAATGACTGATCATTAATTTCCATTTCTGCTTGGCATTAATTAAAGCCAAAGTCATTTAATAAAGTGAGGCCAGAGGGAGGGGCATTGAAGCTGAATCTAGTTAAAACACACTGTTAACTTTTCAAGTGGTGAATCAGCCAAGAATAAGTTGGAGGAAAGAGGAACATCTTGGTTACTTGAAGTGAAAAGTTTGCTACAGAGAATCAGATGCTTAAAAAATTATGGGAAAGGTTGAAGGAAAGTACAGTAGGCTGAGTCTCTCTGAAAGACTCCTAGAATAAAATAGGTAACTGACTTGCCAGTGAAGCAGGTGTCCTCTACCACAATCAGGAAGATAGAGGATCAGGGGCCATTAGAACCAGTGAGTTCAAGAGCAATCTGCTGCAGTTATAGTCCAGGGTCAGGAAGCTTCTGTATCTGTTTCTCCAAATACTTCTTGACCACAACAAAGTTGGCAACTGGATGCTGGAACATGGATACCAGTTGTCACCAGCACTAGAACAACTGTCTTTCAACACCCAAAAAGAACATGACTGGACATTGCAATGCCATTGCGGAAAACCGTGTATCTCCATATCTTTGCTTGCCTCAAGCAACCACCAAAGGCACCAGGAACGTGTCCTCTGTCTTTCTTACTTCTGCTTCCAAATCTTACATAAATGGATCTAAGTGGCAGAACCACTTTCAGAACTCAGCTGTGAGTGCGATAAATCTTGCTTTTAGTTTTCCATTGTCTACAGTTCAATAAGACAGAGCTCACAAGAAATACAGTTGAGCAAACCAATCCATCATACTCATTACAACTGGATGTTAAAACTATACCATAGCGAATGCATGTTCAATATTTTCGGGGCTCCTGGGTGGCTTAGTGGGTTAAAGCCTCTGCCATCTTCTCAGGTCATGATCTCAGGGTCCTGGGATCGAGCCCCGCATTGGGCTCCCTGCTCAGCGGGGAGCCTGCTTCCTCCTCTGTCTGCTTGCCTCTGCCTACTTGTGATCTCTCTCTCTCTGTCAAATAAACAAATAAAATCTGAAAAAAATATTACTTTTCATGGTAGAGCAGAAAATTACAAAAAGAGACCTGTGTCCGTTTATATGAAGTATTTAGAGTGATCAAATTCATAGAAACAGAAAGTTGAATGTGGTTGCCATACTGGGGAGGAAGGGAAAATGGGGAGTTGTTCAGTGGTAGAGAGTTTCAGTTATAAAGTCAGTTCTAAAGACCTGCTGTGCAACAAGGTACATATAGTTATTATTGTAGTGTGCACTTAAAAATTGTTAAGAGAGTAAATTCATGAGTTTTTCTTTTTAACACAATAAATAACAAAATTAAAAAAAAAGAGACCTATGTACTTCTGGGACTTTGCAGTTGCGTCCAAATTCTGGGCATAATGATCAATGATTTACAGGGAATCATACTTAAAATGGTGCATATCAGCTATCATCACCTGAAACTCAAATGCCACATGTTTTGGATTTAGCTTGTGGTCATATTTTGTAATGTTAAGGATAAAATCACCTAAAAGAAATATGTGCCTACAAACGGCAATATTTAATTCTCTCAGAATTTTTAAAGATAAGTAATTGCTTTCAAACTAAATGAGAACTTCTTCCCTAGAAGCTCTGATTGGAAAAAATGTTCTGAGTGTGGGTACCATAAATATTTTCCTTAAGTGTTTCTACTTATACAAAATTTAAAAGTTCTGAGGTGGTATTTCCAGGATAAATTACCCCAATAGAATAGATATAGCATAGAACTTTTAAACGACTTGCAAGATCACTAATTCACTGTGAAGTTTGCCATTCAGTCTTTGTGTTTTACAAACATGTTTGAAAATGTAAATCACACAACGACTAGTAACTGGATATAGCATAAGGCCCATATTTGATCTCTGGATTTAGATACTTATTTTGTGTGTAAAATTGCTAAGTACATAAAGCATAAAATTAAGAAGTTTATGGAGATTGCAAATGGCATTGGTAATTGTAATCTGTAGCCAGCTCCAGTAAATCCAGAAATCCCTGCGAGATTCATATCAAGAATTGTTTCAGTGTTCTGTGGGTTTATTGTTTGTAAGCGTGTGGGATAATTGATTTTTGGAGGGAGAATAGGGATAAAAAATTTTTTAACAAATATTAAGGAACTGAATTAATCTGATGTTTGCAAAGCTTACATAAATTTCTTAGGATTATTTGTTCTCAATTCATGAATGACTTCTTATACGTAATTACCAGATGAGCATTTTCTGAAGTCTCATTTTCAATTTTCAAATATGATGGTAACATCTTTGGAAAAGTCAGATGGAAATGACATGATCCATTGCCTATATCCACAATCATTGTTTTCCCAGGTCAACAAAAAATATGGAATTTTATTGCATTTTCTTATTTAGTCTAAGTTTTTGCTTTTTCCAGGGATATGCTTAATGGCTTTTAAGGAGGAAGTTTATCTTCCTACCCCTCTCTGGGTTGAAGTTCTTAGCGTATTACAAAGGAGAAGCAATTCCCCAACTGTTCCCTGACTTCACCCCCTCAAAGGCCTGGGTTTCTGAATGAAAGGCATTTTAGTATGGAGATAGAGATTTTGCACATGTTTCTTATCTCAGTAAAACTGACTTCAAAGATCAGGTTTAGGGTGATCTCTTTAAACCCACTGAATTCCCTTACCCTATGTCTGTTTTTATAAATAATTTGACAATAGCCAGAGCTGATCCAGACAATACAGAGAATTTGTCTGAATCACAGGCCAACTCTTGGAAAATTAAAAAAATCAGCCCATTGTATGATATCCAGATATCTGGATGTTTGATATGGGAAAGACAACACATGTGGGTGGTGAGCTTTGTGCCAGGACCGTGGGTGGCAGCAGAAGTTAAGGAGAAAGAGAAGAACCAGGACTAAGAGAACTGAAGGGAAACCATGGAAGGAGGAATAGAAGAAAGGGAGCAGACCAGACTACTCACAGGAAGTTCCTGAAATATGAAATGTCCAAGATGAGAGGTGGGGCATATGTTGGGCTGAAGGTCAGAGCAAGGCCAGTTTAAGTTTTGGAAGTTCAGGCTCAATACCTCTAATGTTACTAAGAATACACCAAGGATTTTCACACCTTTTAAACAGAAGGCAAGAAACTAGTTTCATTAGCTTTGTCCTGTATTTCTGAAGAGTCTTCATATTTTCCTGACCCTTAGCTCAAAGATCAGCCTTTTGCCCGGGTCATCTCTGTGACATGATAAAGAGCATCGAGAGACATTCAGATACTGCAAACAGTGGTAGTCATACTCGTAGAGATCTAATCTTTATTTTCAAATTACAAATCTCCTTGGAGGATTGGCAAACAGTCCTAACAGTTTAATTTGCTGTTAGGATAATGCTAGTCTTAAAGAATGAGTTAAGGAATATTCTCCTCGCTTTGGTCTTCTGGAAGAGACTATAAAGGATTTGTATCGTTTATTCCTTAAGTATTTGGTAGAATTTATCAGTGAGATCATCTGGACCTTATGCTTTCTTTTTTTGGAAGGTTATTAATTATTGATTTGATTTCTTTAATAAATATAAGCCTATTCAGGTAGTCTGTTTCTCCTTGTGTGAATTTTGGTAATTTCTCTTTTAAGGAATCTGTTTACTTCATCTAAGTTATTAAATTTGTGGCATAGACTTGTTCATAGTATTTCTTTATTATATATTCCTTTTTAAAAAGCTTTATTGCAGAATAATTAACAATCACAATTGTATGTATTTGAGGTACATTTTATCCTTTTAATGTCCTGTAATCTGTAGTGATGACCCCTTTTTAATTTCTGATATTGGCAATTTGCACCTTCTTTCTTTTTTTCCCTTTGGTTAGTCTGCCTACAGGCTTATTATTTTATTGATTTTTTTTTTTTTGAAGAATCAGCTTTTGGTTTTATTGATTTTTCTCTGTTGTTTTCTTGTTTTTAATTTCATTGATTTCTCTAATTTTTCGTTATTTCTTCTGCTGCTTGAAGATTAAATTGTTCTTTTTATCTAGTTTCCTAAGGTGGAAACTTAGATGATTGATTTTAGAGCCCTCTTTCCTAATATATGTATCCAATGTTATCAGTTCCCTCTAAGCACTGCTTTCCCTGCATTCCACAAACTTGGAGAAGTTTTATTTTCATTTTAATATGGCTAAAATACTTTAAAATTTTTCTTGAGACTTCTTGACCTATTCTGGTTAAAGTGGTAAGCTTTAAAACTTAATATTCCTAATCTCTCTTTTCTGGCTTTACTTCCCCTCCTCCATTATCGAAATCTTCTAATATACCATGTATTTCTTTATTCTGCACTTTTGATGTCTCTCTTTTGTTGAAATATAGATCCCACAAGGGCAGAGTTCAGGGAATGTTGTTGGTTTTATTTAATGATGTAGTTAAAGTACCTGGATCTGAGCCAGGTGTACACTGGGCATTTAATACATATTGATGATTGAAGTAAGAGGGATTTTATAAAAAAATTTGACTCCTGGGACGCCTGGGTTGCTCAGTTGGTTAAGCAGCTGCCTTCATCTCAGGTCATGATCCCAGGGTCCTGGGATCGAGTCCTGCTTCTCCCTCTGCCTGCCACTCTGCCTACTTGTGGTCTCTCTCTATGACAAATAAATAAAATAAAATCTAAAAAAAAAAAAATTGACTCCTAGAATGGGAAAGGGAAAGAAATAGTGCCTTTGAACCAGAGTTTTTAGATTCAGATGCTAGAATTTCTTTTTAGGAGATTTTGTTTGAGACAGAGAGTGAATGGGAAGGAGAGGGAGGGGAAGAGAGAATCTGAAGCAGATTCCATGCAGAGTGCAGAGCCCCACATGGGGCTCAATCCACAACTGCAAGATCATGACCTGAGCTGAAACCAAGAGTTGGTCACCTAACTGACTGAGCTACCCAGGTACCCCTGGAATTTTTTAGTAAAAAAGTTTTGCAGTTATTGAATCACTGAACATTACATCAAAACTAATGAGGTACTATATGTTGGCTAATTGAATTTGTATTAAAAAATTTTTTTTTTGCTTTTCAAATCTAAATGGGTTTTTGACAAACTGTATATGATATTTGAGTAAAGATTTTGTGTCCATTTGATCTCATCTGATCAGAATATGCTTTTAATACAGTGAACCAGACTATTTTTATGTCTCTGAAGTCTGATTGCAAATCCTGGCAATTTTGAGTCAGATCTATGATTTCCTGTTAAACTATAAAGTTATTTACTCTCTGAATCACAGCAGAGAAATCATATTTTCATGTCTGTAATAAAGGAAGAATTTATATAATGTGATTGATTAAAGTATTACTCATCTTTGGACACACACACAAAAGTGACATGAATTTTGTCAGATGTTGTTTTTAGCCAAATCAGTTAGGATATGGGGTGCCTGACTGACATCCTTAATGACCAGAATTTGAAGCAGAGGCTTATGTTTCATAAAAGTTAATCTATAGCACCCATTTTGTTTTATTTCTCTGTCACAAAACACTTAATAGAAGAATACGCTTCAGTGGATATCTAGGAAATATTATCACCAAAGGTGCTTATTTAAAGCATTGCACTGATGATACTGATAAAGTTTTTCCTGGTTATTTACAGGCATGCATTTAAGTAGAAATTACATTCCCTTAAAAATACCAAAAAATTTTATACTCTTATGCTACTTACTCAGCTTTTCCCTTAACTTCCATCCTGCCTTGCTCCAGGCAAAGGGGACTGTCAGAATGTTGAAGACAGGCCTTGGTAGCATGTCCATCATGGGCATGGTTATGGGTATGGCTGCAGGAAGGATACGAGCTAACTTATATGAGTAGAATTCCTGTGCCTTTGGCCGTTTCTCTCCTGTCGAAAGCTCCATTTCCAACTCTCTAGCCCTTGGATGGGCACGGGCTATGATGTAGAAGTCTGAAAACAGTATACCTCTACTTCTAAGGCTACTTTGCAAGCTAACTTTTAGTTGGGTCTTGCAATGGGAGGTATGAATGAAAAACTGAAAGTTGGGAAGAAGGGGAAATCATCCCCTTCCTCCCCCTCTTTCCTGTCCTCCCCCCCCCTCCCTTTTAATTCTCTGCTTCTGGTGGTGCTCAGGCAACAGATGCAGCCGCCTGGAGAGTGTGGCTTCTCAGCACTAATGCAGGCTCCTGGATTCCTGTTCAGCTGTGGTTGTGTAATTTCATCTGCAGTGACAATACGTCAGTACCTCTGAACTTCACACCAGATTATGGTTTAGAATTAATAGTAGCGTTTTGATCTTTAAGTAATTCCATTCTCCTTTTTGCTCTTCCATCCCCTCAAACACCTTTAAGAAAAAGATTTTATCTATCTATCTGTCTGTCTGTCTATTTTAGAGAGCGCATGAGCAGGGGGAGGAGCAGAGGGAGAAGGACAAGCAGACTCCGTGCTGAGTGTGGAGCCCAATGTAGGGCTTGATCTCAGAACCCCAAGATCATGGTGTGAACTAAAACCAGGATTCACGATGCTCAACTGACTGAGACATCCATTCCCCCCACCCCGAAATACCTTTATAACCAACTCCTTCGCTAAGTATTTTTTTCTGTTTGATAAATGTAAAGTGAGTTTTATCTTCTGACTAGTCTAGATATAATACATAGTATCAGTTGTGATCCTAGAAAACAAAACCTCAAGGATGAGTTCTGGGATCTGTTATTGGCTGGATGGTGCTTGACCATAAAGTAACCTCAAATGACAAAGGAAAATGAAATACTCAGGATCTGTAACTTGTGGTGGCCTGGGATAAATTGTTTCTTAGAGCCAGGACTTCAGGCAGATGACTGTCTATTGTGACTAGCTTAGAAGTGATGATGACAAGGATTCTAGGGTTTGCTGACTGCTTCTGACTTCACCGGAGAGTTGTAGAAAGAAAATGAAAATCTCAGTATTTTAAACTCTCAGCTCCACGTTTAGAGAACCAGAGCTCTTAACTGATAGCTCAGAAGGAATCTTCTATTTCTTGTAGCATATGAACTCAGGACTGATGCATCTGGAAATCAGACCCAAAATTTGTCCTGTGGGTTGCACAACTGCAATGTAATACGACTTCACTACTTCACCAAGTGTCTTACAATTGCAGTGACGGTTGGTAAGGAAGGGGACCTTAAGAACTAGAATGGGGATGGGGACATGGGAGAGTATTCAGATGAGTCTAAGAAACTTGAATCCCTAAAACCACCTGAGCATCCTTTGTTTTCAGAAACTGTTCCTCCTCCCTTATCAGAAATCTACCTTTTCCTTTCTTGAACAGCCGGCAGTTACCCCACAGGACTCAGTTGCTTTTTCTCCCCATGATCTATCCTTAACACTTATCTTTGCTTCTGTGCCTATAATTAGAAATAGATTGCAGAATATTCCCAAGGATGAACATTGAAAAAAATGATAGCATTTTGCCAGCTTATGTTGGAAAAACCTAGAGTATATTGGGATAATGGCTTTTAAGTGGATAGCACAGAGGAGCTGATTTTAATGGACCCTCTAGTTCAGTGGAGATGATGGGAACCCACATGGCTCAGGCAGAGGCCATATAGCAGTGCTTAACTGCTAGGTATATTTGCATGTGCGGCTACAGTGACAATCAGTTTCAGCTTGCTGAGATTCTGGCAATTGCTAATTTTTTTTTTTTTTTTTTGAGAGTGAACAAGAGAGTGCGCACATGTGCACATGAGTGGAGGGGGAGAGGCAAAGGGGAGGGAGAGAGAGAGAGAGAATCTTCAGCAGGCTCCATGCCCAATGTGGAGCCTGATGGAGGCTCAATCTCACAACCCTGAGACCATGACCTGAGCCAAAACCAAGAGTTGGATGCTTAATTGATTGAACCACCCAGGTCCTTCCCCTTTTTTGAGAGAGAGAGGGAGGGAGAGAGGGCAATTGCTAATTTTTAAAAAAGCCCTTAAAATATAAAATATATATTTTTGGGACACCTGGGTGGCTCAGTTGTTATGCATGTGCCTTCGGCTCAGGTCATGATCCCAGGGTCCTGGGATCGAGCCCCACATCCGGCTCCCTGCTCAGCGGGAAGCCTGCTTCTTCCTCTCCCACTCCCCCTGCTTGTGTCCCTCTCTCACTGTGTCTCTCTCTGTCAAATAAATAAATAAAATCTAAAAGAAACCTACATATACAATATATATAATATATTATTTTAAAGATTTATTTATGTATTTATTTAGAGAGAGCACACGTGTGAGTTGGGGGAAGGGCAGAGGGTGAGAGAAAATCTCAAGCAGACTCCCCGCTGAGTGCAGAGCCCGACTTGGGCCTAGATCTTAAGATCCTGAGATCATGACCTGAGCCCAAACCAAGAGCTGAATGCTTAACCAACTGAGCCACCCAGGCGCCCCAAAGTATAAAATATATTGGCAGCCTACCTTATAATTGGTAAACTCTAGGCCTAGGGAGAAAACACTGGTTTGAGTCTGCACAAAGCAAAGTTGTGTTCTATCTCAGTTTCTAGGCATGAGGCATGTCACAGACTCAGGCCTACCTAAATGAAGGGAAAATTGGGTATCCTTGAAGAATTTCCCTGGGACCCTGTAATAAGTAAATAATGTAAATCTTCTTCAAATCCTTCCCCAGAGGAATCTGACTCCATCTGCCAGGATGACTGTGTACTGAGGAAAGGGAAATACTCAGATTTTAGAGCATTATAAATCAATGGCTCTGAATTGCTAATCCCTGGTGATGTCAAAAACCGGTACAAGTATATGGTGTTTAAGGCTGATTAGATCTCAGAGTGGGTCCATTAGGTCCATGAAACCATGTTACTGTGTTTTTCACAGTTCCCACATGCATACTTGAAATGACATTTTTGGCAATAGGTAGATTTGTGAACTGTGGATTGAGGGCTGTTATTATAGACAGGACCAAGTGGAAGCCTTTAAAACTTCCCATCCTGACCAAGATATAAACTAAAAGCAATTATCTCACCCATGAGGGGCATTAAAGAGGTTAATATCACCATCAAAAATTTGAAAAATGTAGAAGTATTGATTCTTGTCACCAACCTAATTAATATTGCCTTTTGTGAAAAAGGCAGATGGATCTTGGAGAATGTGGAATTCTATAAATGTGATCAGGTGATAAATAATTCAATTATAAATGCCAATTATGAATTACAAATACAAGATGCAAAAAAATCAATATAGCCTTTGGAACATCTTATATAATTATTGACCTGGCAAAAAAGTTTTTTCCCTTTCTATACAAATTTTGCTTCCATCTGGCAAGGACAGGAGTGTATCTTAACTCAAGGCTTTGTTAATTCTCATGTTCTCTTTATCATGATCTAGTCTGTGAGAACCTGGATTATCTCAAGATTCCAGGGAACATAATGATGATTCGTTTCATAGATTATAGGAAGCTGATTGATCCTGGTGATGGGGAAGTGACAACTACTCTTGATGATTTAGAACAGTGATTCACAAAGCCTGGTCCCTGGACCAGCAGCATCAGTGTTACCTGGGAATGTGTTGAAGAAAATTTTCTAGCCTCAGTCCTATCCAAAACTGAGTGTATCAGAAGTTAGGTGTGGAATAATCTATTTTTTAACAATCCCTGAGGGTGGTTCTGATGAACATTAAAGTTTGAGAATTACTGCTTTTGAAAATCACATGTGTGTGGGAGAAGGTGGGAAATAAGCCTCATTGAAAATTCCAAGTTCTGGCACCTTGGTGGAATTCGATGAGTCCAATCATCTGGGGCATCTCCTCCAAATAAGACAAGTTGCTGCACCTTGTGCTACTCACCACTGTGAAGGAGATACAATGCTTTGTGTTCTCGTTTGCATTGTTGGTATAAGTGATATGTTTCAGCGTGCTTATTTAGCATTTACTGAGTTTTGAGTACTTACTGAGCAACCTGCAAGGCTACCAAATAGTAGGGCTCAAGGCTCTGCTATTTGGCTTTTATGACTGGCAGACTCAGTGGTTGTCCAAGTGTCTCATCACAAATTAAAATGCTCTGTGGAAGTTCTGATATGCTCTAGCAGGAACTTCTATGGCAGATCCTGAGAGTCTTGGGGAAAAGCTATCCCTTTTTTAAAAACTACCACTGTCTCTCTAGAAACAGTTCCTGGTCTGCTTTTGGGCCCTGGTGAAAAGCAATGCCTGCTCATTGAATCTCCCAACTGCCCATTATAAACTGGGTATTACCTGATCCATCAAGCCTAAAACAGGAGGGCGGCAGCAGTGTCCTCTCATTAAGTGGAAGCAGGGTGTATGAGATTAGACTTGATCAGATCCTAGAAATACAGTACAAGTTGTATGACCAGTGGCTCAGACTTCTTTAACTCCTACTTCTGCTTTATTGCTATCATCTCTCAATCCATGCACCACATCTCATGGGTAGTTTGGAGCAAAGTCATGGCCTCTTCTGCAAGCAAGTGCTCTTCCTTTGAGAAGCAGCTTCTGACTTGCTTCCTCTGATCGGTTGGTAGAAGAAGAAAAATGGAGACTGGTTTATGGATGATTTTCTGTGACGTTTTGGTAGGAGATTGGTAGGCAGGAAGTAGAAGGAAGCCATATCCCCCGTGCTTTTGAAAGCACTTGGGAGAGGAGCTCCTCAGCGGTGATGTAAGTGCCTGGGTTCTTGCTAAGTGGTGGCCGAGCAGTTCCAACAGCAGAAGGAGCAGCGCCTTTCACAGTCGCCATGACGGTGCACGTGGGCTTGTCTGTGGGAGTGTGGTCTCCGGGGTTCTTTCCTCACTACTGTGTGGCGGTAGTAGGAGGTGGCAGCCAGTGAGGGTAGCAGCCCCCCTCAGCTGCCACTGTTCACCCTTCTCTCATGCTCTTACCGCCTTTCTTATGTCATCGTTGTCAGCTCCCTGCATTAAAGCCCTCTGTTTGAAATCTCTGGATTGGTTTGTTTTCCTGCACAGACATTGACTGATACACCTAGCAATGTTCTTTCTCTCAGTCTTACAGCAGTACTGAGCAAGACGATATTATCCTCATCTTACAGCAAGGAGACAGAAACTCTGAGATATTAAGTCGCTGGCCCCTAAGTATAGAACCTAGTGAGAGAATTCATGATGAAACACTAGTCTGAAGCTGGCTCTTTTATAGTTTCACGTAGAGTTTGAAACTACAGTGTAGCATGTTCTTCGTGGCCTGTCATACCTGGGGAACAGGAGCTGCTGGTGGGGGTATGGTAGTTTTTCTATCACAGCGTATCAGGTGGCTAAAAACAATGTATTCCAGAAGCATTTGTTACCACCCTTTTAAAAAAATACCTTAAAGGATAGCATTACTGAGAAACAACCAGGTTTTATTATTTCGTAATGCCCATGAGTAACTTGAGGAATTATGCCCTTGAGCTTGCCCTATGTTCCAGCATTAGCCCTGGACTTCTAGATTTAGATTTATAGTAAAGAGCAGCCTTTTTCTCACCCACAGTTTGTTTTCTTTACATGTGTTGTTCCAGGACTCCTGGGAATGGGGAGAATTCAAGCTGATCTTCAACTCCAAAGATACTTAATTTGGGAGTAAACAGAAGAGAATATATAAGGAGTAGTAGGTCAGACAGTAAACCAGGTTCTCAATTTTTCCTTTTCCTCCATTCCCACAAATAGTACCAAGTAAGACATGGTTGCCACAATTACAGTTGGTGCTCCATCCATATTGACTAATTTATTGATTTATGGGTTAGGAGTTCAGCTCTGGAAAATTTCCAGTATTCTGTTGACCCCTTTTTTTAAAAAAATTATTTTAGACCTACAAATGAGTTGGGTTCCACACAAATCATACTGTTCTTCCTACTTTAGGGGCTGCCTGGTACTGGTTGTAACATGACATTCATGTTACTCCTTTTTTGAGAGAGCTCATGCTCTACTTTCATGTAAAGGCAAGTCCTGCAATTGGTAGGCAATATAGATTCCTAGCATTTTTCTGTTGAGATCAGGAGGAACATCTTTCCTTGAATTGATAAAGAGTTTGTGACAGAACCCAGCATGGATTCAGATTCTCTAAACCCATGCTCTGAAGTATATGTAAGGAAGGATAATATAAACAGGATACATATCTGTTGACTATAATTCTTCCAGAGTGTTAACAACATGTCTGTATAGTGGTATCAAGGGTGAATTTATTCCCTAGAAATTTCCAGTAAATATTGGTTATTTATAAAATGATTTTCAAAATGAACAACAATTTAAAAAACACAAAACTTTCATAGCAGAAGGTATTTTCAAACTAACAAAGCCGAGAACATTTCTTGTCTGTCCAGTAGGTCCTGGTCATCGCCTAGGAGACAGTGGTATTCCAGGAACTGAATAAAACTTACTGACATGAAATAAACCATGATGTTCTTTTCTAAAATTACAGAAAAAAATGAATCAATACAGAGTATTATTTATTTGGTCTTTGATTTTTCTTAGATTTTTGAGACTTGCTACCAAGGTCTAGCTCTGCTAACAGCAAACAAAAGGAATGACGAGCAGAAAAAATATTCAAGTAAAAACTGGAAAATGTTATTTCTCCAAATATTATGCTGTGTTAGTCTGCTCAGGCTGTTACAGTGAAATGCCACACTTATGGGTGGCTTAAATAATACAAATTCATCTTCTCACAATTCTGAGAGCTGGAAAATCCAAGATCACGTGTCTGGCGAGGTTCATTTTCTGGTAGGAGCTGTCTTCCTGGCTTGTAGATGGCTGCCTTGTCCTCACATGGCCTTTCCTTTGACCTCTCTGGTGCCCCTTCTTATGAGGGCTCTAATCTTACTATACATTCATAACAATATATAATGTATATTTAAAAAATGAAATATGCCACACTGAGATTTGAAGCTTCAACATGTGAATCTGACAGGGGGGTGGGACACAAACATTCAGCCCCTTACATATACCTACCATCAGTCTTACTGAGCGCTTCAGATGTACACAGAGTGTTAGTATATATTCTGAGAGGAAACATTTTCCCTACTTTATTATTTTATTTTTTTAAAGATTTTATTTACTCATTTGACAGAAAGAGTGAGTGAAAGAGCACAAGCAGGGGGGCGTGGGAGAGGGAGAAGCAGACTTCCCACTGAGCTGGGAGCCTGACGTGGGGTTTGATCCCAGGACCTGGAGATCATGACCTGAGCAGAAGGCAGGCGCTTAACCAACTGAGCCATCCAGGCATCCCTTTTTCCTATTTTAAATGACATCCTTGTCTACATTCCTATTGCATGATGTTCTAAGACAAATACCATCATTTTCATGGTTTGGGTATCCTCAACATATTTAAAAGGCACCAGCAGAGTAAATTTCAATTTCTTTTCTTTTTTTTTTTTCTTGGTGGTTATGACCAATTATGTTATTGCCTCTTTGAAGATGCTCAGAACTTTAATTACATGTATTTTTCCTAATATTTGTTTCATGTGTTCCTTAGAAATTTATATAAATTCTCTATATGTCCCATTTTTCCCCTGAAAGCAGCAAAGTATTGACTTTGGAGTCTAATTTATTTACTCCAAATAAATTTTATTAAATGTATTTACTCCAAAAGCCATTTATCCAAGGAAAAAATTGGATTCATTCCTTAACAGTTCTATGCCTGAGACTTGACACCATAATAATTCTAGGGGATAGTAAAGGCAGTAATCTCTTTGACACTGGACATAGCAGCTTCTTTCTAGATATGTCTCTTGAGGCAAGAGAAATAAAAGCAAAAACATACTATTGGAAATATATATATATATATATATATATATATATATATATATATTTAATTATGTTAGTCATTAGTTTTCGATGTAGTTCCATGATTCATCGTTTGCATTTAATACCCAGTGCTCCATGCAGTATGTGCCCTCCTTAATACCCATCACTGGGCTAACCCATCTCCCGCTTCCCTCCCTCCCAGAACCCTCAGTTTGTTTCCCAGAGTCCATGGTCTCTCATGGTTCATCTCCCCCTCTGATTTCCACCCCCTTCGTTTTTCCTTTTCTTCTCCTAATGTCCTCCATGCTATTCCTTATGCTCCACAAATAAGCAAAACCATATGATAATTGACTTTCTCTGCTTGATTTATTTCACTTAGCATAATCTCCTCCAGTTCCATCCATGTCGATGCAAAAATTGGGTATTCATCCTTTCTGATGGCTGAGTAATATTCTGTTGTATATATGGACCACATCTTCTTTATTCATTTGTCTGTTGAAGTGCATCTTGGCTCTTTCCATAAAAATAAAAGACTTCTGCATAGTGAAGGAAACAACAAAACTAGAAGGCGTCCTACAGAGTAGGTGAAGATATTTGCAAATGACATATCAGATAAAGGATTAGTATCCAAAACCTATAAAGAACTTACCAAACTCAACATCCAAATAACAAATAATCCAGTTAAGAAATGGGCAGAAGACATGAATAAACATTTTTCCAAAGAAGATACCGGATGATGAGTGCCTGGGTGGCTCAGGTCATGATCTCAGGGTCCTGGGATCGAGTCCCACATCGGGCTCTCTGTTCGGCGGAGAGCCTGTTTCTCTCTCTCCCTCTGCCTGCCTCTCTGCCTACTTGTGACCTCCCTCTCTCTCTGTCAAATAAATAAAATATTTAAAAAAATAGATATCGGATGAACAATAGACACATGAAAAGATGCTTAACATCTCTCATTAGGGAAATACAAATTAAAACGGCAATGAGATATCACCTCACACCTGTCAGAATGGCTAAAGTCAACCACACAGGAAATAGTAGGTGTTGACAAGGATGTGGAGAAAGGGGAACCCTCCTGCACTGTTCATGGGAATGCAAAGTGGTGCAGCCACTCTGGAAAATATGGAGGTTCCTCAGAAAGTTAAAAATAGAACTACCCTTCAATCCAGTAATTGCACTACTAGGTATTTACCCAAAAAATACAGAAACACTAACTCAGAGGGATACACATATACTAATGTTTATAGCAGCATTATCTACAATAGCCAAATAGTGGAAACAGCCTAAGTGTCCATCAACTGACGAATGGATAAAGAAGATGTGCTCTCTATATGCAATGGAATATTACTCAGCCATAAAAAGGAATGAAATCTTGCCATTTGCAACAACATGGATGGAGTTAGGGAACATTATGCTAAGCAGAATAATCCAGAGAAAGATAAATACCATATGATTTCACTCAAATATGGATTTAAGAAACAAAACAAATGAGAAAAGGGAAGAAAAAAGAGAGAGGCAAGCCAAGAAACAGACTCTTGACTATATAAAGCAAACTGATAATTACCAGAGGGAAGGTGAGTGGGGGGGATGGGTAAAATTAGGGGATGGAGATTAACGAGGGCATTTGCTATACTGAGCACTGGGTATTGTATGGACTTGTTGAATCACTATATTGTACACCTGAAACAAATATTACACTGTATGCTAACTAACTGGAATTTAAATAAAAAAAACAATAAATAAAATTCAGTGTCCACCAGGCTGCCTTCACCCTCCACCCTTCACAGGACTTCCTGTTTAAGTGAAGTCACCACATTCATTACAGATCTTGTTGTTAGATCACCCCTAATTTCCAAGACAAGTCAGGAATTTGTCACTAAATGATCTGAATTCTGCCAGAATGTGGCTGCTTTTCAGATGATGGATAAATCAGCTGGTCCGGACTGTAACAATAGCAGTGTTTTCAGTTTTGACATTTTGTCCTCAACAAATTGATTCTTGTCTCTGCTAGTAAAACTGAAAAATCATAGGCTACTAATATAAAGGGTGTTCAGTCAAACTGCTTCTGTCAAGGACTTTAAATTTTAGCTGTGCTTTTCTAATGAGTTGAAAGGCGCAAGGTATAATGAGCACTAATAGCTTGCCTTTATGGTCCCATTTCCCCCTCACCCCTAGATAAAAGTCAATGTATTCCACATTTCAGTAATGAGCAGTGAGTATGTAGGATCTGCAACTACATTTAGGGAACCAGCGGTTTAACCTAGATCACTCCTTTTTAGCCTTTGGGTCTTGCTTCTGGGAAAAGACTTGGAGGCAGGCTAACTTTTGAAGCTGTTTTGAAAATGACCCCGTTTCTGTCTCCTCATTCAGGTCTCTCCAAGGAATAGTTTGTTCTAGGACATTATGCTCAAGGCATGGTGGGCACTCGAGGAAAAAAAAATCTTCAAATAAGAATTCTCAATTTCCCAGAAATAAAATGACTGAGGGGGAATAAATAAAACCTTACAAGGGAAAATATTCTTTCTAACATTGTGATTTAGCAATGCTGAAAGATCTCTCCTTAACCCACCTTCATTCCCATCCCACTTTACTAATGTTGAATCGATTAGAGAAAAAAATCAGATCTGGTGGTTGTCAGATCAGTGAACTCAACTCCAGATGGGGGCTTCTGTGAACTCAGCTTCACCTTGAACTGGCTTCTGTGTATTCCTGTTACAGAGTTGCTTTATGCCTAGACTATCTTTAGTCCAGTAAATCTCTATTGAATGCATATTGATAACCACTAAGCACAGTGTTAGGTGTGAGGAATAGAGATACAAAGATGAATATGACATAGTTTCTTCCTTTAAGGACCCATGCCAGAGGAAGGCAGTGGTTATATAAAGCAATAATCACAAAGCAGGGCGCCTGGGTGGCTCAGTGGGTTAAAGCCCCTGCCTTCAGCTCAGGTCATGATCTCAGGGTCCTGGGATCGAGGCCCGCATCGGGCTCTCTGCTCAGCAGGGAGCCTGCTTCCCTCTCTTTCTCTCTGCCTGCCTCTCAGCCTACTTGAGATCTGATCTCTCTGTGTCAAATAAATAAATAAAATCTTTTAAAAAAATCACAAAGCAGTGAGGTTCATGTAACAACAGGGGTAGACATGGAAGAAGGATAGTAAAAAGGAGAAATTGGTTTGAGAACCAGAAAAGGGTTGAATGGTAATCAGGGAAGGCTTACTCTAGAGGCAGGAAACCCTGAACAGGGTTTTTAAGGTTGAAAAGGAGTTTTTCTGGCAGAAAGAGTAAATGTGTGATATGAAGGGGGAATAAAAGGGAACAGAATGAATTTTAGGGAAGGAGAAGAACAGATGTCCAAATGTTTGAAAAAGCGTAAGGTAGTGTCTCACCTAAAAGTAGGCCAATTTGTTTCTTCAGACTATAAAATGGATACGAACTTATACTTGAGAACTTCATGACAGGAGAAAAACTCCTATTGGTTGCTGAATGTTAGTGGGTGAGAGGACCATATAGAGCTTCTAGACAAGGTGTGTTCAGAGGTTGAGAGCAAGAAGGGGCACCATAGAACACTGGTGGTGCTGAAGGAAGATCTGGGGACAAATAGGCCAAAAGAGCCAGGCTCTACCTTCCTGCACCCATTACTTCAAACAAAGAAGAGCATTGGAAGCCCTTGGGTTGGGCTTCTGGTTTTATGAGTGATGAAATTGGGGCCCAGAGAGGTTAAGTGAGTCATTCAAGATTATTTAGGTAATTTACCACAGGGATGAACCAGAAACTCAGGTTCCTGACTCAGAATATGCCTCCTTCATATCCAAGTCATTTTGATGAATTAAAACTTATAAAACAATAGGAGTTTAAAAATGAAAAAAATAGACACGAAATGAAAAAAAAAGAATCCAGCACATTCCCATGGTAGCACTGACAGGGAGGGCTGCTCCTCCTCCACCGGTAGGTCAGAGAAATGCCCATAATTCAGTGCTAGTACATGGATGTTGGGAGCCACCAAAGATGTACCAAGTATTGTGGCAACTCTTACCACACAGTGTCATTCTACTAGTGAGAACTGTTGTTTCCTTTTCTTTCTGTACATTCATTCTATACTTCGAATTTGGCTGCCTTTCAGGAACCAGAAAATTTTTTTTTTTTTACTTTCAATCCTTTCAACAGTCTTGGTTATCCAACCCATTATCAATAGAAGAGGAGGAATAGGGAGGCTTTGGTAAGAATTCATGAAAGTGTTTGTGTTAACATTCTAGAAAGATGTTTCCTTTTGAGACATATTATCTCTAATGTTTATACCGACCCTTCACATAAAAATATCATTTGGGGGAAGGTATACCTAATATTCCTAGGCTATGCGAAGTGATTTACTGGCAGCTTTTGGATATTTGGTTCTCATTCATGAACTCATTTATTTCATATGAGTACCTGCCATGAAACAATCTTTGTTCAATGAAAAAAAAAATACGTGAGGTTCTTGCTTTCCTAGAAGTTAAATTCTATACATGAAATGGAAAAAAAAGCCTTTATTTGATTAGTTATTCATATTTCTCTGGTGGTTTTGGATCTAGATGGCTGCAACTACTGGATATTGAAGATCTATGAAAAGGAGTAATAAATGCCTGTGTCTTTAGGATCCACACTGATAGATAAAGTCAATTGGTTTAGATATATCTGGGGTATCATTTCAAATTAATTATCAGATCCTGGTCAAACTTGAGGTAACAATGAAGGTTTACATTTTTGCTTGGTTTTAAGGAAAGTGATATAAAATAATGCACTTAGGCCAAGTGGACAGACATTACTGCACAGTTACAATATAGTGATTCAACAATTCTATAGTTACTTAATGCTCATCATGATTAAGTGTACTCTTAATCCCCTTCACCTATTTCACCCATCCCTCCACCCACCTCCCTTCTGGTAACCATCTCTTTGTTCTTTACCGTTAAGAGTCTGTTTTTTGGGTTGTCTCTTTTTTTTCTTTGTTCATTTGTTTTGTTTCTTAAATTTCATATACGAGTGAGATAATATGGTATTCATCTTTCTCTTACTGACTTTTGTCACTTAGCATTATACTCCCCAGATATATCCATACTGTTGCAAATGTCAAGATTTCATTCTTTTTTATGGCTAATATTCCATATTTCATACATGTGTATATATATTTATATACACACACACCATGTCTTCTTTATCCATCCATCCATCCATGGACACTTGGGGTGCTTCCATAATTTGGCTATTGTAACTAATGTTGCAATAAATATAAACGTGCATATCTTTTTGACTTAGTGTTTGTACATTCTTTGTGTAAATGTCCAATAACGGAATTACTGGATCATATGGCAATTCTATTTTTAATTTTTGGAGGAAACTCCATAGTATTTCCCATGGTGGCTAGTTTGCATTCCCACTAACAGTGCAAGAGGGTTCCTTTCTGTCCACATCCTCACCAACACTTTTTGTTTTCTGTGTTTTTGATTTAAGCCATTCTGACAGGTGTGAGGTGATATCTAATTGTGGTTTTGATTTGCATTTCCCTGATGATGAACGATGTTGAGCATCTTTTCATGTATCTGTGTTGGCCATCTACATGTCTTGGAAACATGTCTTTGGAGAAGTGTCTGTTTATATCTTTTCCCATTTTTTAATTAGGTAATTTGTTTTTTTTCATGTTGAGTTATGTAAGTTCTTTCTCTCTTTTGGATACTAACCCTTTATTGGATATGTCATTTGCAAATATTTTCTCCCATTCTGCAGGTTGCCTTTTAGTTTTGACGATTGATTCCATCCCTGTGCAGGAGCTTTTTATTTTGATGTAGTCCCAGTAGTTCATCTTTGCTTTTGTTTTCCTTGCCTCAGGAAACATCTAGAAAAATGTAATAGCCAATGTCAGAGAAATTACTGCTTGTGCTCTTTTCTATGATTTTTATGGTTTCAGATCTCACATTTAAGTCCTTAATCAATTTTTAGTCTATCTTTTTTGTGTAAGAAAGTGGTCCAGTTTCATTCTTTTGCATATAGCTATACAGTTTCCCCATATAATATAATTGGGGTTTTATTTCTGGGTTTTCTACTCTTCCATTGATTTATATGTCTGTTTTTGTGCCAGTATGATACTGTTTTGACTGCTACAGCTTTGTAGTGTATCTTGAAATCTGGGATTGTGATGCCTCCAGTTTTGTTCTTATTTTTCAAGACTGCTTTGGCTACTCAGGGTCTTTTTTTGGTTCCATATTTTAGGATTATTCTAATTCTTTGAAAAATGCTTTTGGTATTTTGACAGGACTTATATTAAATCTGTGGATTACTTTGGGTAGCATGGACATTTTAACAATATTTGTTCTTCCAATCCACGAGCATGCAATATCTTTCTATTTGTGTCATCTTCAATTTCTTTCATCAGTGTTTTATCATTTTCAGAGCACAGGTTTTTCACCTCCTTGGTTATATTTACTCCTAGGTATTTTATAATTTTTGTTGCAATTGTAAAAGACATTGTTTTTTTTAAATTTCTCTTTCTGCTACTTCATGATGGTGTATAGAAATGCAGTGGATTTTTGTATATTGATTTTGCATCCTGTGATCTTAATTCTAGTTGATTTTCTCGTGGAGTCTTTAGGGTTTTCTATATATGGTATCCTGTGATCTGTAGATGGTCAAAGTTTTACTTCTTCCTTACCAATTTGGATGCTATTTATTTGTTTATGTTGTCTAATTTTTGTGACCAGGACTTCTAGGACTATGTTGAATGAAATTGGTGAGAGTGGACATCTTTGTCTTGTTTCTGACTTTAGGGAAAAAGCTCTGTTTTTCACTCTTGAGTATGATGTTATCTGTGGGTTTTTCATAAATGGCCTTTATTATGTTGAAGTGTGTTCCCCTAAACTTACTTTGTTGAGGGTTTTATCATGAGTGGATGTGCTGTACTTTGTGAAGTGCTTTTTCTGTGGTAATGGAAATGATCATATGGTTTTTATCCTTTCTCTTGTTGGTGTGATGTATCAGGTTGACTGATTTGCAAGTGTTCAAACAGTCTTACATCCCAGAAGTAAGTCCCATGTTAATTGTGGTAAATGATTTTTTAAGTGTAATGTTGGATTTGGTTTGCTAATATTTTGTTGAGGATTTTTGCATCTGTGTTCATCAGGGATATTGGCCTGTAGGTCTCTTTTCTTGTAGTGTCTTTATCTGTTCTTGGTATCAGAGTAATGTTGGCCTCATAGAATGAGTTTGGATGTTTTCCTTCCTCTCTTATTTTTTTGAAATGGTTTGAGAAGAATAAGTATTAACTCTTCTTTAAAAGTTTGGTAGAATTCATCTATGAAGCCATGTGGTTTTGGACTTTTGTTTGTTGGGACTTAAAAAAAATTTTTTTTTAGGTTCTTTTATTTATTTACGTGGTCCCTACACCCCACCTGGGGCTTGAACTTACGACCCTGAGGTCAAGAGTCACATGCTCTTCTGACTGAGTCAAACAGGTGCCCCATTGTTGGGAGTTTTTTGATTACTGATTCAATTTCATTGCTGGTAATCAGTCTGTTCAAATTTTGTATTTCTTCCTGCTTCTGTTTTGATAGGTTATATATTTCTAGGAATTTATCCATTTCTTCCAGGTTGTCCAATTTGTTGGCATATACTTTTTCATAATGTTTTATAATCCTTTATATTTTTGTGGTATCAGTTATTTCTCCTATTTCATTTGTGATTTTGTTTGAGTGCTTTCTCTCTTTTTCTCTCTCTCCCTGTCTTTTTGTTTTTGTTGTTGAGTCTGGCTAAATGCTTATCAATTCAGTTGATCTTTTCAAAGTACACGCTCCTGTTTTATGGTATGTACTATTGTTTTTTTAAGTTTCTATTTCATTTATTTCTCCTCTAGTTTTATTATTTCCTTCCTTCTACTGATTTGGGATTTTGTTAGTTGCTCTTTTTCAAGCTCCTTAGGTGTCAGGTTGTTTATTTGAGATTTTTCTTGCTTCTTGAAGTAGGCCTATATTGCTTTAACCTTCGATCTGAGATTTTTAAACTTCCGGGTGTTAAGCCCCGCTGATTGTAAGAACTTGTGAAATTTGGCCTTTTGGGTTTTCAAAGGCAAATGTGGGGATTCATCTTCCCTGTGTGGGTTCCCCACATCTGGGATGTCTGGTGAAAGGGTCTGTTTTTTGCCCCTCTCTATGCCCCCAGTTTCCCTTCCTGTTATGGACAACCTCATGGGTCTGTTTAGCTCCTGACCCCATCTCTGCCCTTCCTACCTTCTCTGATGGGGCATCTTCTCTACATTTAGCTGTGAAAAGTCTGTTCTTCCAGGCTTTGGGTCATTTTCTGGGTTATTTATGGTGGTGTGACTGTTATCTGGTTGTATCCATGAGATGAGATGAGCTTAAGATCCTTCTGCTCTGCCATCTTTCCTAGAAAGTCTATCTTTTATTTTTAAGTTAATAAATAAAATAGAAAGTTTCAGTGATTCACAAATGTTATTCCTTGAAAGTTGTACTTCATTGATACACATATAACTCTTACTGTGTACATTTGAAATATACTGCTTTCTTCCAAGGTGAAGAAAGTATTTCTACATCAGCCAACCATGATGGCTTCATCTTCTCTTCCCTCTTCCTCAAACAAAAGCACTGTGCTCCTCCAAAACGTCCTGGCTGAGCCCATGACCAAGAATATGATCAGTACAAGAGGTCATGCAGTTTCTGATAGAACAAGAACCCCAGAGGGATCTTTTTTCACTTCTTACAGACTGAAGTTCTGATAAGTACTTTTGGTCAGAAACATAAAGTCAGTGTGGAAACATCAGTTTTTGTTACTCTGAGTTCTCTAAGTATAAATTTGACTTGGGCTTGATTTTTCATTGAGTCTGGAGTACACATCTACACATGCAATCTTTGCCTGCATAGAAAAGATATTTAGTGTATTCTAGATAAGTATTTATTTACTTATTTTTAAAAAAGATTTTATTTGAGATAGAGAGTACTCAAGAGCAGTGGGAGGGGCAGAGGGAGAAGCAGGCTCCATGCAGAGCAGGGAGCCTGGTGCAGGCTGGGTCCCAGGACTCTGGGATCATGATGTGAGGCAAGCGCAGATGCTTAAGCGACTGAGCCACCCGGGTGCCTGTTATTAAGTATTTATTGAATGACATGTAGCATTGGACTATAAAATGGCTTATTCTATTCACCAAAAATCTAGATAACCTACATATAGATAATCTAGAGATGTCATTCTATGCTCGTTTCTCCATAAATCTGTGTTTTCTTTTTTTCCACCCGGAAGCACAGCTAGAATGTATTTCTCAGATCCCTTGCAGTTATATGTGGCTACATGACTGAGTTCTAGTCAATGGAATGTGTGTAAAAGCGATATGTTCAACTCCCAGGCCTGGCCCATAAAAACTTCCATGTGTGTTCACGTATAATCTTCCTCTTTCCAGTTAGCGGAAATGGAAATGATCCCAGCATGGCCTTAAAAGCCATGTCTTGGTAATGTCAGTCAGGTTCAATGAATAACTGTGTGAAAGAGAGCAACCCTACCAAGGTGTTTACCAGTTAAGTACTTTTATGTGAGCATAAATTAAAAACAAAACATAACTCACATGCCGTTTGAGTCATTATGTATTTTGGGTCTATTCATTATAGCAAATAGGCTATCCTAATTCATACAGACTGAAAATGGATATTTCAGATGAGAAAACTAATTTAGGTAAGATACCTGAGTTAGTCAATGAGAAAAGAATCATTGCAACCAGGAAAAATAGTCATTTTTACTGATTCCTTACTGTTATTTTTCCTCAGGTTTTATCAGACTCTTTGGGGGGTTTCTGTTTCATTTTAGGTCAACAGTGATGAAATGATGGTTTAAATATTCTATATATGTAAAATACAGAATGTATTTAGGTTGAAAATGGTGTCATGTGTTCTCAAAGAACTCAATTCAACATGCCTGAGCTTGTAATCAGCTGGATGTATTCTCCTATGAACAAGAAGAATGTGATTATTAATTCTCAAGAGTATTCTCTTAAGGTCATGGAAAAAGTTGAGTTAGTCCAGTTCTCAGCTCGCGTCCTTGACCCATGAGGTGTTTTCTTAGGCTAGCATGCTTCCTGGTAATTTTTTAAAAAAGATTTTATTTATTCATTTGTAAGAGCATGTGCAGAAGCAGGGGAAACAGCAGGCAGAGGAAGAGGGAGAAGCAGACTCCCTGCTGAGCAAGGAGCCTAATGTGGGACTTGATCCCAGGACCCTGAGATTATGACCTGAGCCAAAGGCAGCTGCTTAACCAACCGAGCCACCCAGGCATCCCTCCTGGTAATTTTGACAGTATTTACTTTTAAAAATTAGGTCACTTGAAAATTCTTTTGCATAATAGAGTCAACTTCAGGGATCATTAATGATAAAGAAATGAAATTTATAGCAATAAGATCCAGTTTCAGCAGTAAGGACCCCAAACTGATCAAATTATAATCTGTTATGAAATAGGCAAAGAATTTTCTAGATTTATAAAAACTCTTGATAATAATTAAATTTATTTTTCCTAATGAGAATATTTTATGCTCACTTTGAATAGTGAGTTATTATTATCTTCTTTGTGCTTCACAGGTTGCCTGTACTGCAGGAGAAGTTAGGTCAGTTTTATAGATGAGAAAACTAAGTCTTAAAGACTTGAAGTGATTTTCCTGAGGCCCCACAGCTGGTAAGACACAGAGCTGAGTCTCAAACATTCATCATTTTCTGCTTATACCATTTGCTTACCTAGGCTTCTATGCATTTTATACCTTTTCAAACAAACTATCTGCCAAAGAAAACGATGAATTAAGGCGGCTACAGGTCTGTTATATTTGTGAAACTGAGATCAAAAGAATCTAAAGAGTCAATAAAGTATATTAAGAAAAATAAAATAAAAAATAAGTATATTAAGAGATAGAACTCATAATTATGGCTTTATTGTTCACCAAAATCTATGGACAGCGTGTATTCAGAAGCTCAGGAAGGAAAATGGGCATAAAAGCATCTACATAATGCCTGGCATCTGTTAGGTGCTCAATGAAGACTAGTTGGAGCCATGTCCTCATAAAGTATTGTGGGTCTTTAGTCAAAACCCTCACTGCCTTGAGTAACTCATTTGTGGAAGATAAACTAGGCAGCTTTTGCACTGTGAGAAGCAAAGAGGAAAATGTGTTTCTTGGAAAGTGGAATAATGTCAGGAGGCCCTATCGTTAATTCAGAATCGTGGCACACATTTTTCTAACTGTGTGATTCTATTGGAATTTGAACTATAATGTTTTAAATTACATTTTTAAAAGATTTTATTTGAGAGAGAGCATGAGCCAGGGCAAGGGGAGGGGCAGAGGGAGAGAGAGAAGCAAGCAGACTTCCTATGAGGAGGGAGCTCGACTTGGGGCTCAATCCCAGGATCCTGAGATCATGGCTTGAGCTGAATGCAGACTGAGCCACCCAGGCACCCCTGAAGTATAATGTTTTTAAAGAAACAGGAATATTGGTTGCATTTTTAATTCCTCTATAATATTTTTTGAAATTGATTTTTATTTTACCTGACTTTTAACATTTTTATTGGTATCATCACCTCAAGCTACTAAACACTAATCACTGCCATTACAGTGGCATTCGAGCAGAGTAGAAACCCAGACATCAGAAGATGAAGCTTTTAGTCCTGGCTCCTCTGATAATTACCTGTGTTACCTGAAGGAATTCGTTTTACTTCAAGGGAGTCTAGGTGTTCACACCTGAAAAGTGAGGAGCTTAGATAATGTGACTTGTGTGAAGAATCATTCAGATTCTTTCCAAGGTTAACATTTCCAGACCAACTACAACATTTCCTCATCTTGTGTCTGCACTATTGTATAAATATTTGAAGAGCTTGAGAGATAACTTCCTCCTACCATGGCATGAGATCGTATAATCAACAAAGACAACATATCTTCTCTTTTTATTGACTTAGAAATCAAATGTGCAGAGAAGGGCGTTTTTTTTTTTTTTCCAGTCTCTTCCTCTTCTGTTTTCTGATACGTGAAAATTTTTCATTTTAACTTCGATAGCAAAAATTCCTAGCCTTTTCTGCTTTGTTCCTTTAATTTTATTCTCCTTACTTTGACCTGCATAAATCCCCCAACGCACAGAGGGAAGCACAGCAGGGAGCAAGGGTGTCTCATGGGGATTTATCTGTAAATGGGAAACTTGGGGAAATTCCAAGTACTATAATCTCTCTTCTTGTTACTCTGGATTCACAATCCAGTCTCATGGGATAGATTGTAAGTAGGGTGAGTACCATGCTCCTTGATGGGTGGCATTTAGCACTTCATACTTAACTACAGTAAAAAGGATCACTTGATAGATTTTCTTCCTGTAGGAAAACAGTAGCTAGCTGATTACTTTCTACTCTTGAGTTGAAATTCATTCCTTGAAGCTATTTGGATTTAATCTAGGACTCCTTCCTGCAGTGGGCCAGAGAAGTAGAAAACTCCGATTTCCTACACTGTTCAAGGATCTTCTTTCAACTATTCAATTTTCCTTTTAACGAGGCAGTAAGCCTAATAAATACCTTGAAAATTTTAGCTTCCATTTTCAATTTGTGTGCTAGGTTATGTTCTAGTCTCAAATCTTCCATTTGCTTGCTCTAAAGTACAACTCACTAAAGAGACATTTTTCAGTTTCATTTTTTGAAAACTGGAGAAACTTGATTCTCTCTCTCCCTTTTAACATCCTCTCCCCTTTTCTCTTTTTTTCCCTTCAAGAGGAGGGTGTAGGCAGAAAAGGGTTTATCAGTTGTCTTGCACAAGCAGTGCTCATTTGCTGTTTGTTAAATGATTATCTGAATGGCTTAATAGATTTTGCTTATTTACCTAATTTCCCTCAACTTAATGATGGATTCTAGGTTGATCATAGTATGTTGTACTTATTAAAAAAAGAATTATGCAAAAAAAATTATTCCAGTAGCTAGAATATGAGTAAGAAATCATCACACTAAATGATTTTAATACCAGAGGAGGGAGAATAAAACTTGTATGCAATCATCAATATGAGACCATGATAGAGAACTGAAAATTAATAGTAAAGAAATTGAGTATCATGACTGAGATTCTGTATACTGAGCTATCTGACCTAACAGACAAAAAGAGAAAAGTTGAAAATTGGTGATGTCCGTGATTTTCCCAACCTTCACCAGAACAATTTAGCCATATAGGGAAACACATATGGCTATTCCAGTAGAATAGTTTACTTGAGCAAGGGTAGACAGCTCTCACCTCTTGTCCCATGACAGTTGTTTTCTGTAGAACTTGCTTTGCCAATTTAAAATTAGAGTCAACTGTTTGTAGGTCTAATTCAGAAATGCCCTGGCAATTAGGAATCCGTTTAATTTTCTTTATAATACTTGCATTTTCTGGGCTCAAATGTGTCTCAGTACGTATTGATCTCCCTCTGAACATCCATATGTTCTTTCAGTTATATTCTGCGATTGCTTAGAGCCACATAGGTATTTGTCAAAGCTATCATTATGAATATTGTTATTACAAATATCATTATTATGAATATTAATAATTAACCAACATCTATAAAGTGGCTCATAGCCACAGAAATAAATTGGGTCCCACTCACTGAATGTAACCTATAGACACATTTTGTTGGTCCACATTACATATAATCATTTTGAATCAATTGCCAACGTTTTAAAATGGGATATTTTATATAAAAATCTGGATTTTCTTTTTTTTTTAAAGCTTTTATTTACTTAGTTGAGAGAGAGCAAGAATGAGAGAAATCACAGAGGGAGAGGGAGAAGCAGACTCCCTGCCGAGCAGGGAACCCCATGCGAGGCTAGTCCCAGGACCTGGAGATCACAACCTGAGCCAAAGGCAGACACTTAACTGACTGAAACATCCAGGTGCCCCCAAAATCCATATTTTCTTGAGAAGTCGGATGATCTAGCAACACAGGGATCTCATTGTCAGGATGGAGATTGTCCCTTGGTAATAACTGGTCAAAGCTAAGCAATAATTGGCCATCTTTTCCTCTACTTTAGATGGTATGTCAGTTCTCTACAGTACGTATTCTACCTACTTCATTTATGATACTTGTCAAGCACGTGCATGAATTTGAGATAAAATCTTTGATTTTCAGTGATCAAAGTTCATTCTCATTTTATTACTACAAATACACATGAGGTATAAAGCATAATATTTAATAGATAAAGGAATTGAAAACCAAGAAGTTAATTAAGTTATATAAGGTAAAAGGATTAATGATAGAGCACATTTTTTGCTTTCAGCTTCCAGTTGTCCTACTCAATGATGCCATATCTAGGGAATAAAATACAATTGTTTATAAAAGTCTTCAAATTTCAAATGAAATACTAGTAAACAGGTTCAGTTGTGTGTGCATGTGTTTTAACGTTTTAAATAATCAGCTTTGTCAGTTTCTACAAAAATGCCTGCTGGGATTTTGATTGAGATGGCACTACATCTATAGATCAGTTTAAGGAGAATTGGCTTTAAACAATCTTGAGTTCTCCAATCTATAAATGTAGTCTGTCTCTCCGTTTAGTTCACTCTTCTTCAATTTATGATAGCAGTTTTAAAATACCTTATTTATATTTTGTTAAATGCTATTTCATATTTTTAATGCTATTTTAAATGAGGTTTTTATTTCAACTTCCTCATTGTTTGCATATGGGAATAGAATATATTTGTGTATATTGAGCCTGTGTCCTGTGGATTTTCTACTTTTGTTTATTCTTGTATCTCTTTTGTAGATTTCTTACTGTTTTTCACATACATGATCATGTCATCTGCATATAAAAACAATTTTATTTTTTTCTTTCCTAGTCTTTATGCATATTTTTTTCTTGTATTATAGCAGTGGCCAGTACAGTTTTTAATGAGAGTGATGACAGAGACCATCCTTAATTTGTTCCAGCCTTGATGAGACAGCATTGAGTCTTTTACAATGAAGTATGATGATAATTACATTTTTTCATAGATTCCCTGTGTCAGATTGAGAAAATTCACCTCTAACTAAGTTTGCTGAGACTCTTAAACTTTGTTAGTTTGGTCCAGATTCTCATTTAATTCAGGGCTGATGTAATTCTTACTCCTGAAGAAATACTGTCTGAGGACTATATTGAGGACCCACATATTAAACTTGGTTTTTCCTCCTTGGCTGGTGGGAATCTGAACCATTCTCAGGCCCCTGTGAGCTGCAGGAATTGATTGGCTTGTGGTTTTTTTCATTGGCTCTTTCCATGGCCTTGGAAAATTTCTTTTCATGCATGCTCAGATTAGTACTCAGCAAAGACTTCAAAGGAATCCTGATTTCTGAAGCTTTCTCTCTGTGCTTGTGGTCTCTGGTAGTCTACCTCACAAATTCTATTAAACTTAGGCTTCCTGGATTCTAATTTCTAGATCTTTAACTCAGCAGGACTCAGGGTCTATTTGGGCTCCTTCTCCCAGTGTTACTCTCTGGAAATTGCTTCTAGGCAGTAAGCCAGGCCAGTCATGAAGCTGGCTTCATTTGTTTCACTTTCCTCAGAGATCATGCCCTATTGTCCATGCTTGTTGTCTAATGTGTATAATTGTTGTTTATGTATTTTGTTCATTTATCTAGTTCATGGAGGGAGGGTAAATCTAGTATCTAGTAAGCTAATATGACCAAAAGGAGAAGTCAGTATGGTTCAATTTCTTTCTTTTTTAAAAAAGATTTATTTATTTATTTTAGGGCGAGAGAGAGAGAGAGAGAGAGAGAGAGAGAGAGAGAGAGAGAGAGCACGAGCTTGTGCAAGCAGGGGGAGAGGCAGAGCCAGAGAGGGAGAGAATCCTTAAGCTGACTCTTCACTGCGTGCAGAGCCCAATGTGGGGCTCTATCCTAGGACCCTGAGATCATGACCAGTGCCAGAATTAAGAGTTGGATGCTTAATGGACTGAACCACCCATGCACCTCTGGTTCAATTTCTAGGTCGAATTATAGCCGTAGCTTAGAGACTTGGGGTGATTTTGCACTTTTGCCATTTTTCTAATACTCTGTATAAGAATACTTTGGTTTGGCATGGGACATTACCAGTGCAGTGTTGTTCGATGTCCTGACCTATTTTTTTGGTCTATAAAAATGGATTAATGCTTTGAAAATGGATTAAGAAACTGTACTTTCTACCTGCATTATCAAGGAATATGGAGTATTTCTCAAATCTGGAAAAGATGTGGTTCCTTTCTTAGAAATTGACATCATTTTCATGATGAGCTAGTTGCCTGCTATAGACCTAAACTATGGGTTCACTCTTCACATTGGCTAAGTGAAAGGAAACTAGCATTGCATGGAATGAGACCCTCTACTATGATACATCTTCCAGCCAAGAAACTTCACAGACTGCCAACCACCAGCAGAAGCTAGGACCAGGCAAGGAAAGATCCTTACTCAGAGCCTTCAGAGAGAGCATGGCCCTGCTGGCACCTTGGTTTCAGACTTCTAGCCTCTGGAACTGTGAAACAATGTATCTTGTTTTAAGCCACCTAAACTTTGTGGTATTTGTTATGGCAGACATGAGAAATTAACACAATCACACAAGTTTGAATCTTAGCTTTGCCACTTACTATTCTGTAATCTCGGGCAATTATTTTAGTTTCTCTAAACTTTGATTTCCTTAATTATAAAAAAGAAAAGCAAAAAGAGGGCTAGTATAAGAATTAAAATAATGTATGTAAAGCACTTAGCATCATGCCTGGCAGGTAATAAGCATTAAATGAATTTTAACTAATATTAGGTTGAATGGAGAAAAACATTAAAAGTACATTTTATGTGAAAATGTGCCTACTGTAGATTCTGATAATTACAAGGTCAAAGACATAAGATCCAGGTAATGGTGCATAATAAGTAAATAGTAAGAGGTTCTCTTAAATACAGTTTAGAGATATAATAATAAAACTGAATCTATCTACACATTCATTTATGTATGTATTATCTATCTAATGATTTGTTCAAGTAACAAATTTCAGTGATTTCTGGAATGAAAGCTAATTAAATGTAATAATTTAGCACTAAATATTTTTTTTTGCTGAAATGCCAAAACTTAACTTCATGTTACTTCTGTATGGATCTGAGACTGCTTTTCTTTTCACTCTTCAGGAATATTCTACAGATCCCTTAAAAATGACATAAAATGCCTTGGTCAAATTACCAGTCATTTCATGCCTTATAGTAGAGCAAGTCTGGACATATCAGAAATAATTGGACCAATTGTTGCTCTGGAAGCCCTCCTGTACTTTATTTAAAAAGAAGTCAGAGAAAGAAAATGATATCAGGTTTGACATCCAAATGAATTTTTCATTTAGAATTGTATTCTAGTATAATGACATCTGAGTGGTGAAGTGGAAGAAAAGTAGTGCTATAGTGGGGTATTTCTCAATATTGGAATATCCCAGCAGCCCTTCTAATTGCTATTACAGACTCTCAGGCTTTTCTGTGCATTCATGTTTACATGTTCATGAATGTGCATTTACATTCTTAAATACATATAAATTCTACCAAAATTCTTTTTTTTAAGATTTTATTTTTTGGGCGCCTGGGTGGCTCAGTGGGTTAAAGCCACTGCCTTCGGCTCAGGTCATGATCCCAGGGTCCTGGGATCGAGGCCCGCATCGGGCTCTCTGCTCAGCAGGGAGCCTGCTTCCTCCTCTCTCCTCTCTCCTCTCTCTGCCTGCCTCTCTGCCTACTTGTAATCTCTCTCTGTGTCAAATGAATAAATAAAATCTTTAAAAAAAAAAAATAAATAAAAAAAAAAAAAAAAAGATTTTATTTTTTAAGTAATCTCTTCACCCAACATGGGGCTTGAACTCAACCCTGAGATCGAGATTTGCGTGCTCCACCGACTGAGCCAGCCAGGTGCCCCAATTCTACCAAAATTCTTAAATGCTTACTGTCGTGTTATACAAAAAGAACCGGCAAGGAGGTTGGAAAGAAACATGAAGATTTCAAATGGGATACTAGTAAAGTCATGAGGAATTAACATGAACCTACAATAGAGAGAAGACAAGAAGGGAACAAACTAGGCAAAGACAATCAGGAAAGTTTTCAAAAGCATTATGTGTTTGGCAGCACCTTCGTCATTATTTTCCCTGTCATGTAGTAATATGCAAATGACTATACCCAGCACATGGGGGAAAGTATGTTGCTTATACCACTGTGAGAGCTGAGGCAAATTAAAAATGTTGAATTACGTTTATATCTAACCATCTTTAAAATCCAACTCTATAGGAAAGAGACCTAGAAAAGAATTTTTTCAGTGTCCTTTCTTTTTTTAAAATTGAGATATAATTGGCATAACATTGTATTAATTTTAAGTGTACAACATAATGATTTGATATATGTATATATTGTGAACTGATTATCACAATAAGTTTAGTTAACACCTATCACCATACATAATTACACTGTTTTTCCTGTGATAAGAACTGTTTTACTTCCTATATTCCCACCCATTTGGTTACATTCATTTATGCTTTCTACTGGATCTTGCTGGCATTTATGTGTATAACTTCTCTTCAACAGCATCAATTAAGAACCTGAAAAGGAAGTCTAACGGTGTTAGTATACAGACAACTCTCACCAGTGGACCTCTGGCAATTCTAGAATGGAATAGTAGGGTTTTTAAAAAATCCTATTTTTATATTTGTTCACTCACTCAACTATTATGTATAAAAAATTATGCTAGTTATTGGTGAATGAGATAAACTCCTTGGTATGAAGAAGATGGGAAACTAGTGGGGTAAGCTGGATATGTGACTTAATGGTTATAATGTGACAAATGCATTTGTGAGAATGTTCTGAAGCTCATAGGAAGAGTGTGTGAATCACATTTGGTAAGATAAATAAAGGCTTTCTATAAAAGTGTCAAAAAGTTGATGCCTAAAGGATGATTTGCTCTTAGATGAAGAGGCAAGAGAGAGTTTTCCTAGTAGAGAAAATAACATGCATAATGACTTGGAGATGAGAGATTGACAAATCTTAGAAAGTAAAAATAGTTATTATTGGATGAAGTATATAGATCATAAGGCAAAGAGACTTCAATGACCATGTAAAGGTAATCAGTAGTTAAATATTGTGAAGAATCTTAAACACTGTATTAAGGAGTTGGAATTTTACTTCAAGGGTAATCATGACCCACTGAATAATTTTAAGCAGGTAAACGATATGATCAGTTTTGAATTTTAGAAAATTTACTTTTGTTGCTATATGGAAAATAGATTGACAGGGTTCAAGACTAGAATGAGAAGTTCAGATATAGTGTGATGGAGTAGTGCAGGAGAGACAAGAATATGACTTGAATTAGGGTAGTGTTTCTGGTAATAGAGGCAACTGAACAGATTTGAGAAATATTTAGGATGTAGAATTAACTGGATTTGATAACAAAATGGATGTAGTCAGTGAGGCATAAAATCCACTAAGATGTTCAGATTTCTCGTGTAGCCAACTGGTACAACTAATGATTTACGGGGATAGAGGATACCATAGAAACAGAAGTTTCTGGTAGAATGATGGTGTGTTCACGTGTAACATGTTCAGATTTGAAGCATTTATGGTACTGGCAGGCAAAGATACCCAACGGAAAGTTGGATATGTGATCTCTAGCTGAGGGGAGAGATCAGGGATTTTGGATAACATCATATATAAATTATCAGGAATTATGGGGAGCAGATGAGCCACTCAAAAAGAATCATAAAAGAGGGAAGGATTGAGGAAGAACTTTTTAAGGGCAGGCAAAGATAGACCCAAATAAGGAACTGATAGAAAGCTTTAAGAAAATAGAAAGAAACTCCTATAGTTACGCCATCCTGAAGGGAAAAAGTGTTTCAAAGAAGTGAACAACAAAAAAAGATGCTGAAATATTAAAAAATTAATAAAATGTATCCACTGAGTTTAGCAATAAAGATGTCTTTTTAAGAGCACTTTTGAGCCTGGATTCTGTGGAATGGTATAAAGATAAGTCAGACTATGATGGCTGAACTGAAAATAAGGAAGTGAAGACAGAAAGTATAAAAAACTTTTTAAAAAATTTAATTGTTAGAGGGGTAACATATGATCTGGAAATCCAAAGGGGAGTATGAGTTTGAGAGATTTTTTTTTGATAGAGATGGTGATGCAGGGATTGAAATATGAGGAAATTCAAGGAATGCAAAGAAATGACTAATGGTTCTTTGTGCCTGAGGTAAGACTAAGATCCAGAGAACAGGAGGATTGACCTCAGATAGGATGATGGACAATTTTTCTTATGTAACAGGCAGAATGAGTATGGACTGAAGTAACTCCAAAGGTACCTGGAAGTTGGGTGGGTTCCTGTCTGTAGGCTTCCAGTATTCTGGGGAGTGGGAAGTGAAGCAATTGGGTGTGAATGAGGAGATGGCTTGTTGGATCTGGGGTTTGAGTTAGAGAAACTAGAAAATAGTGGAGAATGGAATTACTGAGGGCTGAAAAGATACAAAAGAATTTCCAGGGGCCCTTGAGGACCCAGTTTGGGCTGTATATCATCAACTTATAGTAACACTAGTTTGTCTGTCTTCTATTTTATGTTTGTTAAGAGCTATAGTAGCATTCAGCCACACAGGTGTGAACAAGGCAGTTAATTTCATTCACTTAGACGTCGATGTTTACAGAAGGGTAATTCACCAAGAGATCTGAAATACTAACGAGTGGTGGTATAATGATGAGCAAAGGAGTGTGAATGGAGACCAAAGTCTAGAGGAGAAGGTAGAAGGGTCATACCACTGCAGATCCCTGTGCAAAGAGCAAAAATATGTAAATGAGAGGAAAGCAGCACAGAAGTGTGACTAGTAAATGAGGGCTCTGTAATGACAGTTGTAGAAGTGGAACTTTCCAGCTAATGGCCATGTCTAGGGCATGGCCAGCAAATTTCCCTGGATGTGTAGAGTTCAGATGGAGGTCCCTGGAAATGTGAACATGAATGAACTGGGAGGCCACGGTGTTGGATAGGTGAAGAGGAAGTTCAGATCTTCAGAAATCATGTCGCATTTGTGAGGTAAATTGGATATGCGACTAAACAGTTATAATATGATAAATTCATTTGTGAGAAAAATATAATTGTCCTTAAGAGGTGTTCTGAAGCTCATAGGAGGATGGTCTTGGGGCTAGAGAAGAAAGCCTTGAACCAGGTATTCTAGCATTGGTAGAGAAGATGGACCTGATAGAACACAAAAATCAGAGATTGAGGATTAGATAGACAAGTGACATGAGCTTCATAGAAGCATTCAGATGGAACAATAATATTCCAGAAAAGGCAATAGAGAATCAGAAAAACATGGGACATGGGTATATGTGGAAAAGCTTAGGATTTCTGGATAACAACCTTATTTCATTGGCAGTGTGCATGAAATTATTTTACTTTATTTATTTATTTATTTATGTATTTATGTATTTATTTATTTATGAAAACATAAAGGGCAGGAGAGGCAGGCAGAGGGAGAGAATCTTAAGCAGGCTTTATGCTCAGTACAAAGTCTGATGTGGGGCTTGACCTCACAACACTGAGACCATGACCTGAGCCGAAATCAAGAGTCTCACACTCCACTGACTGAGCCACCCAGGCACCCTCTATTTTATTTATTTATATACTTTTCATTTATGTTGACTTGCATAGGTCTGTGTATTTGTGTTGAGGATTTTGTAATTTTATTTTTATGAGTAGAGCTCCAAATATCAGTGATAGGTTGCCAAAATATATGTTCTCATGATTCTAGAAGTTTAATGTTCCACAATTCCTAGCTTTCTCATTAGTCATTACAATTTGCTCATGGTCACAAATAAGTCCATGTTGTCACCATAGTGCTGGGAAGAAGACAGAAGTTAACAATTTTGAAAAAAATTGTTTCAAATTAGATAGACTTCAAACATGTGATTTTGAAATATTTATTATTTGGAATAATTTGAAGGGTTCTTACTGTCCTGCTTTATTATGCTAAGTTAATTGTGTCTGTGATCAAGAGATCTCCCCAAAGAAATATTTTCTTGTCTAAATAAATTTAGTGAAGCCTAAACTGTACGTCTTGGCTTCACTTCATAGGTTTTTTTTTTTTAAAAAGTGTAAGTCTCAAAGCAAATGTTTATTTGAAAATAAATGCAAGTCACAGATGACAGAATAAATTTCAACACCTGTAGGGTACACGAGTTAGATAAATGCTCCTTAGCAGTATTTGAATATCTTATTAATGACTTTGGACTAATTTGAATTCATTTAGGTAGATGCTTTCACTTCCCGAGATAAAACTATAGGGAAAAGAGAATTTATTTCTCCATTTCCCATGCTTTTAGATCCCACCATTTCCTTCCTTTATTTATGGTCACCTGCCAAGATGGACTCTAGTCAGTCAAAATATCCTGTCTTGAATGTGCTGTCCTCCTTATCCAGTCTTCAGCAATTCATGTCTGTTTCCTTTTACAAAAGCCTTGCTTCATCTGGAAAGCTCTGAGGAGATTAACTCCACCTAACTGTAGCATACTTCTATCTTCTCATGTTTTAATAATATTTGTAATTTAATGTTCATATTTATGTTTTACCCAAATGTCTTAACAGATTAGCACATGGTTGTTACTATTATTCTGTCATAGAATAATCACATTGTTACTTGATTGTAGTTTTATTTGGGGGTTCTTTCCATCAGACTTATCTCTTTGTGAACAGGATATATGTCTATTATCTCCATATCCCTAACTCCAAGTGATACCCATGGTATACAGTTCTATCACAATTGGCCCCTTGTACTATTTGTCCTTGGGATCTATCTATCTATCTATCTATCTATCTATCTATCTATCTATCTATCTTTGGTTTCACTCTGACAAGCTGCTTAGTGATTAGAATTTAAATAAGACCAGATATAGCAGTCTAGGGGCCCTTTGGCTAACTGTGAGCATCCACATCTATAGCTAACCACAATTGTTCTAGAACTCTGAGATTCAGGTATTACTTGGTCAGGTGTCTAGATGTCTGTTTAAACGGAAGGGATAAGTTTGACTTGGGGTTTCCCACAGAATCAAGTTAGAATCATGAAAGAGGCTTAAAGGTTAATAAATAAGCAGAGAATAGACTAGTTTATTTCAAAGTGTAGGCTGCTTAAAAATATGTCCAATCTCTAAAACTGACACTGCCCAGTTCCTTAGAAAGTCTTACCTAGAAATAGACATGAAATAGTTTTAATAATTTTCAATATATAATAATATAAAGATTAAAATAGTAAAGACAACTATAATAATCAACAGAATGTTGAGGCTCTAAAGCAGAGACAGTGTGTAGTACAGTGAAAATAACACTGGAATAAGAACTATAAGATGCAGGTTCTAATCTGATATCACTGCTGGGTGATGTTGAATAATCCACTCAATCTTTATGAGCCAGCATTCTCTTGTTTGTCAAATGAATTGGTTGGGGGATATGATCTTTAAGATTCTTTTAGCTTTGATAATCTGTGATGCTTTAAATTGTTTTAGAAGAGTATAGAAAGTTGTATAATGTGATTATAATTATTAGAATACCATGAATATATCTGAGCATCTTGAGAGAGAAGAAAATGCATTATTAATTATATGAAGGTTATGGGGAGGGTTTTCTAAAGTGCCTAGGAAACTGAACCGTGGTAAAGTTGACAAAAGGCCTCAGGAATTTAGGGTTGGAAGGTATCTTAGGTTATCTACTAAACATTTAATTTTATAAATTAGGAAAATGAAATTAGAGGTTAATTTACTTAATGTCATACTCAGCAAGTAAATGGTGAAAACTATGCCAGAATTTAGATAAGTGGTTAACCTCCAAATAAGTACTTATTCTATGCTGCCAACCATTTGCATAAAAAGCAAGGTTTGGGCAATATTACCAATAGCTAATACTTGGTGTGGTAGGAAAAAATTTACTTACAACAAATATAATTGTTAATAACTTCAATACTTAGATTTCTTATAAATCAATGAAAAGTTAATCAAATAATTTAAAAAGTTAAATTAATGACCATACAAGTCACAGAAAATTTTAAAAATGTGATTAAGAAATGAATTAGCAAAAAAACCCTAACACTCATTTCTATTACAAAAACAACAAAACCCATAAATAAACAATGACACACCAATAAAAATAGCTCAAGGAAAGCTCTAGACTATAACAAAGAAGCAGCAAAAATCCCGTAGAGCTCAAAAACATCCTCAAAAACTGAGAATGCCACATATAAAGTACAGGAAACATTTTACCTGTGTTATCCCATCCCACAGTTCAGAGCAGTTTGACTCCATGAGGGATAACCTCAGAGGAATTTCACCTCATAGGAAAAAGGAGATCAAGAGAACCCCAGCAAGACTCACCATTGTGGCCATTGGCAACCTTTGCTCTTGAGGTTTCCCAGAATCTACATCAATGTTGATCTCAGCTGATGGAGCTGCGTGGAATCCCTCCACTTCATCTACTTTCTGCAATTGGAGTTGTCAGTGTGGTGAAACCTGCCATGGTAGGACCAGCACATTCTTGGCCACACAGGACCGCCACAGTCTGTGGTGACACTGACCTCAGCTGATGGAGCTGCACAGAGACTGTGCTGCTGTGCTTTCCCAAGAAGAGGTGACTGCACCCTCAAATATGCAGACATCAGTACAAACTCATCAGAAACATGAAAAAGCAAGGATACATGAGACCACTAAATAATTTTCTAGTAACTGACCCTGAAGAAATGGAGAACTGTGAACTACTTGAAAAAGAAGCCAGAATAATTTTTTAAGGAAGCTTAATGAAGTTCAAGATAACACAAATAACAATGAGTGAATGCAGGAAAACAACACAGGAATAAAATGTGAAGTTCAACAAAGAGAAATAATAGAAAAGAAACGAAAATTCTGAAGCTGAAGCATACAATAAATGAAATTTTTAAAAAATGCAATAAAGAGCTTCAACAGCAGGCCCAATCAGGCAAAAGAAAGAATCTATGAACTTGAAGACCTCTCTTAATATTATCCAGTCAGAGGAGAAAAAGAAAGAATGACAAAGAGTGAAGAAGGCCTATGTGAATTGTGGAGCAACCTTAAAAGAAACAATATTCACATTATGAGACTTCTAGAAGTGAAAGAGAGAAGCAGAAAACTTATTTGAAGAAATAATGGCAAAAAACTTCCCAGATCCAGGGAGAGAGATGGCTATCCAGATACATGAAAGTCAAAGATCTCCAGATACAACCTGAAGAGACCTTCATTGAGACACATTAAATCAAGCTGTCAAAAATCAAGAACAAAAGAAAAATTTGAGAGGATCAAGAGGAAGCATTCAAAGAAATCCCAATAAGGCAATCAATAGATTTCTCAGTGGAAAAATCCAGGAGAGAGTGGGATGGTATATTCAAAATATTCAAAGAAAAAGACTTTAACCAGCAAAATACTTTACTCAGCTAAGATGTACTTCAGAAAACTTATGAAAATATAAAATTCCCTGAAAGATGTAAATATATAGTCAAGTTAAAAATATTCCAATACCATGGTGGTGTGTAAATCACTTTGAACTCTAGCACGTAGGTTAAGAGATAAAAGTGTTAGTATCTATAGCCATAATATTTTGTTAATGAGCATATAACTTTAAAATATGTAAACTGAGGCATCAACATGAATTGTGCATGGGGAACAAATAAATCTGTAGAACATTTTTGCATGCAAGTGGAAACCAAAAGAGAACAGGGGTAGCTACCTTTATGTCAGACAAAAAATAGACTGTAAGTCAAAAACTTTAACAAGAGACAAAATGGTCATTATATGGGGCGCCTGGGTGGCTCAGTGGGTTAAAGCCTCTGCCTTCAGCTCAGGTCATGATCTCAGGGTCCTGGGATCGAGCCCCGCATCGGGCTCCCTGCTCGGTGGGGAGCCTGCTTCTCCCTCTCCCTCTGCCTGCCTCTCTGCCTACTTGTGCTCTCTCTCTCTCTCTATCAAATGAATAAATCTTTTTTTTAAAAAAAAGGTCATTATATAATGATAAAAGCATCAATTCATCAAGAGCGTTTAACAATTATAAACATAGACACATCCAATATTGGACCCTTAATATATTAAACAAATACAGATCTGAAGGCAAAAATATAGAGCAAAGCAGTAATAGTAATGAACTTCAATACTTTCAACAATGGATAAATCATCAGACGGAAAATAAACAAGGAATCAACAGAAAATCAACTTGAATCCCATACTTTAGAACAAATAGATCTAGCAGACATATATGGGACATTCCATCCAACAGCAACAGAATATACACTCTTCTCAAGTCCACATAGAACATTCTCTAGGATAGATCTTACATTAGGTCACAAAATAAGTCTTAACAAATTTAAAAAGATTGAAATCATATCAAGTATCTTCTCCAACTAGAATGGTATGGAACTAGAAATCAATGGAAATCAGGAGGAAAGCTGGAAGTATGGACATTAAACACATTTCTGAACAACACATGGGTCAAAGAAGAAATCAGGAAATTATCATGACACAAATGAAAATGGAAACACAGCATACCAAAACAAGGAAATCAGCAAAACAGTTCAAGAGGGAAGTTTATGGCAGTAAATGACTACTTTAAGAAAAAAGAAAGAGGGACACCTGGGTGGCTCAGTCGGTTAAGCATCTGCCTTTGCCTCAGGTCATGATCCCGGCATACGGGGATCAGGTCCCGTGTCAGGCTCCCTGCTCAGTGGGGAACCTGCTTCTCCCCTGCCTCTGCCACTCCCTCTCCTTGTACACTCTCTCTCTGTCAAATTAATAAAAATAGAAGAAAAAAAAAGGGAGGAAGGAAGATGGCAGCAGAGTCGGAAGGCCGTAGGCTCACCTTGATCCATGAATACAAATAGATAACTATCAAATCATCCTGCATACCCCAGAAATTGACCTGAAGGCTGGCAGAACAAAGTCCACAACTAAAGGTAGAGAAGAGGCCACATCAAAGACATAGGAAGTGTGGAAATGCTGCTTGAGAGAAACATGGCTGCCTTGGTGGGGTGATTATTCACTCGTCTTGGGGTACATCTGAGGGAGGCTGTGTCATAGAGACCTTTCCAGGAATGAAGGAATTGGCAGGCATCACTTCCCTCCTCTGCCCCTTAGCATAGGCACAGGGCCACCCGTGGGAAGCAGCACAGCTCTGACACTTGCTACCTAATTGGCTTGCATTAAGCCCTCTCCCCTCTGTACTCTGGTGGCATCACCCCTTCTAGTCACACTTACCTCAGTCCCAGCATGGCAGGGAGTTTTGCAAGGCCTCAGATATGGTGGCAATGGCAGCAGACACTACACTGCAGGGCACTACAGGACCTCTTCTTCATAAAGCCATTACCCTGAAGAACAGGAGAGAGAGTGGATTTTCTTAACACAAAGAAGCAGGCACAGAGACTTACACAAGATGAGAAGATAGGAATTTGTCCCAAGTGAAAGAACAGGACAAGGCCATGGCCAGAGATCTAAGCAAAACAAATATAAGTAACATGCTTGGTGGAGAATTTAAAGCAATGATCTTAAGGGTACTCGCTGGACTTGAGAAAAGAGTGGAAGACATCAGTGAGACGATAGCGATAAGGAATAATGGAGTAGAGATAAAGAGCTCAATAAACAAAATGAGAAACACTCTTGAATGAACAGCAGCCTGGAAGAAGCAGAGGAACAAATTAATGACCTAGAAGACAGAGTGATGGAAAGTAATCAAGCTGAATAAAAGAGAGAAAACAGAATTAGGCAAAATGAGAATAGATTTAGGGAACTCTGTGACTCCATCAAACATAATAACATTCATATTATAGGAGTCCCAGAGGAAGGAGAGAGAAAGGGCAATGAATTTATTTGAAGAAAAAAGAAAGATCTCAAACAACCTAAACTTATACCAAATGCCCTAGAAATGGAAGAACAAACTAAATCCAAACTTAGTAGAAGGAAGGAAATAATAAAGAATAGAAAAGAAACAAATGAAACAGAAGCTAGGACAGTGGAAAAGATCAACAAAAGTAAGATTTGGCTTTATGAAAGATAAACAGACTCGAAGAAAAACCTTTAACTTGACTGGGGGAAAAGAGAGAGCTCAACTTAGTAAAATTACAAAATGAAGGAGGAGACATTACAAACAATATTGCAGAAATACAAAGGATCCTAAGAAACTACTATGAACAACTAAATGCCAGCAAATTATTTTAGAAGAAATGGATAAATTCCTAGAAATGCAACTTACCAAGACTGAAACATGAAGTAAAAGAAAATCTGAACATATAAGTAATGAGGAGAGATACTGAATCAATAATCAAAACTCTCCCAGTGAATAAAGCCTAGCTGGCTTGAAGAGAATTCTAGGGGCGCCTGGGTGGCTCAGTCGGTTAAGCATCTGACTTTGGCTGTGATCATGATCTTGGGGTCCTGGGATGGAGCCCCGCCCCATCAGGCTCCCTGCTGAGCAATCAGTCTGCTTGTCTCTCTCCTTTTGCCCCTCCCCCCTGCTTGTGCACATGTGCACTCTCAAATAAATGAATAAAATCTTTAAAAAGAGTGAATTCTACCAAACACTTAAGAAAGAGTGTAGCTACATCCTGCGTACCAGGTCCTGTCAGCATAATAGTATCGATATATTCAGAAAGCACAGGATTTTATGGAATGGCATAGTAGGTAGTATTCAAGATGGCATCATCAATTCTTTTTCTCTTGGTACGCACATGCTGCTCTTCACATTAAGAGGCAGGGATCAATTCCACTGCAATAAAATTTGGGGTGGTATTAATGACTTAATTGGCAGATGTGACATTTTGGGACTTTTGAGGCTGTACAGCTGCCATTTGTTTTTTTATGGACTGCTTCCATGTAAGAGACAATTGAGAACTTCCCGGGTGCATCCACAGAATAATGAGAGATGATAATTTACCCCAGGTTTGCGTGGGTTGTGGTACAGCAACAGCTAAACAGAACAGTGGCAATACTAATGAAGACCATGGGCATTAGATGATTGCAGAGAATTAGAGAAGTGATTTAGACCATAGGTCTAATAATGGAAGTCTTACTTACTTACTGCTAAGTAAATGAAAACTGTTTCTAGTGGTCTTTCTAACAAAAAGAGTGGGAAAAGTCATCTGTTTGATCAATAGTGGCACATCAGGTACCATGACCTGTGTTAATATACTCCAGAAATAACATTTGGAATAGCGACTGTAATTAGATTCACAACTAATTAGTATTATGATAATTTACTATCATTCTCCAGTGACAGTAAATTTATGTTTTGCACAGGCAAGATAGGTTAGTTGAATGGGCAAATGATAAGGACAGTCATCTCTGCAATTCTTCAGCTTTCTGCTGGTGGCACTAATATATGAGATCCCTTAAAGAGTGCAGTATTGCTTTTGTATACTCATTTGACAATAAGAAGTAGTTTTAAGGTTTTCCATGTGATCTTTCCTAATATAAAAATCTTGTTTCGTAGCCACGGGAACCAATGTAGAATCCTGCCAATTGCTGAGTGGATCTGTTGCAACTATATATTCTAAACTAAGGAAATAACCAGAAGGTTTTTTTTTAATTAATTTATTTATTTGAGAGAGAAAGCACAAAAAGGAGGGGGGAGATGGAGAAAGAGAATCTCAAGCAGTCTCCACACTGAGCATGGAGCCTGATGCAGGGCTCGATCCCAGGACCCTGAACCAAAACCAAGAGTCAGATGCTTAACTGACTGCACCATCCAGGCTCCTCAGTAACCAGAAGTTTGAATTGGAACATACTGGGCCAACTGTGAGATGAACCTGAGCTTAAATTCCATTAGTCACCTGACTTCTGATTGTGTCCCATAGTGCTTTGGGGTCCCCAGGTGAGAGCCATTGCCTCGGAATCCATGGAAATTCTGTCTGTATCTTTTTTTTTTTAATCCAAAAGTACAATCACTCTGGTAAGTGGCAGGAAGTTTCTTTGGAGAAGATAAAGTAGAATATTTATAGTATAAATATTTGGGAATGTAACAAGGTAGTTCTTCTCTAAGAGCTATTCAAGGGGCTCTGGGTCTGTGAACTACCTCATATCTGGGCGCTGGGTAAGAGGTATGTGTCTTTATATTTGTGGTTCAGTTCTTCATACCTAGAATTGGTTGGTTGGTTGGTTTTGATTATACACATCAAGTAAGACTTGAATAGGTTGCCCATTTATTTCAGTCATGGCACACCACTGTCAATTAGCCCCTGCCAAATGTCAAATTATTCTGATTACTATTCTTTTAGAGTGTAAATAAAAGGATCTGATACATCAACTTGGTTTAAGGTAGACCGTCTTTAAGTGCAGGTTCTAATCAATCAACAAAGCTAGAATTCACTTCCAGCTGCTTGAGCAAATGCATGAAATCCAGAAAGTTCTGCTAGTGTACTCATTTCAGTTGAGTTAGCCTAATCCAACATTGCATCCATCCATTCAACCTTGATCGAATGTCCTACAAATTTTCCCTTTTTCTGCTGATAGAAATTGGCAGAATCTTGCAATTTCGCATTTCCTTCCAGGTCAGACTCTGTACCTACTCTTCTGGGCTGCTGGGATTTGAATCTAGTTATAGGTATAGAAGTAGTGACAGGTAGTATAGATAGACTCCCTACAAGGCTTCTCTCTCAGGATAGGTCATTACGGGCTTTTTTATTTTCCCTCCAGGAAAATGGTTAATCTTTAGAACAAGAAGGGCAGTTTCTACTAGCAAGGGAAGCTCAATAAAATTTTGAGGTTAAAGGACTTCAGCGCAATTAGAATCTACCCAAATATCTCTATTTCAGTTTTCAGTGGCACACTCATTCCCCATCAATTCCAGAAATTTTACATAAGAGACTCCTCAAGAATTTGAATTTAATTTGCCATTATAATTCAACCAATTTCAGGAGTACATCTTTTGGGAAAGATTTTATTTTTATTTGAGAGAGTGTGAGCGAGAGAGCACAAGCAGGGAGAGCAGCAGAGGGAGAAGGAGAAGCAGGCTCCCCGCTGAGCAGGGAGCCCCTATGCAGACCCTGAGATCATGACCTGAGCTGAAGGCAGCTGCTTAACCAACTGCAGCACCCAGGCGACCCACAAGAGTAGTAGTCTGGGTTCGATTTTCAGGAATCTCAGTGTGCAGATACAAAATGTAAAGGACAGTTCTGGGCATACCTGGAAGTTCTGAAGGATAGGAGCTCATTTTTTTCCCTCTCAACGCTCCATCCCAATTAAGAATAGCTACCACACCCCACAGCCTTGCATTCTTTTTTTCCCGCTATTATGTTCTATTATACCAGGAACTTGGCCCCTCAACACTAACACCACAAACACACATAATCCCAAGTAATTAGAGGTCATAGATTTTTAGAGGTCATAGTTTAAGTAACTGATTTACCACTACAGTCAATAGATACTAGTGTGCCATTTATCATTACCAATGTTAATGTCTTTAAGTCTGATCATAGCAGAGAGCTAATTCTAGATTCACATCTTTTAGATTTTGTTCCCCTAGAACTGATGCTGGTGCTAAAGACAGTGTCAGTCCAGATTCAGCCAGGAAATAGTCAACATAGCAGTAATTACTAGCAATAATACTAGCAATAATTATAAGGATGAGGGGTTTAATTAAGAGTGGGACTTACGCATGTATGCAGTGTAGAATTGCTGATTTGGAAGGAGGACTCAGGAGGAGAGAAAGTCATCAATGACTACATCTGAAGTCCCAGAGGAGGTGGGAAAGCTGGAATATGTGGGGGAAAGTCTGAGAAGTCACAAGTATTTGGTCACCAAAGTGGGACCACATAGTCAGATTTAGGGGGTTCGCAGAAAGTTCTGTGAAACTGCCCTATCACTCAGTGATGATGTCTGATGCCATCATGAGAGACCACAATAGCCTTTTAAGAATAATGGTTTTCGCTGTCCTTCTGCATTCAGTCTGCACATTTCACAGTCCTTCTGTGGTTAATACATGAATTTCTCTCCTTGGTAGACTTTAGAACTATTCAGAGAAGGTGATTTGGGGAAGCAGAGGTGTAAGTCTTGGATAGAAATGCAGGTCCCTTATGTGACCTTAGTAAGAGGTTCCTTTTTTCCTTTGGAGATGTGTCAAGGTCTTTAGATCTCCCTTTATAAAGAGAAGCTTCTCAATTTCAGAATGCAATCTCACCTGGGAGCTGGGACAAAAGTCCTGACAATGGGAACTCGACCAGGGCTGTGATGATTCTATCAACCATCTCTACATTTTTTTAATATACTATGCAGGAAAGCAAGGGGACAGAGAAAAAAAATGTGCTATCTGCGAGGATTTTTCTGTGAATTCCTGCCCTCCATGAACTTACCCCTCTAATGGAGAAACATAATCCAGCATCATGAATCAAAGATTCTGAAAACAAGAACAAATCAAGACAGTTCCCGTTTTAGGGAAGCAAAAAAAAAAAAAAAAAAAAAGCATTCTGGGAGTGTTGTGCTGGAGTTCATTTGGACCTGTTTATAAGAGCCGATTATTAAATGTTCAGGAATTTTGCAAGCTGGTTTATGTCACCAGCCTGAAATTGGCTATGGCGATAGAATTTACGAAAATTGGGAAATAGAATAAATCAGAACTTTTTTCCCTCTGAACATCCAGTTGTTAAATATTTACCAGCAAACCACTGTACACTGCGAATCCTAATACACTCTTCCAGCTCCAAATTCTAGAGATCATAAAGGAAATTTAGTAAATTTTTGATTATATTAACACTTTATTATCTTTGGAAGTTGGTAGTACTGATCTGATGTTGGAGCAATGAACAGTTGCGATTGATTAATATGGAAAGCTCATTTTAGAAAAGAAATTAAAGTTAAATTCTGTGCAGATAGTAGAGATATGTTGTGCCCACACAGGGAGTTAATTGAAGCTATTCAGAAGGATAGCTGGGTAATGACTAATTTTTTAAACTTTATTTTGTAGATTAAAACATAGTTTACGTTATGACCTTTGCAAAGTCTTTGATTTTGAAAACATCTAGGATAACTAAACACTGTATATGTGCAATGCAGAAAGGAATCCTATTGAGGCGATTTCATGTTAAATCAGTTTTTCAGTGGTGATGGATTGTTCAAAGAATGCTTTTGTCAATACAAAACCTGAGTTAAAAATGAGTAATTAGTTAATTAGCCTTACATTTTTCAAGCAACCTATTTATTTTTTATGATTTAACTCCCTTAGCACTTGTTGAAATTTAGGAAACTTTTAGTTGGTGATATGCAGTTAAAACTAAAATGGAAGAAATACTGAATTTGGGTGAATGTTTTTGCACGTGTTTTTTTTTAATTTTTATTAAAAAATTTAAAAAAATTTTTAAATTATTTAAAAATAAAAATTTTATTTATATGACAGAGCACGAGTGGAGGTGCAGAGAGAGAGGGACAAGCAGACTCCCTGCTAAGCAGGGAACCTGACTTGGGGCTCCATCCCAGGACCTCACTGAAATCATGACCTGAGCTGAAGTCAGATGCTAAACCAACTGAGCCACCCACGTGCCCCGTTACAGACCATTAACACTGTAAGTTTACAATGCAGTGACATTTAGTAAACTTACAGAATTGTACAATTATCATCACCACCACAAATGCCATCTTATGGCATTTCTAGGATACAAAAAAATGTCTTTGAGCTTGTTTTTCATCAATCCCTACTCGCAATCCCAAGCAACCATTGATCTCTTTTCTATATTTCTAAATTTGTCTATTCTGAACATTTAAAATAAATGTTCATAAAATCATACACTATGTGGCCATTTGTATCTGGCTTCTTACACAAAGTATAATGTTTAGGTGATTGGTTTATATAGAGGATATATAATTTTTTTTGTTCCTTTTTATTGCTGGATAGTATTCCATTGTACAGATCTACCGCAATTTATCCATTCACCAGTTGACAAATACTTGCATTAATCATTAGTATTGGCTAATATGAATAATGCTGCTACAGTATTCATGTGGACAGATGTTTTAATTTTTTTGGGCAGATTGCTAGAAGGTAGCATTGTTGGTGATGTTTGATAAGTTTATGCTTAACATTTTCAGAAACTGTTTTCCAAGGTGGCTGTATCATTTTACATTCCCACCAATAATGTAAGAGGATGCCAGTTACTCTACAACCAGGCCAGCACTTACTGTTTTTTGTCTTATTGACAAACTTTAGTGTCAATCCCTTTAACAAAAATGTACAAGATTTGTGTGCCAAGAACTACATAATATCTCACTGCAACCCACAAATTGTGATAGGTTATGCTTTCATTTTAACTTAGTTTAAAATAATTTCTAATTTTCTTTTTAACCTTTTCTTTGGCTCATTTAGAAGTGTTCTTTTTAGTTTCCATGTATTTGGGGGTTTTCCAGTTATCTTTCTCTTATTGATTGCCTTATACAGCCAGCAATTGACAAATTATGTTTGCAAGTAGGTTAACAAAGAGTGCTCTCTGCTGGGCTCATTTCTTAAGCTGCAAAGGTTTATAGTTATTCTATCTATTATAGGTGCCTAAGTTACAATTTTGTTGGTGTAGTTGATTAATTAAATTTTGTTGAATTCTTGAAACAAAACTGGGAATAGTGAGGTACATAACATGTCTATGTAATGAGATGAAATGCATGGAAATGGTCAGGAGTGGTGAATTAGATGAAACAAGCTCTCAGACTTTGTTGGCATTGAGTGCCACATGTAGGGAAAGTTACAGCACCATGCAAGCCTTCTGAGATTTTTTTCTTCCCCTGACTTTCCACCATGGGAAACTTATTCACCAGAGGTCAGTGCGAATAGGAGAAAATTAAAAAAAATATGTACTTGATGGATCTGAGGCAGAACGGCATTATAGAAGAACCGAATCATGATTTCAAGTACGAAGAATAATTGGCTACTTCAGAGGTACATTGTGTTCATCCTCTCATTGACATCAAAGAAGAGAAACTATATTGCCTTTTGGGTCTACTGCCCTGTGTGATAATCCAAGACGAAGAGCTCCTGCCAATTATGTCAGATATTTAAGAAGGGACACCAAACTGAAGTTCTAAGGCAATTAAGCCTCTATTTAAGTTGAATGGGATATTTGAAACGTGCTAAAATTAGAAAACATCAAATAATGAAAAGAAAAGTCTAAATTGTGTAGTATTGACTGTAAAGGAGACCAGATCATTAAAAAGGTCAGTGGGATTGCTGACAGCACAATGATAGGATGCAGCCCGTCTACCAGTGCCATTAAGCACTCAGGGGAGCAAACCTCCTTTGAGGTGAGCACGTGAAGACAGTAGATCACAGCCAGCTCTTGAAATTACAGCTGCTTTTAGTCTTCTAGAAACTTTGAAGTTACCTTTGATTTTTTTTCTAATCTTCCTTTTATTCTGTTCCCCCCCCCTTCATAATATCTCTGGTATTCATCCTCTCTGTTTGGTCAAGGTTCTTCAGAGAAGCAGAATTAATAGATATATACACAGAGAGATTTTAAGAAATTGGCGCCCATGATGGTGGGGACTGGCAAGTCCCAAATCTGTAGGGCAGGCCAGCAGGCTGAAAATTCGAGCCTGAGTCTGAATTGCACTGGGCACCAAGCTGGAACCTCTGGCAGGATTTCTGTGGTGCATTCTTGAGGAGAATTCCTTCTACTTTGGGAAATTTCAGTTTTTGGTCTAACTGCCTTCAACTGATTGGATTAGGCTACCCACATTCTGGAGGGTAATCTACTTTGCTCAAACCCTACTGATCACATCTAAAACCACCTTAATGGCAACATCTAGACTGATGTTTGACCAAACAGTTGGGCATCATAGCCTTTCCAAGTTAACCTATAAAGTTAACCATCAGGTCGCCTGGGTGGCTCAGTGGGTTAAGGCCTCTGCTTTTGGCTCAGGTCATGATCTCAGGGTCCTGGGATCGAGGCCCACATCGGGCTCCCTGCTCAGCGGGGAGCCTGCTGCTTCCTCTTTCTCTGCCTGCCTCTCTGCCTACTTGTAATCTCTCTCTCTGTCAAATAAATAAAATCTTCAAAAAAAAATTAAATTAACCGTCACATTTTTCTTCCCACTTACATGTCTGCCTTAAACCTATACTCTCATGACCTCATGGTTGCAGTGGCTAAAACAGACCCACATTGACCCTGGGCTAGTCTCCTGAGTGTCTCCATGTTTCAGTTAACCTTTCCTGAGCAATTGCTATGTTCCTGGAATAATTTTTTCCCTGACTTTCTCCATTATCTTTCCCAGCCTATCAAACTACACTGATTTCCACTTAATTTCTGACTCTCTTTTTTCTCCATTCATGATGTTCTTCTCACTCTTCTCCACATGAATGACTCATTCTGTGCTGGTCATATTGTAGTTGGACTGTCATGTTTCCTCCTCTAATTTTCTAAGACTCTCCCTATTTTGGGTCCAGCTTACATTAGCTCTAGTTCCCATGATAACCTCATATCTCTGGGGTATTTATACTATCTATCACCAGTAGCTTATGGTTAAGCAGTTAGTCTTTCTTTAGTTGTTTAAGGTATGTTATCTTTATCTCCTTAATCAAATTGTAAAGTGCTTGAATTAGGAATTGTGTTTCACTTCTCTTGTATGCACCACTTTTCTTAGAACAATGCTAGTCAGTGGTTGCAAGAAGGAGATAAGTGAGCCATTCATTAATTATGGCAAAAAAAAATCTAGAACATTGTGCAATTCAAACTTAAGTGATGCATAAAGCTGCAGTTGAGAACGAGAATAATAATAGTTGAGAACTATAATAATGGGCCTTCCATTTTAACTACCAAATTAGAACTTCTGAGGATAAGCTCAAGACACTATATTTTAACAAAGGCGATTTTGATTTTGCAAGTCTGAACACTGGTGTTCAGCAATTACTGTGTAGACTTCTTCCTATTTTGGAGCACCCCATTAATTCACAAAAGAGTTCAGTGTGTTTTTCCTTCAGAGGGCTCTCAAATAAGTTTGTATCCTCACTTCCTTGCATAAGGCTCACCTTACTTTCTTACCTGTATTATAGCAGTCCTGCCAGCTCTTCATTCTTCTCCCTGGGCTCCGCACCAATATTGCCTCCGTATTGCTTAGAGTGATTGTGCTCAAAATTTGCGAATTTGATTGTGCCATTTAAGCATAAAATACTTTGCTTTCCCTTGTTCAGGTTGACATTCAATCTTCTTCACATGGTTTATGAAGCTGTTCAAGGTATACCTGTCCCCCTTTATAGCTTAGGCTTCTTCCACTGCCTCCATCCATACTGAGTCACTCAAAACAGTTTTGTCCTCCCATGAGTCTTTGCCTTTGTACATGCAAAGAATTATATACCATAATTCCTGCCATTTGTTTTAAGTAATATCAATTTGTAATCTAGGCATTGCTAGACGCTAAGAATTTTGGTATTAAAGATAGAATCCCTTCCTCTTCTGAATGCTGCTCACCAGTAGGAAGATAGGTACGAAAATACTCATTTAACAATAGCTACTGTTGACTGAGAACATATTATTTATCAGGACCGGACTAAGCATTTTTCGTGAATTGTCACTTAATCTTCACAACCACACTGTAGGGAGCTGGGCTAGGGTGCAGGTCTTTGGAATCTGGAGCCCAAGTTCTTAACTGCCGGGCTCCTCTGTGGCTGTGCTGAAGGAGTTAAGAAGAACCACAATCATTATAGGACACTTCATAATTTATTCAAGGTATAGTGTCCTCGATTAATAGGAAAGAAAATTAAATGACAGAAGACGAATACTTTTCTTTACTCCTTCAATACATTGCACCGGGCCAATATTTTGCTTACTTTACTAGCACCAGAAGTTAACAAAGTCTTGTGGCAGGTACTAAACGAGAATGTGAAAGTTCCAGTTCCTTTCTTTCGGCTGCCTTGGGTCAATCTGCCAGCCCTCAACATGTGCGCACTGACAGAGCTAAGTTTGAGAGCTGGCTCTGGTCTTTTTTTAGTCACTTGTTCTCAGAAAATTATTTAACCCCTTCTTCTTAGCTTCTTTATCTGTAAAATGAAAAGCTCAATAGCTTGTAAGCCATGCTAAGATTTAATGACAGGTTTATGTCGGAAGATGACATAATCAGAGTTGTGTTTTGGAGTCATTAACACTAGCAGTTTTATGCAGTTTTCTAAATAAAAAGTGTCCGTGTACTAGACAATGTTAGCAGAGGGTATGGAGAGAAGAAACTCATGTGTGTCTGTGTACTAAATCCTCACCCAAATGACAAAAGAGGTGGAACTTGTTCCTTACAATCACACAGACTCTACATGAACCCTAAGTTTTAAACTTCTTCCTTATTAAGCTTCTGATTAACTTGAGTCACCCTGAGCCTCAGTCTACTGAATGAAAGTCCTGTGTAATAGCTAAAATAATTTCTTTTGGAAGATTCTATGAATCTTTAGGGGATGTGATTATTTAATGGAACAAGATATATTTGAATTAATGGATAAAAATGTAGAAGTCTGACATACCTACAGGGAAGGATTTTTTTTTTTAAAGAAAGAATCACGTGTGTGCACACCAGCAGGGGAGGGGGAGGAGCAAAGGGAGAAACAGAATCTTAGGCAGGCTTCACACCCAGTGAGGAACCCAATGTGGGTCTGGATCTCATGACTCAAGAGATCACCCGAGCTGAAATCGAGAGTTGGATGCTTATCCAGCCGAGCCACCCCGGTGCCCTGGAGAAGGGTTTTAAGTGATCTAAACCTTATCTTTTGAAATAGACAGTTGAGGAATAATCTAAAATTAAATAAATAAGAGATAGCAATGAAAGCATTTTATTAGGCATCTGGAAGTAACTAATGGAAGAAATAAATAGAAATGTTTAAAATTGGTCTTTTTAGAGACTGGCCCCAGAAGACAAGATCTCTGAAATTGATGCTTCTCAGATAGAAGAGCTGGGCTCTATTCTGATTCTTCCATGCAGCTCAGGCAGGTTTTAAATAGAGAGGTGACTGGAAGACACTAACCCACAAAGAGAAAACTAAGCAAGCTTATCGGGAAGTCTCCCCTTCCAGACAGAGGTCCATTACTTTGCAGGATGTGCAAGGAGAAGTGTCCCTCTGTGAGAGAGCTCATCTGTCCCTAGGTACTCAGGAACCCATCTTTTTTTTTTTTTTTTTTTTAAGTTTTTATTTATTTATTTCACAGAGGGAGAGAGATCACAAGGAGGCAGAGAGGCAGGCAGAGAGAGAGAGAGGGGGAAGCAGGCTCCCCGCTGAGCAGGGAGCCCGATGCGGGCCTCGATCCCAGGACCCTGAGATCATGACCTGAGCCGAAAGCAGAGGCTTTAACCCACTGAGCCACCCAGGCGCCCAGGAACCCATCTTTTTTTTTTCTTTAAACTTCCAGAATTCTGCAACAGAGTAGCTCTGAGCATAAATTTAATATCCATTAAAGCAATATATATATCATCATTCAAATAGTCTAAACACGAGGCATTTAAAAATTATGTCTGTTTTAATATTCTTTGAAAATTAATTTGACTTGGTAGTGTAATTTAAAACTTTAATATCATTTTTGACATACACTATTGAGTAAATGAAAAATGGCATTTGCTGTACCAAGAATATTGAGTTCACCTAATCAATAAAATTACTTTCCTTAATTAATCTGTTAAAATCACATTGTATGCTAATTTATTAAAGGAAAGTCAATAAGAAATAGATAATTAATGATATGTGAAATTATAAATGAGAATTTGTGACTTCAAATAAGTGGAAGCTTACTCTGACTATAAACATGAGTGAGAAAGAGACTTAAAAATTAACTTGTCATATCTGTAGTGCAATATGATAAGCTTAATATGTTGAAATGTGGTTGGGGTTTATTATGTTCATCATTTATGTTGCTCGTCAATAGTACATTTACCTTTCATACAATTTATAGAAGAAAAGCTGGATAAGTGTTATTAAAGTAAAAGGGAAAATAAAGTAAAAGAGAAAATTACATATTTTATATATCAAAAGGCCAATATCAGATTTGAAACTAATAACATTAGACCATTAGACACTTCTCCATAAGGGATTTTCTCTGGCTAACATTTTTAGTAGACCAACACTGTTATAGTTAGCTAATCACTGTTCACACCATCTCTTCTGATCTCTTGGGGTAATGTTCCTAGCTTTTTAAAAAGCTATCATTTCAGTCCTTTACACAACATGCACAGCAATTTTAACAGAAAGATACAGGCTTCTTCTCTAAGAAATATTTTACTGGCAACGTTTAAAAAACTCACAGATCTTGGGCGCCTGGGTGGCTCAGTGGGTTAAAGCCTCTGCTTTCGGCTCAGGTCATGATCTCAGGGTCCTGGGATCGAGGCCCGCATCGGGCTCCCTGCTCAGCGGGGAGCCTGCTTCCCCCTCTCTCTCTCTGCCTGCCTCTCTGCCTCCTTGTGATCTCTCTCCCTCTGTGAAATAAATAAATAAAAAATCTTTAAAAAAAAAAACAAAAAAAAACCTCACAGATCTTGAGGGGCTTTTGTGGTTTAATGTCAACTAACACGAGAATCCAGAACTCTTCTTCAGGCATTATGTGTTCAGTGCGCCAGGTCAGACAAGAAAATACTGTCATGAAATTGAAACCACACTCACACTTGTCTTAATAATTGCAAAATTTATATAAAAACAAAATATTACAAGCCCGTGATAAATTTGAGATATTGCAATGGATTCTGGAGATACACGTGGAGATACCACGAAGAACACATATCCTTCTTGCCTCCAAAGGGCTCATGGTCTGGTGGACAAAAAAGACATAAAAAAAGAAAAAAATGTAATTCAACAGACTGTGTCTGATAAGAGCTAAGCAATGCGGAAATATTTTTTTTAATGAGAATATGGGAGGGTGATGGGTAGAGGCTGACAGGATTCCAGCATTTCAAAGCAGACATTAAAGAGGAAAAAAAAAAAGAGGAAGTAAACTTAATACCTAAAAGAAAAGGAAAACCAGCATTCAACCCATCTTCTGATTGTATCTATCACAGAATACAACTGATATGATAGATTTTTCTTAAATTATTTATTTATTAAATTTTATTTGAGAGAAGGAAAATGAGAGAGAGTGGGGAGGAATATAGAGGGATGGAGAGGGACAAGCAGACTCCACACACTGAGCGTGGAGCCAGTTGTGGGGCTCAATCATAGGACCCCGAGACCATGACCTGAGCCGAAACCAAGAGTTGGAGGCTTAACTCACTGAGCCATCCAGGCACTCCTCTTAAATTATTTTTTGATTATTTAGACTGAAATGATAGAAACATTGACAGTTTTGTGACATTGAGTAGATAGTCAAGAAAAGAAGGACTTGTAAATTAGTGTGGCCACTACATGAAAACCTGGTGGAATTAAGATTTAATCTAGCACATTATATGATTTAAATTGAATTAATTTTTTCTGTAATTTGTTGTGTCTTTTTAAGTGTAGATGTAATCATACTGTGATGTTGGCATTCAGGTTTGAGTCAACTTATATGACTGTTTCTCCTAAATATATCTCTAAATTACAAATACAAATTTCCCACTATATTTACTAGGAAATAGTGGATACAGGGACTTTAAAGTGAGTTAGATATTTTGCACCTGGAGCATGAGAGGGAAACTGATCTGCATTGGTGGCCATATTCAACAGCCAGAAGAAAAATTGTAGCGTAAGGTGATTGACCATCCAGAAATTTCAGGAAGGAATGTAAATGTGTGTCCTCCATCTTCTGGGAGATGATGGTTCTGAATGACCTTGCCCCTTATGCTTAGATAGCATACTAAGGTAAATAATAAACTGAGACTGAACAAGACAGAGACAGAGGGATATCAAAGGAAGAGTTAAGGGTTAGGAGAAGAAGTAGAAAAGGGGAAAAAAATGTAAGTCTGTACTGTTAACTAGACTCCTTTCTGCTTTAGGCCAGGCTGCAGCATATGTTGGGTCCTTTGAGAAGTAGGGGCTCTCAAGTAGGAATAAAGTAAAAACAGTTTATGTTGTGTTGTCTCCAGATTATTAGTAGATCAGATTCCTGGCTGTTTGTAGGACCGAGGGGAAATTGTCCATCTGGTCAGACTTGAGAGGATGCCTTCTGGTGGCATTCTGTGTGACTTTAAGCTACTAGCTGGCCTGTGGGTTTGGAGGGTCAGTAATCTGTAGAACTATTATCCTAATTCCTTGCACCCACGGGATAATTTCAGTTATTTTGTGATTTCATTCTCTCTTTTTTTTTTTGACTTAAATGTTGTGAGTCTGGGCATAGAATCATTGCTTCTAACGTTTTAAACTGAATGTTGAGTTTAACTTATCTTGATTCACTTGAATTTTGTGAAACTAAAACATTAGAAAAATATAAATTTAAATGCAGTTTTTAAGATATACTTCATGGGTAGTAAAATAAATTTCTGATCCATTCATGGTTTATGATTATTTATTTCACCAGTCTACTTGAATAGGTTCAGTATCTAGAGTTGCTGGCTCAACCAAATATTTAAGGACTGTAAATTACTCATTTTGACATGTTTTCCCCTAATATAAGTGATATAAAATTGCATGCTTACATTTATTTATTTAAAGATTTTATTTATTTATTTGAGAGAAGAGAGGGAGAGAGAGGGAGCATGAGTCAGGGGAGGAGCAGAGGGAAAGCGAAAAGCAGGCTCCCCACTGAGCAGGGAACCTGATGCGGGGCTCTCTCCCAGGACCCTGAGGTCATGACCTGAGCCCAAGGTGGGTGCTGAACCGACTGAGGCACCCAATCGCCCTGCATAGTAACATTTAAATAGTAAGATTACTTGATATTACTCATGGCAGTGATGTGCACAGTCACATTAAAAAGATAAAAGGGCTGCAATAACTATAAGGTTCAGTTATAACTTAATCAGTACATATAAATATTTGATCAGAAGGTGAATCTGCATTGCAGAATGGATACTCAGAAGTTAAACATTGACAGGGTCAGTAGAAGCTATGTCTTGAAGTAGAAGAAGACTTGGCTTGTGAGTCTTCTGGTCTCACTGGTAGACAATTTCTAGTGTGGTGATGAAAATATTACTGTTTCAGCTTGACTTGATTAAACACTGGATAGTCTAACTTTGCTCGATCTTACTCATTGTTTACCAAGGAACCTGTTGATAAATATGTCGTTCCCCCAGATATTCTCTGTGGTCCAATGGGCACAAGCAATATATATCCCATACATAATTATAAATTAATAAGTTGAAATTATAATAATACACAAATGTAACATGTAATAATATAATAAAGATTATAAATTAGTTGGTTTAAATTCCACTTTTACACCAGTCTTAAAAACCAGCTTTATATTCATCTACTTCAGGCCTGAAGGACGTAGCCATGTTTAGGACGCTCTCAGCTTCCTAAATTTGCAGCCCGGAAAGCTACATCCACACCACGGCTAAGCACGATAAAATGAGTGTTCTGCCACGAAGCCTCCAAGGGGAGCGTTAGCTTCTCCCTCCTTTTATTTTACTGTCTAAGAAAACCATTTTACCTGTGAAACATATACTCATGTTTTCTACTAGATGGAAATTCTTGGAGAGCAGAAATTCTGCTTAATTAACCTCTGTAGTTCCCTTTTCCTTTAGTGACTTATTCTTAGTGAATACATTCAGTGAACAAAAGGCATTTTGCAATGGTAGGTGTATTAACCGCTCATCACGCTTCCACCCATGGCTACCAGATAGCCAGGCATCTTCGTGGAAATTAGTCAGTGTTTACAGCACTCAGTTTACCCAATGAGTCCTCATGGGGTGTTCATCAACTCCCTTACCACATTTCTCATTCAGAGGACTCTTCAGGTTTCTCTTGTTAACATTTTCTTCTAACACATAAGGATAATGCCGATAAGAAATAAGGAAACAAACAAAAATCCAAGGAAGCAATAATTTCATTCCTTAATCCAGGACCATGGAGCTAACTTGTGCCATGAAAACATTTGTCTCTTTGAAAATGGTGGGAGTCCTGCTGCCAGACTTTGGGTTTTTATATTGTTCAACTTCCAGTGAGTTTTTGGATGGCTCTCTCTCCATAGTACCTATTAATAATTCCATCTTGAGTTGAGTCCCAGAAATTTTGCCAACTGCTTCTTTTGTTCCATAGACTTTAAATTTAGTTGTACTTTAATAATGGATTGACAGAAAATTACTTTCTTGAAAGAAATCTGTATGCTGATATATCCCGAAATTTGCCATAACCATTTCAAGGCACACATTGCTTCAAAATCTGAAGGAAGAAGTAATTTATAGCTCATATGTGCCCCTATTAAACTGATAACTTTGAGTGACAGTTGAAGACTAAGGAGCCCAAGATCAAAAGTTTTCTTCCAAAGATAAATGTCACCCTGAAACCAGCCATAGAATTCCAAAAATTATGTAGGAGGTGGATTTATTTTAGTCAGAGTAGCTAGTTTAGAAACAAGTTTTGGCTTTGAAAACTTCTATTTCATTCTTCATCTTCTTTGGAAAACGAAGAATTCTGTCAGGGTCTTGACTACTGGTCATATTTAATGGAATATTAGGGCTAAAATATTCTATACTTTTCATTACATAGATAGGAAAGGCAGGTTGCAATGTTAAATGAATTGTATTAAGAGAACAATTTTTTTTTGTCTTTTTTTTTTTTTAATTTTATTTTTATTATTTGCCCAAGGGGTACAGGTCTGTGAATCATCAGGCTTACATCTTTCACAGCATTCACCAAAGCACAAACCCTCCCCAATGTCCATAACCCATCCACCCTATCCCTACCCTCCCACCCCCCAGTAACCCTCAGTTTGTTTTATGAGATTAGAAGTCTCTTATGGTTTGTCTCCTTCCCCATCCCATCTTGTTTCATTATTTTTCCCTCCCTACCCCCCACAACCCCCCACCCTGCCCCTCAAGTTCCTCATATCAGAGAGATCATATGATAATTGTCTTTCTCTGATTGACTTATTTCGCTCAGCATAATACCCTCCAGTTCCATCCATGTCGTTGCGAATGGCAAGATTTCGTTTCTTTTGATAGCTGCATAATATTCCATTGTATATATATACCACATCTTCTTTATCCATTCATCTGTTGATGGACATCTAGGTTCTTTCCATAGTTTGGCTATTGTGGACATTGCTGCTATAAACATTCGGGTGCACGTGCCCCTGAGGATCACTACCTTTGTGTCTTTAGGATAAATACCCAGTAGTGCGATTGCTGGGTCGTAGGGTAGCTCCATTTTCAACTTTTTGAGGAATCTCCATACTGTTTTCCAGAGTGGCTGCACCAGTTTGCATTCCCACCAACAGTGTAGGAGGGTTCCCCTTTCTCCGCAACCTCGCCAACATCTGTCATTTCCTGACTTGTTGATTTTAGCCATTCTGACTGGTGTAAGGTGGTATCTCGCTGTGGTTTTAATTTGTATTTCTCTGATGCCGAGTGATGTTGAGCACTTTCTCATGTGTCTGTTGGCCATTTGGATGTCTTCTTTGGAGAAATGTCTGTTCATGTCTTCTGCCCATTTCTTGACTGGGTTATTTGTTTTATGGGTGTTGAGTTTGAGAAGCTCTTTATAGATTTTGGATACTAGCCCTTTATCTGATATGTCATTTGCAAATATCTTCTCCCATTCTGTCAGTTGTCTTTTGGTTTTGTTGACTGTTTCCTTTGCTGTGCAAAAGCTTTTAATCTTGATGAAGTCCCAATAGTTCATTTTTGCCCTTGCTTCCCTTGCCTTTGGTGAGGTAAGAGAACAATTTTAAAAGTAGAACTCTATCTCCTAATAGTCAGTGGAGTAGGCACCCATCTTGCCTTGGCTTTAGAGCCATTTTTGAGTCTATGGAGATAATTTCTAAAAAAGGAATTAAAAAAAGATGTTTGAAGGTAAAGCTATGATTTCTTTCCTCTTCCAGATTTGCTAACATTCCAACTGAGTGATCTCAGCAGTGTTTATTGTTTAAAAGACCACTTGTTGTTGACATTTTTTCTTTGTTGAGATAGTCATTTTCTGAACCAAAATAGAATAAAATTGGATAGCTACACTGCATGTACTTATGTGTGTAACTAACATTTTGGAGTCTTTTTGAAAAGGCTGTTTTTAAGTGTTTTGCAAGAAGTCAGGATGGTCATGAAGGCAAGTCAGTAATCAGATGGTGTATTCGTGGTGACCATGAAAGAATGCAGACATCAAGGTGAGGTGAAGGGATAGGTACATCAAATTGTTGAAGTAAGAAAATTGTAAGTGCTTTATGATAAAGTAGAAGAATGTATTTCAGTCAAGACAGGAGGAAGGGCAAGTTTTCCCAGCCAGAGGCACACATTAGAATCATCTCGAGAGCTTTAAAACAAACAAACAAGCAAGCAAAAACAAAAACAAAAACAAAAAAACAATGCCTGGGCCCAGCCCTACCCCTAGATAAATTCAGAATGGGGGTCATATTTTATAAAGTTTCATAGGTGACTCTGATGTGCCTCCAGGGTTGAGAGCGACCAGGGTAGGATAATGAAAGGAACACCGAAATGTGAGGGTTTGGAATGAAAGAATAAGCAAGTCTTTCTTCAAATGGAAGGATAAAATGTGCCTGTCTTAATCTCAAGAGAAGGTCTGGAATTCCTCTCTGGATTTTGTAGGATCTAATATGCTTCCCCGCCATGCAGCAAACCTGGAAGGTTTCCAGTATCTGACAGGCCTTATGAGGCTACAGGGCACAGTTGATTGTCTACCACTTTGGGAGATGGGCACCCCCAAGCCACCTCCTCTTCCGTTCACAATAGCATGATTCTTTTCCACTTTCTAGACATTTTCCTCCACTGCTTTTTTTTTTTTAAGATTTTATTTTATTTTATTTTAAGGATTTTATTTATTTATTTGACAGAGATTGTGAGAGCACAAGCAAGGGGAGGGGCAGGCAGAGGAAGAGGGAGAAGCAGGCTCCCCCCTGAGCAGGGAGCCTGATGCGGGGCTCGATCCCAGGACCCTGGGATCATGACCTTCGTTGAAGGCAGGTGTTTAACCGAGTGAGCCACCTAGGCGCCCCAAGATTTTATTTTTAATTGATCTCTACACCTAATGTAGGCTCAAGCTCACAACCCCGAGATCAAGAGTCGCATGCTCCACCCACTGAGACAGCTGGGCACCCCTCTGTTTTCACACCCTTAGCACGGATGCAGGATTCTCACCCCAGGAAGGGGCAACCATTGCATTCTTTTGGTCTTCTGCCTGGAACCTCAGGAAGAATTTCAGCTGTGTTTGGGCACGCATTGCCTTTAGCTTTGCCGAAGAAAAGGTTTTCATTCATTCATCAAATATTTAATGAGTGCTGACTGTGTGCTAGGTACTGTTCTAGATGCTGAGGCTCTAACAGTGAAGAAAATACACAAGTTATTATCCTGTAGTATGTACATTCTAGTTACTCATGTAATGATCTGATGGACAGAGACAATCCTTTTAAAGAGGTTTGTATACTTTGTAAGTATCTTGAGAAAAATCCCTCAGGAGTTGCTCTTCAATAGTTTGTTTTCTTTTTCCTTTTTGTGATCAGAAAACTTAGTTTTGCTCCTTGATCAAAAAATGAAAGAAAACAAAAAACAGTGTTTCCTTATGAAACCTGGACATGAGCCATGGGCAGCTTGCCTTCCATCCATCCAGAAGCAATGAGTCCACAAGCCAAAGGAGCAAACCAGGTCCACTCAGGCTGACTTGTCTAATTTCAAATATTTAGACAGGCCTTTCAGGGGGAATGAATTTCCACCAAGGAATTTTCCTAGAAAAGGTATCACTTTAAATTATACTTCTATGCACTAGGCAAGAAGCTGTTAAATAGCTAACAGACTTAAAAAAAAAATTCTGGACCCATTGCAGTTAAATGTGAACAGGCATCTTTTGAAGAGTGATACTGTGTCTTAGCTATAGCAGGGGAGAGCTAAGAAATGGGGAAAATGAAGCATTTGAGAGTGAGGGTTTTAAAAGCCTTTATTGAAGCTGGTCCTCTTACTGGTTCTCAGCTGGAAAGCTAGTTCTGCTCCACTCAAATCCGTAGAAATAGACCGTCACGTCCATTACGGAGAAGGCAACCCATGCGGCAGGACAACCTCATTTAAAGGCAAGTTGAGCAGAGCAACTCCTCTGTCGGTTCAAAACCCTTTTGGGAACTTCCCAGGTGTGATCTGAAACTGGTCTCTCTTCTCGGAGGGCAGATAGAGACAGAAGGCAGGCCACTCCAGCTTGGGAAGCGGCAGTTTTCATAAGCTGAGGGAATTTAATATATGAGGCTTGTCTTGGGTGGTAGCAAAACTAACAGATTCCAGCACCCACCTGCCAAATCTTTAAAGTTTATAAAGAGGCCCTAACTGAACTCAGTCGCATGTACCATGGGGTTTTCAGTACCACATTACTATCTCAAGGCTATGTTCTTGGAGCACCTTCTGGAGTGGGAAAGGCAAGGGGAACCCACATTCCCAGGACAGGGTAAAGAGCCTCCAGGTGCCTGGGTCCAGATCACAAAGCAAACTGTAGTCATGCGTTTTTGATGCTGTTCCCCAACATTGACACATTAGTCCAAGTAGCAAGGATGATGACATGACTCTCTAGGAGAAACCAAGGATGTCACTGCTGCCGCCGCCACGTGGTTGGCTCCTTATGGTGGGGAGGGTAAAGATGTTACAAGTCTGGGTGATGTGGGAAACTGTTCTGGAGAGAAAGTATAAACTCAGTGCAACCAGTGTGGTAGCTTTGTGGCACGAGGGGGAGCTGAGTTCAGAATCATATAGTGAGATACAGATTGTGAAAAGTTTGAAGAAAGAAAAGAGAGGAAGAAAAAAGTGACAGTAGTGCCACAGTGAATGCCTTGAACTCAGGAGTCTTATTCATCTTTGTGTTCTTGCACAGTGCAGAGCAAAATTACTCAGTATTTGCAGAGTTAAGGGCAAAGTGAATGACAACAGCTAGAGCTATAGCAAAAGGAGCGAGAGCTGAAACGTGCTGGGTTCTTAAGATGGCACGGCACTTTCGCAGCTGGATATTTGGACATTGGAGTGAATGGCAAGTTCATGCAAAGTAAGATGGGGTGGGGAGGGAGAGCACAAGGGCAAGAGAGCAGGGGGGGTGGGGAGAGGTCGACATGTGGTTACAGTCAGAGGACAGAAATAAGTAAAAAAAAAAGGTGACAAAAAGGGAAGCTGCACCATCTTATATTTAATTGATGAGACTTCAAGTACATACATTTGTTTAAAAAATAAAAAAGAGCAGTGTGGAAATTTCAGTCCTCCATTTGGCTCAAAGAGCAAAAGCTCTGAAGTGAGCCTGAGAGGGAAGCATGATCTCTCCAGATCTGTTTTTCGGTGTCAGTTATTGCCTCCCTTAGTGCGAGTATTTTGCCAATCTTGGAGCATTTGTACGGTTTAAAAATACATTCTTTTTCATACAACATGGCTCTTACTTCATCTGGTATTCAAAGCTTAAGGAAGCCAACTGTGTAGGACCTGTCAGGAGAATGGTAGGATGGTTTTCCATATGGCACTGCCCTAATGACCTTTGAGGGTAATTTCGAATATGTGCACTTTTGGTCTTACTTCCCAACCTAATGCACCCCCCCCCCAATTTATGATTCAGCTTGCCTGCGGTTCAGAGGTAAAACACTTAGTCTCTGTAGTTAGAGTTCTCCCTCCAAAAGGTTATCTTCTCTGAGCTCCTGGAGAACCCTGAGTACATCATCTATATATTTGTCTGTGTTTCAAAGAAGATTCTATACCCTTTGAGTTGGAGGCCATATTTTATTTATCCTTCTCTTCCAGATATTTAGAACAGTTTGGGGCATCTAACAGGTACTTAAGGTATATTTGCTAAATGAATTAGTAAATAATGAGTGGCTAAACCCAAAATGATGACTCTAATGAGTTTTTATTAGTAAATTTCCATGTTTAATTTACCCATGGTATGATTGATTTTTCCTAAACAAATCCTTTGTTACTAACATTTCAAATAAATAGTTCCGTGGAATATTATTATTGAGGAATTAATGATCTAAATCCAGAAAGATCCATGTAAACATTTGGTCAAAATGCTGGCGTGCAGTCAGTAGACTAAAAATAAGGCCCCGAGGAACAGATCCCCACAAGCCTCCAAGCTAGGGACTCTGTCATGTTAACGGCATCTGAAGAGCAGCAGATTGTTTAAAAAGTGCCCATATTGGCTCTGCCTGCCCATTACCTCCAGGTTACAACGTTGAGGATGTTTCATAAAAACTAAAGCTTCAATAGGAATGAAAAGTCAGAGCAACCCTGGCAAAAGGTCCAGGATAGAGAAAGAGCTCAATCCTCATTTCTGTCTTCCATCTTTCCACCCTGGGAAAGTAAAAGGTCAATTCAGAGAGCACCAGACAAATGCTCTAATGCCGTCTGGGGTAACTCTCATGTGTCGTGCGGTGTGGTATAGTATAGTATAATATAGCATAGTCTCCGTTTTCTTTCTAAATTTAGTGGAGACAGGTGATACTCAATCTTCTCTCATGGTCAGTAGGTTTATGAAGTTAGGATTTTGCAAATTAGATCCATCAGGTAAAGTGCATTAGCTGTTTTTGTCTTTAGTGTGTCGTCTTTCTCAATATGGTTCATCAACATACCTAGCGGTGAAATGGCAAAAACAAAAAAAAAAACCAAAAAAAAAAAAAAAACCACCCCAAAACAAGTGAAGTTAGCGGTTTGGACCGATTTCCTTATTGGAAGCAATAAAAATGGGTAGGAGTATCCATTGCACATAAGACCAATATGCTAAATTCTTCAGTAAAAGTGAAAAGCAAATAAGGAAAATCTTCAAGGAGTTTGGATTTCTTGAGGCAGTGCATCTAGAATCCATAACAAAAATTTAAGCTCTTTATAAAACCAAGTACCTACAGATCAAAACAATGCAGTACGATCCAAGTACGTAAATATCAGGAGGCTTCCTAGTAAACACCGACTTGGAGTAGGAAAGATGTAAGGAAAGGCCTCGCTCCTCGAGACAGCCGTGGATCTTATTTTGAAGCGGTCAAGGGCATGAATTAGGGAAGAAGGGCGCCATCATTTGGCTAAGTAGAGGCATTTCGTGCACACAGGCACCAAGAGGCACGTTGCACATAGAAGGTGACCAGCAGAAGAGGGTCACTGGAATGGAATACGCTGGGAAACAGTAAGAGATCAGATCCAATAGACACGTTACTGGGAAGACATTCCTCCTGAATTAGGTTAGTGGGAGATACAAACCTTCAGGTAAATTTTAGACATCGCTTAGTCATTTGGAAAAATAGAAGAGATCTTTTTTCTCTTTCTTTCTTTCTTTCTTTCTTTCTTTCTTTCTTTCTTTCTTTCTTTCTTTCTTTCTTTCTTTTCTCTTTTCTCTTTTCTTTCTTTTCTTTCTTTTCTTTCTTTCTGATTTTATTTATTTATTTGACAGAGAGATCACAAGTAGGCAGAGAGGCAGGCAGAGGGAGAGGGGGAAGTAGGCTCCCCACTGAGCAGAGAGCCCGATGCGGGCCTCGATCCCGGGACCCTGAGATCATGACCTGAGCCGAAGGCAGAGGCTTAACCCACTGAGCCACCCAGACGCCCCTAGAAGAGATTTTCTAAGCCGGAAAGAGCTCTCTCATTTCTTGTGCCCGGCCCTCTTCTGTCCTTCCTGACTTTTACTCACAGTTCCAATGACTTCATTCCACAGCCCAATCCATTCTGATTTTCTTGCCCTTTTCAAAGCCCCTTAATAGTTTTCCCTTACAGCTGCCTTGGGGAGAGCCAGCAGCTCCCATCACCAGGGCTCTGCCAGCCCTCGCCTCTCCTCACTGCAGTCACGCGCTGCCTGCAAATAAGCAAACAGATGCCCTGGTTCTTTTGGAATGAACACATGTCAGAGACAGAACCCTTATCAGCGGCTCCAAAATTGCATTTTCACCTGCTTCTGTGGAGTGTGTTCTTCTTACTTAGAAGGAAATTATTCTGAATGTTGTTCAGAGTCTGTCCATCATCAGAACCAGCCTTTCCTTTCCCTTCCTTCCTCCCCAATGATCTCATTCACTACTCTACCAAGAATTTGCCCCTCATAATTGAAAAGGTTACTGATCTCATCCTGTCTGCTTTCAGTACGAGGAGCAAGAGTCACTGGGACTCCGATGTGAGGCCACGGCGAGGCAGTGGCTCCAGTGTAGGTTGCTTGCCGGGGGCACTAGAATATGTTCTTTCTCTGGCATTGTTGGGAATCAGGACCATTCTCTTCTCCAGGGGATTCTGAGTTGCAGCCTCCTACCTCATTACAGAATCTGCTGTTGGGGGAGGAAGGGCGCGGAGGATAGAAAATGTGGATGAGAAGAACACTGAGCTACACTCCAGCCCTTGCTCTCTGTTTCTTGTGGCTCTGCTAACCAGCCTCCGGTTACGTCCATTCATGTCTCCGAATCTCACGAATTCTGTAAAATGGGAGATTTGGACTACATAAGGAGAAAACGATGTTCCAGATCTGCAAAGGTTATGACTTTTTATCTTTCTAGATAATAAGAAATCCCCCAGAAAACAGACTTGCAGGAAACATATTTGTTCTGGAAGCATTATTTGCAATTTTCCATAGTGTCCTACAGGTACTCAAAGGAGCAGAAGATCTGCAAAGAGGGGACCTAGGATCGCAGACAAGGGCATTGAAATTTTCTCTGAGTTCTAGTTAACATGGACTCTCTTTCTCCCATAGAGTCAAAATTATAAAAAGGAGGCTCACACAGTATAGCACAATTTAAAAAGTAAATTGCCATGTTGTTTTCTAAATATTCTGTTGAAATTATATACTTTACCTGAACACTGACCTACAGTCATTATCAAGAAAAATTGCACTTTGTTTGGTATTCTGTGGCAAATATTTAAGTCAAACAGTGTTTACTCAAGGAGTCACTGAATTCATCATAAAATGGCAATTTAGGAAACATTATTTTCAGCTCAGTGGTAATTGTAGATAAACTAATATGAGAAATGTGACAGAGGGAAGCAAAACAAGCCACTAGTAAGAAAGGGGAAAATATAATGTAGCTCGACATTTATTGGGCCCTTCTTGTTTTAGGGATGGGATTTAAAAAAAAAAACTATGTTAGTAAAAGCTTCTTTTTAAAGATATGTGTTTTTAATGGGTTTGCGCTATCTCTAATGAGCTATTGGGGAACAGAAATATTAACATCTCCATTACGTCCCTAAAATTGGTCTCAACTTATCCTCTCAGTAGAGCCAAATATTGTTAGGTTTCAGTATCCTCTCTCTATAAATTGGGAACATAGAACTGATATATTTCCGATGGCTGATGTAAGAAGGCAATTACAAAATGGGCTAGTAACAATTAATGAAAAGAAATGCTGGCAAATAAAATGATTTGCAAACAAGAACAAAAACCAGATTCCCAAACAGGTTGAGTTCTGTCCAGCAATAAGCTCTTTGATGTTTGAGTTAAGCCAAATAACTAGTTACTCACATCAAGCATTCTTAGTCAGGTAGAACCAATTGGGTGGCTTTCCCAATGGGACACTAAGAGATGGCTGATATGTCCTAGCTGTTGTCCCTTTAGCTATCTCTTTGTTACTACAACTCAGAAAATTAAAAGGAAATCTCCGGTTATTTTTTTTAAGATTTAAAAACATTTTTTTTTAAGTACTCTCCACACCCAATAGGGGACTCAAACTCCCAAACCCAGGATCAAGAGTTGCATGTTCCACTGACTGAGCCCGCTAGGCATCCCAAATCTTAGGTATTTTTAAATAAGCTATTTGATTAAATTGAAATCATTTGAAATATTTAGTTAACAAATGGTTAATATATATTGATGTCAAGACCCAAAATGTAAACCGTGGAGAGTGAAGCCCCACTTCCCCATCTGGCCAGTTCCTGGCCCCTCCTCATCCCCAAGTAACTCCTGACGCTTAACCAGTTTTTTCTTCTCTTTTTTTTTAAAGACTTTTTTTATTTGACAGAGTGACAGAAATTACAAGTTGGCAGAGAGGCAGGCAGAGAGAGAAGAGGAAGCAGGCTCCCTGCTGAGCAGAGCCCAATGTAGGGCTCGATCCCGGGACCCTGAGATCATGACCTGAGCTGAAGGCAGAGGCTTTAACCCACTGAGCCACCCAGGCGCCCCTAACCAGTTTTTAACTGAATTCAGACAAACTAAGATTGTGTGCTTAGACAAATCCCTTTATTTGTCCTTTCTAATGTGTTTCATCAAGATTTGCTTTCCGATGATATAAGAGGGAAAAGAGTACTGTCTAAATAGAAAGTATCTTGTCCTATTGAAAATAAGGCGTTTATTTTTAGAAATAAAGAACTCTATGAAAATACTGTCTTCTCAAATGTGATCACTCAGAAATAACTGGCTTACCAGGATAATAGGAAATTACTAAATATGGGCAGTGAAGTCAGTCACTGTAGTTGATTTCGTTGTATGACTGTTATGTTATTATAATGTTTCATAATCAATTAGAAGCATACAGTGAAGTCAACTGTAGTCTTCGGGAATACTGTACAGTATGAGTCCCCAAAATAAGAACAGCTGTAGCCATTTCTACTGTATGGTTTTCAAAATGCATACAGGAAATTGTTGATCAGGCATTCCTGGGTAAGGAATAGGGCTGTACCTTTGGGCTTTTTTGGGCTTTTTACAGTGTGCTGTAGTACATTTGTAATATGGATGATTTCGGGTTCTATAAAAATTATTTCTCATGCATTTATTTTGAAGCAAGCAACAGGGAATCTACCAGTGTGGTGAGAAAAATAGTCAAACTGTCTTTCTAGATGGCTTCTTGCACAATTCTGGAGAATCCATACCAACCGGAGATTGTCTTGTCTTTAGGTAAAACTGCATCTTCAAGTTCAAATTCATGAACTGGAAGAATAGGTTTATTGTCTTTGATGGAGCTACCCCCTGGGGACTTTCATTCTTAGGAATCACTTGAGAGAGATCCTAAAGATACTTTTGAAATTAAATGAAAAACTTGCCTCTAACCTGCTTCTGCCTTAGGCCAAGGGAATCGGTTTGATCCATTTGAATGCCCCCATCCTTGCTTATTGGCCTTGGAATGTCACTTTGAATTACTTTTTCACAAAAATAAATAAAATCTTTTATTAGTTTATTTTTGCCTTATTCTATGTATATTCTTAGATTTTATTTCTCTGTCCTTCTGTATTGTTTCAGTTACTTTTATAGATAATATGGTTTTCTTTTTTATCTCGTGCAATACTTTATTATTTTTATTTTTTTTCCAGTGATCCAAGATTCATTGTTTATGATGTACAATAATACTTTATAACAGTTAACATTTTTCTTCATTGTTCTCTGCTATTCTAATTTTTATTTTATTTTTTCCACATTATTTTTCCTATTGATTTTTATTTTGGCTTCTTTGATCTTACCATTTTATATTTCTAGTAGGCTTTCTTGGCTCGTGTACTTATTTAATTTTAATAGTTTCTTTAATAATTAAGCAGGATATAAAAGGAGGGACTTCTTTTGTATTGTTCCACATTTGACACTGCACTAACAATCTAAAACTATTGTCTTAACTAATTGTCTGTTATATTCAGCCTAACAACTAATCACACTAGCTCAGCAACTATATGTAGTTTCACATTTTTTTTTTTAAGATTTATTTATTAGAGAGAGATAGCGAGTGAACACGGGGAGGAGCAGAGGGAGAGGGAGAGAGAAACTCCAGCAAACTCTGAGTTCAGCATGGACCCCGACCTGGGCTTGACCCCGTGACCCTGAGACCATGACCTGAGCTGAAATCAAGAGTGGATGCTTAAGCAGCTCCGCCACCTAGGGGGCCCCTGTAGTCTCACTTTTTAAATTCATTTTGCAAAAATAACTAGTTGAGGTAGTTGAGCACTTGGAAGTTAAAAAAAAATGATGACAACCCAAATTATGATTTTGTAATCATTTTGGTGTATTGTTTGCTTAGTACCATTATTCAAACTGAAAAATAAATTTCAGTTTTGGAAATGTTTGAACACATGGAGTCACCTGAATCATTTGAGCCTATTCTAATGATCTATTTCACTTAAAATAAGCCGTCTCTATGGAATTGTCAGCATGATAGAGTAGGAAAAAATGGTTGCATTGTTGCCAAAATTATAATTTTTTTTAAATGGGAAAGCCTTTTTTTTTTTTTAAAGATTTTATTATTTAATTGACAGAGAGAGATCACAAGTAGGTAGAGAGGCAGGCAGAGAGAGAGAGGAGGAAGTAGGCTCCCTGCCGAGCAGGGAGCCTGATGCAGGCCTCAATCCCAGGACCCTGAGATCATGACCTGAGCCGAAGGTAGAGGCTTTAACCCACTGAGCCACCCAGGCGCCCAAAATTATAATATTTAAGGGTTTTCCACAAGATTTAAAAATGGTAATCTTACAGAAAGTCATGGGAACTATGTATGTAAGTTTCTTAATGGAGATATTGAGGAAAAGCTTATGAACCAATTAAAAAAGTAAGGACCTGCTCTCAAATTGTCTCTAGTCTGCCTCTATATATCCAGTATCATTTTAGGAAGAAAAAGGAGGCTGAGGAGGTGAAGGAGGACAAAAGGAAGGAAGGAGAACAAGAAAGAAGGAAAGAAAGAAAAGCAGAAAGTGGGAGGGAAGGAAGGGGAAAAAGCTGGGAGAGAAAGAAAGAGAAAATCTGGATGTTATGAACAAAGTAGAGAAAACATGATTATACCAGTTACCAATGTCTTATTACATCCATCTCCTGCTTTCCAGTGGCTCATTTTAGATAAACTTACTGTTTAGGTACTTTCCCTTAGGTTGGGTATGGCTGATGAGGGCTGTGATCTTCCTGACCCATTGAGGACTAACCCTTGACCATTGCCAGCTTTCTATGTGATGCTGCTTGGCTTGCTCTTATTTGGGAAGTTATGAGGCTAAAGTTGGGTTTTTAAAATATTTTAATAAGCAAAATCTTCACTGCCTGCCTGTATGAAGACCATTTTTTTTAAGATTTTATTTATTTCTTAGAGATCACAATTAGGCAGAGAGGCAGGGAGAGGGGGAAGGAGGCTCCATGCTGAGCAGAGAGCATGATGCGGGCCTCGATCCCAGGACCCTGAGATCATGACCTGAGCCGAAGGCAGACACTTAACCAACTGAGCCACGCAGGCACCCCTACGGTGCACTTTAAATCAAAGTATACTCACATCTAACACTAAATATGACTGGCGTGTCTTCCACTCTTATTTCTCTAAGTCCTTGAAACACTGTTTTCTTGGTACCTGTGCTCTTCCACATCTTCTTAAGAGGAAATAAGATACAGAGCATTTGGTGGCGAGATGAGTGTAAGCCCCATCCCCCATCCCAATCATGCCAACTAGAACAGAGTTTTACATGAAATAATAGACTAAAAAGTGAAAACCATAGTTTGGTAATTTGCCAACATGTAAATAAAACAGATGGCTGAACTGAATGAGTTTAATGAAACTGATTGCTATGTATAATATGATATGATCTTTGTCTCTACCATTCTACTTTGAATGGAAATAAGTAGTTTGTACTTAATTTTAATTTATGTGGCTTTCTTTAAAGAATGCTTAATGACATTTCACTCTGTTCCTAGCCCCTTAAAATTATTTTTGCTAAGGCGTTCTCAAATGGAGGCTCTTGGTATAGAAGTCAAAGAGCTCCTTTGATGAATTGGTGTTCTCATGTTTGCCAGACTGAAGTCTCCAGTGTCAAAGATGACACTTGCTTGGATATCATTAAATGATGAGTAATAATTTTATATTCATATAGCATTTTTCACTCATAAAATATTTATTTCACTCTGCCAAAGTCTTACATAATCAGCAGAGAATGTACTATTTCATTTGACAAGGGAGAAGACAGAATAATAAGGAAAAGGCTAGAGGTCCCTAGACCCTCATCTTTATTTGAATAAAACTTGGTGTTTTCCTGCTAGTATCTGCCCCGTACTATCGGTGTCCCTCAGAGGCTTAGAAGTTCCCCAAAATGACTTACTAGGAGATAGTAGCCTATTACAGATAATAACAAAGATGACAAACTCCGGGGCCCCTGGGTGGCTCAGGGGGTTAAAGCCTCTGCCTTCAGCTCAGGTCATGATCTCAGGGTCCTGGGATCAAGCCCCGCATCGGGCTCCCTGTTCAGAGGGGAGCTTGCTTCTTCCTCTCTCTCTGCCTGCCTCTCTGCCTACTTGTGATCTCTCTGTCAAATAAATAAATAAAATCTTTAAAAACAATGACAAACTCCAACATTCAATTAATAACTCAGAAAGCATTTACTAGGTAAGAGGCAGTGTAAGTTGTTCTACAGAGAAGAGTCAATTTATTTTCCAAAGAACTCTGCATACTTAGATTTACAAATAAAGTTTGAGGTTCTCTAATCCAACATTCCTATGTATGCAAGAACGTTTTCAAAAACTTAGTATTCAGCCCATTGAATCTTGAATCGATAGGGAGGTTATTCTGTCTGAGGCAAACAGATCTATTGGACAATTTTATATATTTGAAAATTCTTTCTTAGTGAGCTGACACCAGTCTTTTTGTAACTTTGATCTGGTCTCTTTCCTATAGAAGCACACAGAATAAGTTTAAACCATGTTGTAAATATTCAGATATTTCTTAGAGTTTAAAAAAGTCACACGTCATAGGAGTTTTTTTTAACAGGTTTTTTTGAGGTATAGTTGGTATGCAAAAGAAACTGGGCATATTTCCCAATTTCAAAATATATTACAAAATTACAGAAATCAATACAGTACAGTATGGTACTGGCAGAAAGACATACGGACTGATGGAACAGAACAGAGAGCTCCCAAATAAATCCACACGCGTATAGTGAACTGGTGTGTGACAAGGGTAGTCTCTTCAACCAGTGATGTTGGGAAAACTGAACATTTACATGCAAAAGAATGAAACTGGACCTTTGTCTTACGTCACACAAAAATCAACTCAAAATGGATTACATGTTGTGATGAGCACTGGGTGTTATATGTAACTAATGAATTCTTCAACACTACCTCAAAAACTAATGATGTACTATACAACGGCTAACTGAACATAAAAAAAAACACCCCAAAACCCAAAATGAATTTAAGAGTTTAACAAAAGACCCGAACTGTAGAATTCCTAGAAGAAAACAGGGAAAAGTCTTCTTGATATTGGCCTTGGCAATGTTTTCTTGGCTATGACACCAAAAGCGTAGGTAGCAAAAGCAAAAATAAAGTAGGGCTTCACAGAGGTTTTAATGTTTGTTTAGCCAAACAGGAAACTGAAAAAAATGATGGATCTTGCTCAGGGTAACCCAGCTCTTGAGAGATTTGGGAGCAAGAATCCAATTCTCCAGATGCTCTTTTTATCATTTTTATTTTATTTGTCTTCAAGAAGTCTCTGGATAAGTGAGTTGCTATCCTGTTCACATAAATCACAGTGACCAAAGATTTTTATATAACAACATAGTTTAGCCGAAATCTACAGATGAGTGAACAAAAAAAACCATTAATAGTTCAAAGTCATTATGTAACAGTGGGGAATAAAGTTACATGCGGATAAAAATATGTAACAGTGGGCAATGAAGGGCTCTGAATTCTAATCTGTTTTACCACCTAAAATCAGTTTTATAATTAATATAGGCATATCATTCCATGTTTCATTAGTGATGTTTTGTTTTACCTTATGAAATTAGAAATCATACATTTATTTTTTGATACCCAACCCAAAGAGAGAGATGAATCAATCCAGATATAATTTTGAACAAAAACCTTGGTGTTTTTGTTACTTTGTACTTCTGGACTCCATTCCCTTAGTAGTAAGATCAAGGTATCCTACTTCAAGTTAGTGATATCTCTGTTCTAAGATTTTTGGACCATCAAATTCTAATATTCTGTGATATGTTTATGCAGGCTGGATATAGTCTGGAAAATGAGATTTTAATATGGTTGAACGATGGAACCACATTCTCTATTTCTCTTTATATTTCCTGTAGGTCTTCACATATCTATGACCAGAGTGTGCAACAAGCAATGTTAATTGGCTAATGGAAGATGAAATAATCCTGCTAGGATAATGTCTATTTTACAGAATTAGAGTAATTTTTTCCCTGAAAATTTAACAAAAGTTGAAACAAAGCCAGTTATTTTGCTTGCCCTGTCATGAAGTTACTTGATGCTTTACTAGTTTCATTCATTCAACCAGCCTTTATTGATACTCTGTTTCTGGTGAACATGGAGATAGATGTACTTCGAGATCCCATTCAGGGAAGGACTTATTGACCTAGCTGCCAGTTCTCTGGGGGTTTACTTTACCTGAAGAGAGTTGCATGGGCAGATTCACATTCTTCCTACAGCAGCTCATATCCAGTGACTGATTAAGGGTAAGGGTAGAAGGGCTCAACCAGTTAATAGACAGTGATGTGTATTGCAAGAAGAAGGTGGTATGGATCTGGGAAAAATCAGTTGTCTGTCTTAATGCGAGTAAACTGTCCATTCTGAGGGAAATGATTTGTTTTTCTTAAATGATTAGCATATAATTAATTCCACATTATATCTTCCTTTGAATGAAAACAATTGCTGTTAGGCCATGAATACTTTAATGTAACCAGATCTTTAGTCTACATAGTAGATTTATGGCTTAAATTCAACCATCCACTTTAACTTCTAGACTTTGCTGCCATTTTAGCTCTGTTACAGGCTACTCTGAAAGCAAAACCTAGAGTCGTTGGTCTGCTCTATCTCTTTCCCCATTCCATTGGAATTTAACGCACCTGGACACTGGTGAGCTTCACTGAGTTCCAGAAAATTTCAAAAAATGGTTGCATCCACTTGTACTTGATTAGGGGTGTGGGAAGTACTTCTCCAGTCACACTAATGGGAAGTCTTTCCCAAACACCTTATGGGAGACCAGGATGCCACCTGTTTCCTTTTCAACCAGGTTATTCCGGCACACAGTTTGCCCTAGTACTGATATCTGAGGGTGAGTTTTGACCGAATCTTGACACTAGGAACTGATCATTGTTGCAGATGCCCCTACTTCTCTGAGGGCCACATCTACCCTTACTTTTCTCTCTTTAGATTCTAAAGAAACTCTTGGTATTACTCAGTGTGGTCGTTAAAAACTCTGAACTCTCTCAATGGCCACAAGCATCATAACCCCTTGGAGAGAAGAAAAAAAGGAAAACAAGAATACAACACCAAACAAAGCCTTCTATCACTAACCAAAGAGCCAGAAAATCAACAGCCTTGCAAGACGGAATATTTTTAGACTATAACCACTCTATTCTAACCTAGATCACAGATCTTACCCCCACCCAGATCATCAAAGGCCAAGTGGGGGAACTTAGACTTCCACATTCACCAGGCTGTAAGGAAAGTTGCCAAGTTATGGGGGTGGTGTCCTAAAAGGCTGAGCAGGAAGCAGAACTCTCATCCTCACAGGACACTAACAAGTCTCAACCTTTGGGCCAGTGGGGACAATGTGGGGAGACTGGACTTCTACCTTCACCCTGAAGTAATGAGGTCTCCTCTCCCTCCCCTCCCTAGGTTGACATCAGAGGAGACACTTAAGCTATCCCTGCCCCCTGCCTCTGCTACTTAGCACTGTGGTCACACTCCATACCTTGATATTATTTCCTTACATTCAATTTCATGTGTTCTGTCCTCAGACCACCAGCTTCTATTTTCTCTCGGCCCTTCTAGAAACAAAACCTCAAATATCCTTTCATTCACCAGCACTTCAGTTCATTGACTGAAACCCCTTTCCATTGTCTTTCATTCCCTTAACGTACTTTGTTCTTGCTCATTCACTTTGCATGCTATGGCTAATCATTATAATCCCTTCCTTGACTAGAGCTTTAATTCCTTTGCTCCTCTCAGGTTTGTGTTCTTGTTGGGTGAACCACAGCGTGGGTTAAATAGAACCTTTGCTTACTCCATGCTTTGACCCACATAGCCAAATACGAGTGGAAAAAACATACAGCCACACTGAATGGTTATTCTTTAGATTCATGACCATGAATCTAATGAAGCGAGAGTATTCATACATGCTGTCTCCTGGCAATAATGCTACATTTCTTTTTGTTTTTCTTCTTTTTTTAGAAGCACACTATGATAGTTCATTTTATTTGTTCAAGGGCTCATATTGCAAGCATTGAACCAAGTATGGGGTTTGATGCTTTGAGCCCAGACTCATATATTTAGGAAGATAAAACCAAACTGTGATCTGTGTATATGGATGAAAAGCTAAAGACTCACAGTTAATCACATTGTAGTTTTAAATATCTACAGCCCAGAAGCCAGAAGTGATAGGTCTTTTATGTCTTTCTGAATGTCCCACAAGGTACCTGCACTTTTGTTGAGCTGAGGAACCTCATCATCCTTTAGCTTCTGGTTGATCACACTGGTTAATCCCTGAGCATTCAGGATACACAAAGGCTCAGAAAGACTTCATTCTCCATGCCATGCATTCCCTTCACCGTCACTGACACCGGATGAATCCTGGATAGATCTTTAAACATGCCTTTAATGAGATTAGCCACGCGTAATCCAACAGCCCAGTTGGTATATCCTTTTAGCTTGATGACTTCGTATGCTTTCAACCACCATTTTATGCATTTCCTTCCGGTTTTCACTGTCATTGTCTGTTCCCATTTCTAGATTCAATTCCTAGAAACACCTGCCACATTCATTCCACTCTACACGCTTGAGTCGCCATGTTCTCCCAAAATCCATCCATGGCAACTGTGGGGATGAATGCCAATTTTTTTCAGCCATAAAATAGTGAAATCTAGCAGAATCCAGACCACACCCATTTCCAGTCACACAGTGCTTCTAGTCACTAAGTCCACTTTGTTTCCAGATAACCTATGTGAGAATATCCACTGGGTCGGAAACCACAATTAGGATTCAATCAGGACTGTACTTGACCACCTGAGGAGTAATGAATTTGAAGACATTAACATTCCTCTGCACCAGATTGAGCCGGCTCTCTCCCTCCTGCTGGTAGACTCCTGTGAGACTTCGAGTTTGTCTTCCAAAACATCACAAGGGCAAGTTCATCAGCCAGAGACTTTCTCAGAATGCTGATGGCACCCGCCATACCAACTTGCTCAACACCTACTACAGTGATCCTATTGTTTGGGATGGTTGCTTGTCCTTCTGCTACTGGTGCGATCAGTTTTTCCTTTAAGAGTTGCCATTGTGCCCAGAGAGAAATGGCTGTTAAGTATAAGGGGAAGAAGACAATGTCTGCTATGGGCCAGTAAAGCTACATTTCTTTAGTTCACTCATTCTTAGAGGGGGGTTATCTTGCTCTAAGCAAGCAAAAATTGATTCTGGGAGGAGAGGAGTGTAAAAACTGGGAAGAAATATGAGAAGCATTGGTCTTTTCCATTCAGTTTCACACTTCTCTGGAGATGACTTCTGACCTTTCTCTTCAGCCCTTCTGGACAAGCATTTGTTTTAGGGCTCTTATACTGGCTGTCCTTTTCTACCTGGCATGCTTGCTCCGATAGATGTCTATGGCTCACTCCTTCTGTGTAAATCATCCTATTTTAAATCATAATCTATAACTCTCTCCCCAGCACCTCTCATCCCTCTTTCCTTGCTCGGTTTTTTTCCATGCACTAAGTGCCCTAATTATGGACGGAGTCCCTAACTTACTGATATGTTTATTATTTATTGTCCAACTGCCTTTTCTAAAGTATGAACTTCATGAGAATGAAGATTTTTATTTGTTTGTTTTCAGCAATATATCTCAACTATGTAGAATAAGGCCTGGCATATGAAGATGCCCAATGACTAAATGAATTTCAAAAGTCCTTCTCTAAAAAGAACATATAATCTTTGCACTTCCCAGATGAACTCGTTCAGTAGATTTCTGATACCTACAGGATAAAGGCCAAAATTCACAGCATAAAATTTGAGGTTCGTTATGAAGAGAAATGTTCTCTCTTTATTTTTTTTAATTTATCCCTCGGTTCCATTAAAGACATAGATGTATTACCTGGACACCCATTTGAACAAGGGTTTGTTGAGCACATTCCTGAGGGAGCTGCGCAGAACACTCTTGCCTGGAGACATAACTTTTCCCTGCTCCAATAACTAATTGCAGTGAGAGTTTTAAAGCCTAATCTTTTAAACTCCAAGCTGTCCATGGGACTGGCCAAAGCTTTGAGGTTCATCTTTTCTCCTCTACATGATCCTAAGTTTTACTCCTCTCATCAATACATATTGATGCCTACTAAATATTTGTTATCAAAACTCCATCTCACTTTCTGCTTCCTGAGTGCTACCTGAAGTCTACACCTACCTGCCACTTGTTCTGGATTCTAGAATCTGATGTGCTGTGCTCTTTCATGATCCCAGGTTTTTAAGAACATTGTTTGATCTGCTTAATCTGCTCAACCTACTTCCTCTCTTTGAAAATCATTTTGCAAAGATTAAATTCATCTGCTACATCCTCTGAACAGCCCTCCTTAGCCCCTTCAAGCTCAGTGACCCTCTCCTTTGTACTGCAGTGACGCTTGGTCTGTACCTTTATTACTACCTAATACAGTGCACAGTGATTAGTCAGCATTGTCAGTTGCAGAACAGAAACTATTCAGTTTGGCTTAAAATAAAAATGGTATTCTATTGGCCTCACATAACTGAAGAGTTGATGAATGATGCCGATTCCAGATGCAGCTGAAAGCAAGGGCTCAAAACAATGTCATTAAGGTACCAGATCTCTTTCTACCCATGCAATAAGCTATCTTCCTGTGAGTGCAAAATAGTTGCCTACAGCCCAAGATTCACTTCATGCCACCTTTCTTCCTTAGAGGATAGAACAAAATGTTTTATTCAGTGACCTTAACATGAAAGCTCCAGGGAAGGCTCACTTAGATCCAGCTTGGGTCACTTTTCCATCCTTAAATTACTGTGAACAGAGTCATGATATAGCTGATTTTCCAAGGGTAGATAGCAGTAGCAGTTCTAACCAAACCATATGGGATATGTCTCCTAGAGGAAATATGGTTACTTTTAACAGAGGAAGGAAAGGGGTTACTTGCAAGGCAAAAATAGCACATATTTGCTATGTGCTGTGGTTATGGCCAAAGTTAGAATTCTTTTGGGCTCATCTTAAGATTCTAGTCATTCAAGTCATTCATGTCCATTGAAATATAAGGTGGATTTCAAGTGGCTTGAAATAAAACTGAGGGAGACCTGGCTTTTACAGTTTAATCAAGCACAGTACAACAGAAAATTGATGACACAATTGGGTTAGTGAGAACAAGACAAATGTTTGACTCCTTGAGTGAATGTAATTTCTATCTTGTTGAGCTCTAGTGAATAAAAACAAGGCTTTGCTCCTGATTTATTGGCAAAGGAATGTGATATATAAGCAGATAGAGGACTAACTATGGCAAAGAAACAGTATAAGAGCAGAAGCAAAGTTGAGGAAATAAAGGCATGAATGATAATTGTGTAAGATTCAATCTGCTTACTTAAGGTAATAACTACCTAAATAATATTTAATGTGACTGATGACTGGGCCACAGTTTAGCCATAATATTAAATAGCATACTCTTTCATATGTTCATGTGCTTGATATATAATTAAATACGAATGAAAAATGAAAGGAAATAATACTAGGAAGACGATATCACACTAGTATTTAATTCTACAAAACTCTACACCCTGGTTACAATAGAACCACAAGTTTGGCTCATAACCTACTAGAAGCCTAGGATAAAAGGGGAATGGAATCCATTACACATCTCTTTGTGCCCAGTTATTCAGAAGAAGCATAAGTATTTATAACACTGTCACAAAAGCCAACTATCCCATCAACAGAAAGAGCCTATGTGATAGAGTAGTCAGCATCCTTAGTGCAAGTGTCCTTCAACACTCCATATGATAGCAGGATTGTCTGCCTGTAGCCCAAGAATCACTTCGTGCCAGATAAGCTGACAACATCATGCCAAAACTCAAATCAGTCGGAGTGATTAAATGGCAGTACAGAATGCTGCAGGGCTGTACAAAGCTGAGGAATGAAGAAATGCTCCTGTGATCTGTGCAACGATCAGACAGAATCAGGGTACAAGACCTAAGTGAAATAAGTCTTCTCAAATTATATTCTCTGAAATGATGCCTGTGACAAGATGAATTTTTCTTCTTGAGATAACTTAGAGCAACTTTTTTTTTCTTTTTAAACATAGGACCATCTGAAAGAAGCAGTCCTAGCACATAGAGTCTACTCTCTGTCTTGACTACAGAAAGACGTTTTTAGGAAGAAAATAACACATATTAACTTATCACATCATCTTCTTCTAAACAGCATAAGTTAAAGCAGAGATGAAAGTAATCACTACCTGAAAGCAGAGATGAGAGTCAAAGTATTTAGAAGTAGTCTGGCACTGGCATGGACCAGTCAGAACAGAGACTAGATCCAGCCTCTTGTCCTGGGGTAAGATTCTGGGTGCCTGGCCTCCTGTGCAGGACATTCACCTTTTAGTTACTAGGTGGTGGCGGCAAAGGGCCAGCATGAAAGGAGGGTAAGGGGGCACTCGGGGGACCCAGAGTAGCAGTTGTTTTCCAGTGAATATCTGAGTATTTAATATTTTAACACTGGCTCTTGGAGAAATGGCTGATTCTAGGTCTGGGACATACAAGGTGATGCCTGGAAGCATCTTGTAGTGTGGAGAGGAAAGAAGTGCTAATGAACAAGAAACAAAGGAGGCAAATGGAAAAACACAACAATAGTATTATGTCAAAGAGACAAATGAACCAACATAAAGAGGTCTCAGTGGCCAAGCTGGAGCAACTTGAACAATAAAAGAAAATAGTATTAGATTATAAAAAATATATATAAAATAAAATATCCATGACTTCATACTGATATAAATAAATGCTTACCAGCAAATAGATAAAAAACAGTAGATCTCTCAGAAAATTTCTAAATAATTTAGGGAGATATGTCACACTCAGGGAGATGATACATAACTCCCCAAATTTTAAGTATGATTTGTATATACGATAACTTTCTTTCCAAGAGAACAGTATGTAAGGGGTGGGAGAGTAACTTTATAGTGGAAAAATCTGATCCTAGCCAAACACTAATTCAGCCAGACAACAGCAACAGAGAAAAATTGTATTGACAGTATGATACCCTTGATATAATACGATGAGAAGAGCCTTTGCCTATATATTCTTCCTCCCCAAAACATATAACTTCAGTCTAATCATGAGAAAAACATCAGACAAATCCTAGTTGAGAGACATTCTACAAAGCACATAACAGTACACATCAAAACTATTGGAATCATCAAAAATAAGAGAAATCTAAGACACTGTCACAGTAAAGAGAGGACTAAAGAGACACAATGATTAAATTTAATTGGTACCCTAAAAGGTCATCAGGTGACAGCCAAGCTAATCTTAGTAAGTATGGACTTTAGTTAATAATAATGTATCAATATTGGTTCATTAACTGTGATAAATACTAATACTAGTAGAGGATGTTAATCATAGATAATAGGATATAGAATATATGGGAACTCTGTGAAGTTATCTTCACAACTTTTCTGTAAGTAAAAAACTACTCCAGATAAGATTATTTTTTCTTTATACTGAGATGTAATTCATGTACCATAATATCTACAACCTAGATTTAGTATAGTCACAAAATTTTGCAATCATCACCACCATCTAATTTCAGAACATTTTCGAAACCACAGAGAGGGACCCTGCCTTATCCGTTAGCAGTCCTTTATGCCCTCCCCCAGCTCCCAGTGACAACTAATTTACTTGACATTTCTATAGATTTGTCTATTCTGGATATATCATATTAACAAAATCATCAATAAGTGGTTTTTGTTCTGGCTTTTCCTATAGCATAAAGTTAACAATGTTCAACCATGTTGTAACTGGTATCAGTGCCTCATTCCTTTTTTATGACCAAGTAATATTCTGTGACATGCTATACCTTTTTTGCTTATCTGTCATCAGTTGATGGATTTTTGGGTTGTTTTCACTTATTATTATAAATGGTGCTCTGAATAGTCTTGTACACATTTTTGTGTCTATATATGTTTTGAATGCCTTTGATGACATACTTAGGTGGAGAATTGCTGGGTCATATGGTAACTCTGTTTAGCACTTTGAGGAACTGCCAATCCATTCTCAAAAGTGGTGCACCATTTTACATTCATACCAGCAAGGTGTAAGAGTTCCAGTTTCTCCAAATCCTTACCAACACTTGTTATGGTCCATCATTTGGTTATAATCAGTGGGTGTGATGTGTTATCTCGTTGTTTTGATTTACTTTTCTCTAATGAGTAAAATAATATTAAGTATCTTTTCATGTGCTTATTAGCCATTGGTATATCTTCTTTGGAAAAATATCTATTCAAACACTTTGCCTATTTTAAAAATTTAGTTTGTCTTTTTGATATTGTTTCAAAATTTATATATTCTTTATTTTACTTTATTTTTTAAGAGAGAACATGAGTGGTGCAGGGGAAGGGTTAGAGTGAGAGGGAGAGAATCTTTTGTTTTTTTTTTTTTTTTTTAAAGATTTTTATTTATTTATTTGACACAGAGAGAGAAATTACAAGTAGGCAGAGAGGCAGGCAGAGAGACAGGGAGAGGAGGAAGCAGGCTCCCTGCTGAGCAGAGAGCCCGATGCGGGCCTCGATCCCAGGACGCTGAGATCATGACCTGAGCCGAAAGCAGAGGCTTTAACCCACTGAGCCACCCAGGCGCCCAGAGGGAGAGAATCTTAAGCCAACTCCTTGCTGAGCGTGGAGCTGGATGTGGGGCTCAGTCTCATGACCCTGAGATCATGACCTGAGGGTCTAGGTCTTCCTATTCTGCCCTCTTTCTAATATCATTCCCTGTAGTTTTCTTTTCTTGTGATATTTTTATCTGTCTTTGGTATCAGGGTAATGTTGGCTCCATACAAAGAAGTAGGAAGTTTCACCTCTCTCCTACTTTTTGTGAAGAGTTTGGAAAGGATGTGTTAATTCTTTTTTAAAAATGTTTAGTAGAATTCAGCAGGGAAACCATCTGGTCCTGGGCTTTTCTTTTGGGGGAGTTTTTTTTTTTTTTAATTTCTGATTAAATCTCTTCACTTGAAATAGGTCTGTTCAAATTTTCTGTTTCTTCTAAATAACTTTTAGTAGTTGTGTGTTTCTAGGAATTTATCCATTTCATCTAGGTTATCTCATTTGTCGGCATGTAGTTATTTATAGTATTTTCTTATAATCCTTTTTATTTCCTTAAGATCTTTAGTAATGACCTATTTTATTTTCTGACTCTTTTTTTTCTTGTTTAGTCTTGTGACATTTTTGTCAGGTTTGTTGATTTTTTTTCAAAGAATGCACTTTGGTTTTGTTAATTCTATTTTTTAATGTTTGTTTCCTTTAATCTGCACTTTAATATTTGTTATTTCTATCCTTGTGTTGGGTTTAGTTTGCTCTTCTTTTTCTAGTTCTATAAAGGTAAATGTGGTTATTTGTTTGGTAAATGTATTTTGTTAAGTTTATTTATTTAGTAATCTCTACACTCAATGTAGGGCTTGAACTCAAAACCCCAAGATCAAGAGTTGCATGGTTTTTCTGACTGAGCCAGCCAGGTGCCCCAAATGTATTTTTAATTATAATTATTTAAAGCTATAAATTTCCCTGTGAACACTGCTTTTGATGCATGACTTTGGTATGTTGTGTTTTTGTTTTCATTTGTCTCAGTATTTCTAATTTCCCTTGTGATTTTGTCTTTGACCCATTTTTTGCTTCACAGTATGCTGTACAATTTCCATGTATTTGTGAATTTTCCACTTTTCTTGTTGATTTCTAATTCCATTCCGTTACATTCATAGAATATATTTTGTGTTATTTCCATTTTTTAAAGACTTACTTTATGACCTACTTAATTTCTTTTTCTGGAAAACATTCCATATTCAATAGAGAAGAATGTGTATCCTGCTGGTTTGGGATATAGTATTAGAACCACCTGATTATGGTGGTGTTCAGTCTTCTATACTTCACTGTTGATTTTATGTCTAGTTGTTTTCTCCATTATTGAGAGTGGAGTTTTGCAGTTTCTATTACTGTTGAATGATTTTTCTCTGGAATTCTGTTTTTGTTTCATGTATTTCAGGGCTTTGCAGTTCTGTTCATATACATTTATAGTTATTATACCTCTTGTTAGAATGACACTTCTGTTATTTTATAATATACTACTTTAATAACAATTTTTGTTATAGTCTATTTTGTCTCTATTAGCCATCCCAGCTTTCTTTTTGTTGCTGTTTGTGTGACGTATATTTTCCCACCTTTTTACTTTTAACATATTTATGTCTTTGATTCTAAATTGTGTGTATTCAGCCTTGACTGCAGCAGCTTCTTGCTAGACATGCCTCTAAAGGCAAGGGAAACAAAGGCAAAAATGAACTATTGGGACTTCATCAAGTTAAAAAGCTTTTGCACAGCAAGGGAAACAGTCAACAAAACCAAAAGACAACCGACAGAAGGGGAGAAGATATTTGTAAATGTATTCTCAGATAAAGGGCTATTATCCCAAACCTATGAAGAACTTATCAAACACAACACCTAAAGAACAGAACATCCAATCAAGAAATGGGCAGAAGACATAAACAGTTTTCTTCCAAGAAGACATACAAATGGCCAACAAACTTGAAAAAATGCTCAATATGACTTAGCATCAGGAAAATACAGATCAAAACCACAATGAGATACGACCTCACACCAGTCAGAATGGCTAAAGTTAACAAGTCAGGAAATGACAGTTGTTGCCAAGGATGTGGTGAAAGGGGAACCCTCCTGCACTGTTGGTGGAAACACAAGCTAGTGCAGCCACACACAATGAAATATTACTTGACCATCAAAAAATGAAATCTTGCCATTTGCAATGATGTGGTTAGGACTAGAGGGTATTATGCTAAGTGAAATAAGCCAGAGAAGGACAATTATATGATTTCACTCATATGTGGAATTTAAGAAACAAAACAGAGGAGCATAGGGGAAAGGAGGGGAAATAAAAAAACAAAACAAGATGAAATCAGAGAGAGAGAGAGAAACCATAAGTGACTCCTAATCATAGGAAACAAACTGAGGGTTACTAGAGGTTCCAGAAGGGGTAAATGGGTGATGGACTTTAAGGAAGGCATGTGATGTGGTTGAGTACTGGGTATTATATAAGACTGATGAATCACTGATCTCTACCTCTGAAACTAATAATACACTATATGTTAATTACTGAATTAAAAAAAACCCCTTTAGGTTTGTGCTTTGGTAAATGCTGTGAAAGATGTAAGCCAGATGATTCACAGACCTGTACCCCTGGGGCAAAGAATAAAAAGATAAAATAAAATAAATAAAAAAAGAAGTAACACAGGAAGAAAAAACTTTAAGCAAAGAAAACTGGAAACAATCCAAATACCCATCCATAGGTGTGTGTAAAAGTGAGTTGCAGCCCTATAGTAGAATATTACTCAGTAACCAAAAGGAATGAACTTGGACTGCAGAGGGTGTTCAGGGCAGCAAAACTACTCTGCAGTATACTATAGTGGTAGATACATGTCATTATATATTTGTCTGAACTCCTAGAATGCACACCACCACAAGTGAGCCCCAAAGTAAATGGATTCTGGGTGATAAAGATGTGTCAGTATTGCTTCATCACTTGTAACCAATGTGCCACTCTCATGCTGGGTGTTGATTATAGGGGAAACTGTGCATGTGTGTGGGGTGGAGGTATATGATCGCTGCACCTTCTGCTCAGTTTTGCTGTTACCCTAAACTTCAAAAAATAAGGTTTTTGTTTTTTTTGTTTTTTTTTAAAGATTTTATTTATTCATTTGACACAGAGAGAGAAATTACAAGTAGGCAGAGAGGCAGGCAGAGAGAGAGGAGAGAGGAGGAAGCAGGCTCCCTGCTGAGCAGAGAGCCTGATGTGGGCCTCGATCCCAGGACCCTGAGATCATGACCTGAGCCGAAGGCAGAGGCTTCAACCCACTGAGCCACCCAAGCACCCAAAAAATAAGGTTTTTTTTAAAGGAAAAAAATTGTGTGTATTCTAGATAGTGTATTGTTGGATAGTTTTTTTCCTTAAAATCAATTCTGCTAATCTCTTTCAGCTGATGTGTTTAATTCATTGATGTTTAACTTAAATTACGGGTAGGGTAGGATTTACATCTGCCGTTTTGCTGTTTGTTTGTATACATCTTATGTCTTTTTAATTCCTTTGCCATTTCTCTTACCACATTTTTTGTTACTTTTTCTTCTTAAGATTTTGTTTATTTGAGAGAGAGAGGGAGAGACCAAGAACAAGTGGTGGGGAGGGGCAGAGGGGGAGAGAGAGAGAAAGAGAAAAGCAGACTCCCTGCTGATCATGAAGCCTGATGTAGGGCTCCATCCTGGGACCCAGAGATCATGACCTGAACCAAAGACAGATGTCTAACCAACTGAGCCACCCAGGCAACCCTCAGTTACTTTCTTAGTGGTTACCCTGGAATTCACAATAGACAATTTGTAACAGTCCGTGTAGGATTAACACCAATTTAATTTCAGTATTATACAAAATACCTACTCCTGTATAGGTCCATTTTCCCCTTCTCTTTTGGATTGTTATTGTCATATTAATTACATCTTTGTATGTGTTGTACTTCCCAACGCAGATTTATAATTATTGCTTTATGAAGTGGTCTTTTAAATCAGATTGGAAAACAAGAGTAATACAAAATACATTTATACTCTAATTTACATTTACCTACATTGTTACCTTTGCTATGGTCTTTATTTCTTCCTTTTTTATTTGAATTAGTGTCTCATGTCCTTTTATATCTGACTACAGGACTCTAGTATTTCTTGGAGGGAAGGTCTACTAGTGATAAACTCTCTGTTTTTGTTTATCTGGGAATGCCTTAATTTCCCCATTTTTGGAGGAGAGCATTTCTGAATACAGAGCTCATAGTTGGCAGAGTCACCTCTTTTCTTTCAGCATTGTGATTATACCATATCACTGTCTTTTGTTATCTGTTGTTTCTGATGAGATATTGTCTATTAATCTTACAGAAGCACTTTCTGTGATGTCACTTCTTTTTTGATGCTTTCAAGATTCTCTTTGTCAGATTAATTGTGATATGCCTTAGTGAGGATCTCTTTCATTCTAACCTATTTAGAGTTTTTTTGAGCTGCTTAGATGTACAGATTAATTTTTTTCATCAAGTTCGTGATGAGTAAATAATTTGACCATTATTCCATTGAATATTCTTTCTTCTCCTTTTTCTTCTCTCTGCTCCTTCTGAGAGTCACGTTTTTTGTCGTTGGTGTGCATGGTATTGTCCCACAGGACTCTGGCTCTGTTTCTTTTTCTTCCTGTTTGCTTAGACTGAATAATATCAATTCATCTATTTTCACTTTCTCTGATTTTTTCTTCCCCCTGCTCAAATAAACTGTTGAGCCCCTCTTGCAAATTTTTCACTTTAGTTATTATATATTTCAATTCTAGAATTTCTATTTGATTTATTTTTATAATTTCTATTTTTTATTGCTATTTCATATTCAGTGAGACATAGTTCTCTCACTTCCATTTAGTTCATTAGACATGTTTTTTTCTTTGAAATCTTTAAAACAGCTGATTTAAAGTCTTTGCCTATTAAATCCGAAATCTTGGTTTCCTTAAGGACATTTCTATTTACTACTCCCCCACCTTGTATGGATAATACTTCTTGTTTCTTTACCTACTTCTTTGTTGTTGTTGTTGAAAACTAAATATTTTAAATAATACAATGTGGCAACTCTGGGAATCAGTTTCTCCTTCCTTACCAAGTTTTTTATTTTTGGTATATTGTTTCTTTTAGTGAATTTTCTGAACTAATACTGTAAAATCTGTATTTTGTTATGTGTGGCCAGTGAAGTCCCTGCTTAGCTTACTAGTCAGCTAATGACTAGACAGCTATTCTTAAACACTTGGAATCAATAAGTCTCCCAGGTTTAGCAAGAGTCTCTGTGTAAATGTTTGGAAATGCTTTGATTTCATTCAGACAGTTGAGAACTCTGTACTAATCTTCACATCCTGCTTGTGCAGAGCCTCAATTCCAGTCAGAAGTGAGAATTAAGGCTTCTAGATTCCCAGGAATATGTCTAAGTTTCTAAAACCCTATTTAGATAGCTCATTGTACTTTTTCTTGTAGGCATTTTGGTTAGTCTTTTATAAATTTCTCTTTTATCTACTACCTCAGGCAGCAGTGATGTTAAACAATTGTCACTGATTACTGTCAACAAATGCCCCAGAGTATTCTCTCTACTGTTTGGAGTAGGAAAGCTTCAAGTCCAGTCCAATAAAGACAAGTCTTGTGAGACAAGAGGGTGAGAGGGCTCTTCCAGGGTATGACCAGATAGATCAATTAATGACAGTTATCTGGAAATGAGGCTTTCAAGGGGATCCATCTCCATTATTCCTCCTCCAGTGGCCGTGAGGCTGCTGATTTTCACCGTGATTTTATGGTGTTCGTTTTCAAGTATACCTCTGAGCTGTGGAAGTTTCCATGGTACTAGGGAAAGCTAAAATCTGATAAAGCTCACTGATTTACCAATAGTTAGCCTTTTTAAAGAAATAAATGCTTCCCAGAAATGTTCAAGCCTTTGGTTAATTTCTAGAGTTTTGAAATGTTGATTTTGACAGTGTTTGCCAGTGATCTCATGGCTTTTATGGAGGGCAAGCTTTTGAACTATTTTACTCTACCAGTACCAGTGATATCACCCCAAGGAGTTCATTTTTTAAAATATCTTAACACTTGGTTTGGTCATACAATATTTTACAGTTGAATATCATCCTGATTCCTTTTTTAAAAAAAGCTTTATTTATTTATTTTAGAAAGAGTGTGTAGGTGTGAGCAGGAGGAGGGGCAGAGGGAGAAGGAGAGAAGCAGACTCCCTGCTGACCACAGAGCCTGAGGCTGAGCTCAGTCCAAGGACCCTGAGATCTGAGCAGAAACTAGGAGTCAGATGCTTAACCAACTGAACCACCTGGATGCCCCTAATATCAGCCTGATTCCTAAGCACAGTTGGCATAATTTACCAACTGTGAACTAATCTAAGCCTTATTTTTCTCCATATTCAAAGAAGAGATTGATAACTTTCTTTTAACTCTAGTGTTGTCTGGAGATCTTTAGCAAATGTCTGGCCCTAAGCCACACAGATGGAAGGTGTTAATTATTTCCTTAACATCTGTCAGTTAGTGTTTAAAAATCCAACTGCTTTTATTTTTTTCTGCTGCGATTACCCTTGACGCACTAGTTATAGCATCAAGCAGAATTTCTGTTGCTGTCTCTCTAGCACACACCATCCTGGCTTCATAATATAGAGGCTATTCCTGATTTAGTACTAAATCACTTGTTTAAACCCGGTTTCAAAATCTCTTCATATTAAAAAATGAATCTTTAAAGAGGCCAATCTGCTTCTATCGCAATTTTCAAAAGTTCTCCAAACCAAGACCCATATCAAACATGGCCGTGCATATTTTGCTGTTGTAATTTCTGTAGGTTTTATGCAGGAAAGGGAGAAACTGAGGCAGAAAGCAGGGAAGGCGCAAAACTCCTTAAAGCAGTGCATTTCAACCCTGACAATGCCTTAGAGTATACTGGAGAGTTTAAAAAACAGTCATATCTGGTCTCCTCCCCAGATAAATTATATCAGAATCTCTGGGAATAGGAACCACACATTTGTATTTATTGAAAGCTTCCCAGGTGATTCTGAAATTCTGTCAGGAATGAAAACCACTAGCATAAAGCATGTGCTGAAGCACATTGCTACCCCTCGTCTCCTTACAAAAATAGCCGGGAAACCCCAGCCCTGGAAGATCTGCCCTTGAGACGCTTGGAAAATGGGGAGAACAGGTTACGTTGCAGCAAATGGCCTGAGAAACTGCACCTTTGCAGGCAGAACTAGAAACAAAGGCACACTCTGAATATCTCTGTGTGATATGTATGGAAATTAGGTACCAAGTTAGCAGGCAGAGTCCTAGGTTCTACTGAACAAGAATCACTCACTGAATATCTGCCTGTACCAGTCTCTATCCACTATTAACTAGTTTGGGTAAGTTATTGAACTAGATCGTGGGTAAGTTATTTATAATTTCTGGATATGGAGTTCTTCTAGTAGCCCATGGCAAAGTTTTTAACTTAGGAGTATTTTGCCAAGTTCCTTTGTGATTATGTTCTTTCTACTTTGGAGGGTTCGAATATAATTTCCTTTACAAAAGGGCAATACTAGAAAAAAAAATTTTTAATGTCCTTAGTGAAAAAAAATAAAAGTCTGGAAGCATTTTATTGGTGTTCCCAAATGGAAAAAAAAATTAGCTCTCTATAAAACTTGGAAGTCTGGGAACCAGTCATTTGGAAAATAATATCTGTATTTGATGACGAGCTTAAGGAACACTGATCCAAATTACTCCAGCGTTTGTAAAATCTTGTTTTGAAATGTGAAATGTCAAATACGTCTATTTTTTCCATCATGGCTTATAAAAGAGGTCCATTTAGGATTTCCCTTGAATTTTTTTATCTACAATTTTATTTTTATCAATGTTTGCACTAGAGCTTACTGAGAGAATAATAGTCTTACTTGCACTGCTAACACCAAATTTAATTTTTTTCCAAAAGATTTTTGCCTCTTGAGATCAAGCTAAATGAAAAAAAAAAAATTAAACATTTTCTTTGGAAAGCTCTAGCTTTTCAGCTGGAAATCTTATATTGATGAGCTGTTAACCTATATCCTGTTTCATTAACAATCATTTGAAAACATTATAATCATTTTAGTAATTGGGGCATAATACTCCAGCTGTGTCATTGTGTCGTTGGAGTCCCTGTATGAAGAAATCATCAAATCTTTAAATAATAAACCCCCAGAGGGATGTGGGAGTGATTGAATCTGTGTTTTTATTCTTTGTCCATACTCTTTTTCTCCAAGTGGGCCTATTTAAGTTTCAAAGATGCAGACTCCAAAGACCAAAGAATGGATGGTGTTTCCAAAAGTAATACCAGTGGTTTTTCTCCCCCCTAATTTCTTTCTATTCTGTGTGTCAGTCTTGTCTATCTAAGCAAAGCAAAGAATCAAAACATTGTCCTGTGACTTCAGCATATATAGGGCAAAAACTGGATGAATGAAATCCCAAACTTTAATGCTTAATCGTGAAATCATCAGAATAAATTTAAAAGACTGAAAAAAATTCCCCATAACTGGAATAGTATCTGGTACAAAGTAAGTGCTCAATCAGTATGATTGAAAGAATCCATGAGTAGTCGTCAGATAATTGAATAGGTACCCAAAGCCTTTGTACTCTTAATTGTTGCATAAGAACTTAAAGAACATATCTCCAGGCTAGTACTTCTCCCGAACATCTCAAGAATGGCCCATTTCTCTGCCAGATAAACCACTTGAAACATTTCTATTGAGTTTTTCATATTTATTCAGAGGAAACAATTGTGTAGATAAAGGCACAAAAGGGAACCACTAATTCTTACTAAAAAACAGAAACTCTGGCCAAGTCCATACAAATGCCCAAAAAGTCTAGTTTACCAGAGATGACAGTGTTAAAAAAAATATAGTCAATATCATATCCCAGGTCTCCTGATTTCCAATACAGAGCAAATGCTTGGATCTTAAAGCCTCTCCCTCAACTTGTACATTATTATTTTGTCATTTGGGTAGCTAGATGAGCAGATCGAATAATTTGTTTTGAAATTTATTTGTAAGCACATGTGTCTTTGAACATGTTATTCACTGTATCTGAAATTGTAATTTACTCATCTGGAAATAAGAATACCTCTGTTCATATGGAGGTTCCTCAAAAAGTTGAAAATGGAGCTACCCTATGACCCAGCAATTGCACTACTGGGTGTCTACCTCAAAGATACAAATGTAGTGATCCGAAGGGGCACCTGCACCCGAATGTTTATAGCAGCAATGTCTACCATAGACAAACTGTGGAAAGAGCCCAGATGTCCATCAGCTGATGAATGGATAAAGGAGATGTGGCATGCATACACACACACACACACACACACACACACACACCCCACAAGAATACTAGTCAGCCATCCAAGAAACTGAAACCTTGCCATTTGCAACAAACTAGAGGGTATTATGCTAAGCAAAATAAGTTAATCAGAGAAAGGTAATTATTATATGATCTCATTCATATGTGGAATTTAGAAACAAAACAGGAGCATAGGGGAAAGGAGGGAAAAACAAAACAAGATGAAATCAGAGAGGAAGACAGACCATAAGAGACTCTTAATCATAGGAAACAAACTGAGGGCTGCTGGAGGGGAGGGGGGAGTGGGGGATGGGGTAACTGGGTGATGGACATTAAGGAAGGTATGGGATATAATGAACACTGGGCATTATATAAGTCTAATGAATCACTGACCTCTACCTCTGAAACTGATAATATACTATATGTTAATTAATTGAATTCAAATAAAAAAATAACGGTTCAATGTTGCTAAAAGATTAGTTGAGTTATGGATATGTAAGGTATTTCTCATATCAAACACACTCAGAGTGAATTTATTTTCCATTTTTTCTCAGTAATGGCAATCTTGATAATATCCTCATTGTAATAATGAGGCTATGACCTCCTGAATGTGACAAAGAACTCTGGGAGAAGGGATGGAGCACTTGCGGTACTTACCAGCAAAATGTGAAATAGTTCCTATTTTGAAAGGTGGCAGCAAATATTTTATAGAAATGAATTCCATGTCCAATCCATCAACATGGTCTATATATTCACCTCACAAAGGCTATTCCAAATCTCTTCACTTCCCTCTGTGCCCTCTACTAGAGCCCTATACCAAATGTCCATCATCTCTGACTTGAGGCATTCTAACTGTAGCATCCACTTGGTTTCCTTGCTTCCAATCTTTCCTACTCTTCAGAAATCTCTTCTTCAATGCAGTATCCACAATGTTTCTTGTAAGCCATAAATCACTTATCCAACACTGAAATTTTTTATTAGAATAAAATTCCCACTTTTTGCTATGGCAGTGAGCCTGCAAGCAGGCTCTGGCTCCATGTTTGTATTAGTTTCCTGGGGATGCCAAAACAAATGACCGCAAGTATGGCGGTTTAGAACAACAGGAATATATTCCCTCACATTTCTGGAGACTGTATGCCCAAATCAGGGTATCTGCAAGGCCATGCTACATCTGAAAGATGGAAGAATTCTTTCTTGACTCTTCCAGCTTCTTGTAGCTCTAGCCATTACTTGTTTTGTGGCAGCGCGACTCCAGTTTCTGCCATCTTTATCTTTATAAGGCCGCCTCTGTGTGTATGTATGTCTTTGTCTAAGTTCCCACTCAGATTTAGGGACCATTCTAGCATAACATTCAGTATGCTCTCTTCTTGATCTTTACCTTAATTATATCTACAGAGCCATATTTCTAAATAAGATACCGTTCTGAGACTCCAGGTAGACATGAATGGGGTGGGCGGCAGACCTCAAGTCACTACAATCTTGTGTCATATTCCCATTCAGTCGTTACTTTGTAGCTACTTTGACCTACCCGCTTCACTCAATCCCCAGGGCTTCTATATATCTCCTTTCCTCCTTCTGGGGCATCTGTATCCCTGAAATTTGCATGGTTAGCTCCTTATCAGTCAGCTTAAATATCACCCCTTTTATTTATTTATTTATTTATTTATTTATTTATTTATTTATTTATTTATTTATTAAAAGATTTTATTTATTTATTTGACACAGAGAGAGAGATTACAAGTAGGCAGAGAGGAAGGCAGAGAGACAGGGAGAGGAGGAAGCAGGCTCCCTGCTGAGCAGAGGGCCCGATGCGGGCCTCCATCCCAGGACGCTGAGATCATGACCTGAGCCGAAAGCAGAGGCTTTAACCCACTGAGCCACCCAGGCGCCCAAATATCACCCCTTTAGAGAGACTTCCCTTGCCCTTGGCTAATGAAATAACACAAGTTACTTGTTATTCCATTACTTTGTTTTATTTTCTTTGTTACAATTATGACTTTCTGAAGATATCTTTTAATTTTTTTTATTAATTTGTTCTCCTTGCTTATTTTTAATCTTATACCAGATTCCAACAGAATATAAAATCCATGAGAACAAAAACTATACTTATATTTTTCATTATTTTATCTCCTGTATACATCTCAGTAATAGAACATAGTAGCACTCAATAAATATTTGTTGAAGGAATGAACAGCTAGGAGAAAGGGTATGAATTAGGGGTTAATTGACCAAGATCCTAGTCCTTACTTTGTCACTAACTAGCTATGTGACCACAAATAATCTCTCTATATTCTCCATTTATTAAGTGAGAGAGTTGATTACTGAGTAGTTTTCTAGTTAGAAGACTTAGTACAACTTTCAATAGGTGCTTGACCAAATTTTCATTGAAGAGACAAAATCTGCAAATAGAAATGTCCATATACTTTGAATAAAGCCTGCATTGTGGCTAAATTAGCAAATTAACTGGATAGCTCTATGTTTCAATACGATTTTGGGAAAGCAGTCTTTTTTCCTTAAGAGTTCTTTCTGAATGTGGTCATCAATTCTATTTTCTGTTTCGTCAATGGGCTCTTGAAAATATTTCAGATCATTAGGATCTCATGTAATAGGCTGGGTCAGAGACTCCATTGGTCTGGAAGTCGGGTTTTGATATGCTTTATCCTACCATGCTAGAGAGAAAATATCTGAAGGCTGCAAAGTGGTGATGACAATAAGATTACTAACATGCTCACAAGTTCAAAAGAGATAAAATTTGAATTTTCTTTTAATTCATTTACTTTAAGAGCAATTTAGATGAATAAATAACTTCTAAATATGCCTTCTAGAAGTTTTTGGTTTTGTTTGTTTGAGAATTCTACACAATGAATCCTGCCTGAGTACAAATTCTGAAAATGCTTTCTGGAGAAGAATAGAAAGAAGCTACTTTCAGCTCTAAGTTGACCTCCTATAACAAAACCTCAAAAATAATAATACCTCAAAGACAAAGAAACATCATCTCTCAGTGGTGATTTCCATGTCTGCCTCACAGAACTAATTTTGTTTCAGCCTCTGAGAGGAGATAATATGTAGCCCCAAACACATAATAACTGACCCTAAATCCAAATGTGTTCCATACCTAAGCAGCTGCTACCCTTTTGGCTATCTTGGAGATGGCCGTATTTGGAAAGTTTGTCTTTGAAATTTTCGTCTCAACAATAACAACTTATAAATATGATGCTTCAGATCCCTATTATAAGAGCATGCAATTATTCAAGTTACATATAAATAGTTTGACTTGTAATAAACCCATAGTCCTTATCCTAGTTCCTCTTTGACCAATAGTGGTCAGTGGGATATTAGCCAAGATGCAAGGGTGGTCTGTGATTAGACAACCAAAGAGAAGTTGACTCAGACACACTGTTTTCAGTTGTTCTCAGCCATCAAATAGCTGTTGATATCTTTTAACATGATAACTAGAAATGAAGGACAAAATTGTATACAGACATAGTTATTTCCAAAAGGCCTGTTCTTTAGCAGCTACCATGGTGAATTTTAAAATACTTTATTCTGAAGAGAAACATTCATTTCCTATGTCATTTACTGAATGATAGAAAGTATTCTTCATGAAGTGAGAATTATGAAAGAAGGAACATACAATTGCATATACTGAGTATATAGTTGAAAGAAAACCTGATAGTGTCGAAGTGGGTAAAAGATCCAAGGCTTCTAAATCATAAACCTGTAAATCTGTCTGCACTAGGGCCCCCTACCTCCCTCTTCCTTTCTTCATGTTTTCTACTTCCTGCTTTTCTTCCTCTCCTTTTTCTTCTTCTTCTTTTGCATAGCTAAAGATTTTTGCCTACCCTTTACCATTACTTGGGATATTTTTCTGGAAGTGAAATTACTGGGTTGAAGGAAAAACTTAAAACTTTTAAAAATTTCTAGTAATCAATTTTTACTAGCCTGGTTGGCAGCATCTGTGTTTACCAGCAATTACATTCCTACAGGAATCCTTCTTATATGAAAACTATATTAATCACAAAGCAATTATGGAGAATTGTTAGGGATCTAACATGGTCAAAGCATTGTGGTAATACAGTCTGAGAGGAATTTTGATTCTGGAAAGTTCTGAATCCAGGGATGAAAATAGTACACGGAAAAAATTAGGCAAGTGGAATGTTGACTTACTTGTTCAGTCTTTTTAACTCTGAAGATCTAGGAATGCTCCTATGCTTGATGGGGGTGGAATTCTGGTTAGCCTTTCAATTATTATTAAACTATAAATTGAGCATAGCTAAGTGGGAAATCTTTATATCTGTATTTTCCCAGTAGTCAGAGTCATTAACCCAGATATTGACTCTATATCCCAGTGAACAGAGAGAGCACTCTAGACTGAATTTTTCAGCTTTACCCCGCTTTTCCTCTGGAGCTTTTCTGACAGGAAGGAATACAGTTCTCAATCCTTCAATCCAGCTTTTGCCTCAGCTTTTTTCTCTATTCCCAGTCTTCCTTGCAAGAACATTGAATATTGCTCTTCTATAAATGTTGCCTCCCATCTACTTTTCCAGCCTCTGTTTCCCTATTTTTCTAATTATTTTCAACATGAAGGTATTATACAATGAGGCACCACCATGCATAGTAAAATACCGTGTTTGCTGTAGGTATGAAGGAGAAGACAGGACAAATCTGTTGGATTTGTCCTGTGAAGGTTGGAATCATCTTGGAAATGAAAAGCATGAGTCTGTCTAGATTAGGGTCTGATTACAGAGACAGCTCTTAAGAGCAATTAAGCAATTAAAAGCAATGACAATGAGAGTGAATTGAGGTGGGTTATTAAAGGAATGCTGCAAATTTAGCAACTTGAGCATTCTGCCTACTTTTGTTTCAAGACTGAGGAGCTGAAATTAAATGGCATGTACATTGTATCTAGAGTGAAGTTATAGATTTATCTGTAATAAAGATAGAGTGTCGATTCACTCATTTTAAATCCATGCACAATTTGACTGATGAATATGTATGCAAAGTGTAATAAGCAATGTAGACAAAATGTTAAAAGGCCAGTTTAACATTCAGACAAATCTTAATTTCTCAAGGATCAGAGTTTTCCTTTTTTTTTTTTACATAGTATGCAAAGTGCTTAGCCTGCTTTTGAGATTCTCACACTATAGTAAATATACAGAGTATGTAGTATGTAGTATTTTATTTCTCAAATAAATATACAGAGTATGTAGTATTTTCAGCTTGGCCACTAATAGTTCAAACAGATTTCTAAGTTATTTTGCCTTTATTTTAATGTAAATTTTTACTGCCAGCTTTAGAAAATACTTGTTTTAGAAACAATTTGAAGTTAGAATTTTTGTTTGCTTCTAACATTTTTGGTCAGTTTCTTGGGAGTTTAATTTACAAAATTTACCAATTTTAAGCCTATAAGTTGATGATTTTTAACAAACATATACAGTTGTATGACTACCACGATAATTATGATATAAAACATATCTGTCATCTCAAAAACTTTCCTTATGACTTGTTTTAGTCAATCTTCTTGAACTTCTTAACACCATTCTGGTGATCACTAATTTTCTTTCCATCATTACAGTTTTGTGTTTTCTAGAATTTTATGTAAATGGAATCATATGGTATGGGATCTTTTATGATTGAATTCCTTCTCTGAGCATAATGATTTTAATGTTTATTCATGATGTGAAAATCAGTAGTGTACTCCTGTTGCATGAAAATGTGAAAAGTAAGACTACAGAAAAAGGTAAAAGAAAAAACAAAAAACAAAACCATTCTTTCTAATGACAATAAATATTTTGGAACAGCTGTACTAACGAGTCCCAAAGAGCTAACTTACAGTCCTACTTGCAACTAAATCATTGACAGAGAAATGAGCTCATTGGTACGGCAAGGAAATAACCAGAAAATTAATTGAGCCTAAACAAATTTATCTTAACTTCTAATACTCCTCCAGCATAGACATGTTGGTTTTTTGGCACTGAATTAATTTGAAAAAGTCTCTAGTGCTTCCGGTATGTGTATGTTTTACTTCTAAAGTAGTTAAACAGCTTTTAAGAAATTATTTCCTTGAACTGAATGAAAATGTTCTTCCTGGGAATAATAACATAAACTTCATTCACCTTTTTCATTGTTTATCCTGCTGTTCTTGTTAATTAGCAGACATCTGTGCTTACCTACACTGTATTTTTCCTGATAGCCTAGTCTGGTTTTGCTGCTAATGACTTAACCTGCAGTGATGATTTATGCCTGGACTTTACAGAGAATGAAATTGTGAGTAAAGGTGCACAAACACTATTAAAACAAAAACAAGAAATAAAAAGTTCTTACAACGTGGAAAAAATAGACAAGCTTCAAGTGTTTAGTACCCATTTAGTCTCCTTTCTTAAGCTTAGCAACCAAAGCTGCTGTGCTTTAATTCTTGTTCCATGTTATAGAGTATAAGAAGTAAATATTTAGGGTTTTTTTTTTTGATGTGTGGTATGGTTTTTATTCAGAAATATATTTTACAAAGAAAGGTTCATAGATAATATAAATGTATTGATTAAAGAATAGTAATAGAACAAATAGCCGTATTCTCACTACCCAGTTTCAAAAATAGAACATTATAATTCCCCTGTGTATCTCAATCTTACGACATTCCCTCATTTTAATTAGAGATTAGGGATGCATGTATATTCCTAAACAATACATTGGCTTTTACTCTCTTGGCCCTTTATATAAGTATAAGCATCAACATGGATGACTCTCACCAATACTGAACACAGAATAAAAATTACATCACAAAAAGATAATCAATATGTGATTTTACTTATATAGTGGGCCAAAAAATATTTAGTTTTGTTTCATATTTCATATTACTAAGGCTATTATAAAATCCAGTTCCTCTCAGTGAGAAAAACATGTGCTACTAAAAAGCCAATGGATAAATTTAAAATGGAATTGTATATTCAAATATACCAAAAGAATGTAGGAAATGAGGGAACAGAGAAAGGAAAAACAGAGGGACAAACAGACATAAATCCAAACAATAAAATGGCGGACATGATTCCAAACATATCAGTTTATTACATTAAATATTAATGGAGTAAACATTCAAAAGGCAAATATAATCAGAATAGTTAAAACTGAAAAACCCCAGGGTGCCTGGGTGGCTCAGTCCGTTAAGTGTCTGCCTTTGGCTCACTCAGGTCATGATCCCAGGGTCCTGGGATGGAGCTCCGTGTTGGGCTCCCTGCTCAGCAGGGAGCATGCTTCTCCCTCTCACTCTTCCCCCCACTTGTGCTTGCTTTCTCTAGTGCGCTCTCTCTCTCTCTCTCAAATAAATAAATAAAATATTAACAAACCTGAAAAACCCCATATAGTGAAAATAAATGGTTGGAAAAACTGTATGCCATACAAATATTAAGTGTAAGAAGGCTGGAGTAGCCATATTAATATCTGGAAAAAAAAAGGTTTTAAGCCAAAGAGTATTACCAGAGATAAATAGGAATAATTCATAATGATAAAAATGTCAGTTCTTCAGGGAGACATATAGTCATAAAGATGTATGTGCCAAATAAGTAACCTTCAAAATACATGAAGCAGAAATCGACAAAATTAAATGGAGAAACAGACAATTTTACAGTTACGGTTGAAGAATTTAATGTCATTTGGCCTGTCATGGATGAAACAACTACACAAAAATTTAGTAAGGACACAGATTTTAACAATAGTATTAACCACTTTGATCTAATTGGTATTTATAGAGTTCTGTAACTATAGAATACACACTTTTTAAAGTACATGTGGCATATTTACTAAATATTTCCATTCTTCACCTGCACTGCTAGGTCATAGGTTAAGCCACCATCATCTCTTGGCTTGACTCCTATGATAGTCTTCTCACTATTCTCCTAGTTCCCACTCTTGCATCTCCTGTAATTCTCAACACAGCACCCAGGGAGGTCCTTTAAAAACTTTCATCAGCTCTTCTCTCTCTTGGACTTAACAATCCTCCAATTTCTTACTTAGTGAACATTTCATATGAAGGAGTAATACATTTGCAGTGTAGGAAGGAACCAATTAGCTCTCAGAAGACATACAAATTATACAAAATGAACCATTTAGTTGAACTCAAGACATTAAAGCAACCTTCTAAAATGACCTGTTTTATGTGTATGGATAACGATGTGGGGTTATGTGAGGTAACCAGTAGAATAGCTTTTTCTGGGATTTTGGATTGGATGTGGTGGTGGGGGTGGGTATTGTATTACTACTATTGAAAGCAGCTCCAAACTCTGAAACAATACATTTGAAAAGCCTATTTTTTTCTTGGCAGCTCCCAAGGTAGAGAGTGTGGGTGGCAGTTGATTTCCCATTTCCACTTGGTGCCAAATTCCTCTGGGTTCGATTTGATCAGAATTACATATGACCAACTCCAGTTGAGTGATAAGAAGCTCAGTTGAGTAGGAAGGAAAAAAAGGGAAGGATAGAGGTACCACTGACTTGGTATGTTTTTGTTTTTGTTTTGTGGCAAATGTAGATGTCAAAATATTTATTTAACTAAATGTTTTATTTTTGGTGTTCTTTGTGTTGGTGGTTTTATTAGATTCACTTACACCTCTGGGATCTTGAGAGAAGTTGTTGGTTCCAATTTATTTCTTTGCAGCGTAAGTTCAAGGGTGATAGGTCATTATGTTATACAGCAGAAGATATTTTGGTTGAATCATTTCCTTTTTATGTAGTGACACTGAGAACAGTGCATGCAAGGACATTGTCCAGGAGATGCCATTACAGGAGATGAAAATAATAATTTAAAAAAATAAGTTAGTGAATTGATTGCAGTAATGGCCCCAATTTTTCACTACTTCTTATAAACTTGCCCTTTGGTAGTGCCTTCCCACAATAAATCATATGACTTATTTTGATCAGTGGGATAGGCTCCAACTAGAAGCTAACAGCTGACTGCAAACACATGAGTGACTTAGATTGGCAGAATTGCAGAGCTGACCCCCAACATAAATTGTTGATCTGTAGAACTGTGCATGATGATAAATAGATGGTTCAGCCTCTAACCTTGGGGTCATTTGTTATGTAGCAAAAACTAGCTATTACACTAAGACAATGATAACAGATCCATTCTAAGTACTGGAAAAGAAAACAAGATCCAGAGAATATTTTATCTCCTCTTGTAAACCATCAGATTAGTAGCCATTCTGTAAGTTGGAAACTAGAATTATCTCAAGGAACATTCCAAGCGCTTGAGTACTATTGTACATTCTTGAGGAGCTGGGATAATTCCAAGGTTGTTTTACTAAAGTGCCTTTGTTCTTTTAAAGTTTAGTGAAAGGCTGTTTACCATAAGGCTCTTTTCGTTGTTGTCTCATTCTTGTATGTCTTATTTCCATAAAAGTATTAAAAAGACTCCGTAGGAGGGGGACCTGGGAGGCTCAGGTGGTTAAGTATCTGCCTTTGGCTTAGGTCATGATCTTGGGATCATGGGATCATGGGATCGAGCCCAGGGGGGGTTCCCTGCTCTGCAGGGAGTCTCCTTCTCCTCTCCCTCTGCCCTTCTGCTCATGCTCTGCCCCCACAAAATAAATGAATAAAATATTTAAAAAAACTCCCTAGGAAATCTTGCTCCATATTATAGAGATGGCCTTTACTGAGAGGAAGAAATGTTGAATTATAACTTACTGTAATATTTACAAAGGACCATCATGGTACCAGCCTGGCACACAATAAAAAGGAATCCACAAAAGGGAAATAATGTTTCTGAGAAATGATTTCCATGAGCCACAAGTAGTTATTTTGGTTTTTTTCCCCAGTAGAATAAAATACAATAAAAAGCTATAAAAGTGTTTTTAAAACTCATCTAATAGAGTCACACCCAAGAGAGCTGTTGTAGGCGTGAGATACTGTACATAGCACATTTTACACTGTGCACAGAAGATAATCCAGAAATGACAGGTATTCTTCATTAACCCAAAACACAGAGTCTAGAATATCAAAATAGTAAAAGACACTGCCATCTAAAACACAGAACTGAATGTATGTGGGCTCATGAGACCTTTTATCCACATCTGCATATACTGACTGGATAAAAGTAATATATGTGACAAAATGCATTACTTATTCAATCTGGCAACTGGATGATGACGGATGTGATACAGGAAATAGTTCAACTATGTTATAGTCAACCTTTCTGGGGAAGGATTCTTCAAATCCAAACTTTTATGTTCAAAAGTTTCAGTTTTCAGAAATATCAAAATGACCCAGATCACTTCTGTCCTTCTCACATTCTGCAAAAAATTTGCTAGGATTCATTGGGTTCTTACCAATAACTTAGATGCTTTTCTCAGCCACATGAGGGAAGGGGATGATAGACCTTCAGGAGCAATGCCGCTGAGCCTTTAACACTGAGCATTTCATTTTAATCTCCATTACTCTCCAGGTGAGTTTTGTTTTGCCAAACAATTTCTCAGTTTTGTGTTTTGTTTCTTTGCTTTTTGCTGTTGTTTTGTTTTGGCAATGCAGAATAGAGAGAATGGACAAAAGAGAGTGGGCCACAACAGAGCTTATCCTTGTTTGCTTGCTGGATCAGAGCTAAAGCCTGCTTAGTTTTGTATGTATTGAAAGGTTGGAAAGAAGGATGCAACGCAGGAAAGTTGTGGGTGGTCTAAAGAACTGGAGAGAATTTGGGGGCATTTGTCCATGTTGAAAGGATGCAAAGTACCTCTGTGAGAAACTTGCTTGGCAGAGGGTTCAGGAATTAAGGGGAGAGCAAAATATTTTTTGAAAAATGTCACTGTGTTTTATAAATTGAGTATTTTTTAAATTTCTTTGGGAGATGCAAGGACATTGGGGATTCCTTTTCATTTACATGAAATGGTGCCTCTTTGAAAATTACTTTATGCAGTGACTGAGATACCCAGTATAATAAGGGTAGTTTCTGAGAGGCAACAAATAGGAAATGGCTTTAATTCTTTCTCCACAACAACTATTTTTAACCCATTTCTGCTGATTTTTATGTTACCATATTAATGACTCTTTAGGATGATTCCATAGATTTCTACTCACCTTAAGTTATTAAAAAGCCTAGGCCAATTTTAGTCATGCTTAACATTTCCAATCTTATATCTACTTTGGGATTAATTTCTCTCTTTTCTTTTGACATTTAGCTCCTAAAGAAAGGGAGGATTAATTGGGAGGAAAAAAAAGTTGTGTCAGATTCCAGCAGGAAACAGATACCATACACAAAGTAGGATAATTAAAAAGAGAGTTTATTCACAAGTGATATTTACAAAGGTGGGTTTAGGGAAACCCAAAAAGTTAATGTAGTAGCATAGGGCTTGGTGTCACCTAAGCCTTTACTATACCTGTAGGGACAGAGGTGAGGTGTAGGTACTGTGATCTGGAAGGAAAAAAGTCATATAAAGTTGGCCAGTTTAAGAGTAATGACCTGTGTAGCAATGACCTGTGTGAAAAACATAGCTTGTTGAGCCTTATAGAAAGGGAGCTCTGACCTTACTTTTCTGTATTCCTCTGATCTCCTGCTAAAGTGCCCAATTGATCAAACCCATTGGAAGTCAGGTGTCACTGATTATTTATGTAGTTCATTCAGTCAAGTATCCTAGTCAGAAAAAAGAGAATGAAAATATTTGTAAAAAGGATCTTGACAAGCAAAAAAATTTTAGATATCTATCTATCTATCTATCTATCTATCTATCTATCTATCTATCGCCCATCAACATCTGCTTTTGTCCTTCATCTAAGTGAAAAAGTCATGTCTCCAGCACAGAAAAAGCAAAAGGTTCTCCAACTACCAAAACTACCATCAACAAAGTGTTAATCCCAGCTGAAACCTAAATCTTAGTTGCTGCTAGCATTTTTCATAAAAGGAAGCATGAGAAAAAAAAGAGAAAGAAAGCAGTCAAGTAATGTGACAGGTGTGAAGTCTATGCCTCTGTGCCTGGTCATGAAGCCTAAGGTGGTAATTGTTGTTGCCAACTTCCACCACCCATTCTGTGCTCCTCATGTCTTCTAGCAGCCCCTCAGCCAGCGGGTGGTTCATTCAGTGTTAGTGCTTGGTTGTCTTCTTTTTATTGAATTTCTGAGTTTTTCTCATTGAACAGATTATTGGGTAAGGGAGTAATAAGAGGAAGCCAGCTAAATTCTTCGAGTTCTAAACATAGCCTTCTTTGCCTTTATTACATGGCAGCACCCTGATTTCTCTCAGTGAGATCAAACTCCAACCATTAACTGTTTGTTCACCTTCATAAAGAGCCCCAAATGGCCATATGTTCTCAGTTGCAAATATTTTGGGAATATGACTCTTTCCTGGTAATAGTCCCTTGGTACTAGCGACTCCAAGTCTACCAAACCTCAGTGGATTAAAATACTTTGGTTATAGCTTTCTTCTTATAGTTCATTGCAGTAATTTCACCTACTTTACCTTGGCTGCACCTTCACTAATCTGAGAGGTCATTATTCTCATTGATATCAGTGAACCTAATGCATAGTAGCATCTTTCTCTGCCATTTCTTGTCTTCAAAGGATAGCTACCACAGTGTGCTTCAAAGATATGGACACATCTCACAAATACGTTTCAGCCTTAATCTCTTTTCTAGGCTCACCTAGATGTTATGGTTGGGAGTGGCTGAACAAGTTGCACATAAAAGGTTCTTTGAATGTATTCCTGCTTCCTGAACACTCTGGACTTTTTTTATTTCTGTAGTATGCAAGGAAAATTCTGGCAATTTCACCTCAAGACCTGTAGGCCCTGAATCCATATTTTTATTATTTAACCCAGCAAACTATTAACCTACTCCTGGGGAGTTCAACCTAACTAATTCTGAAACTCAGGTAGAAGGGACATATGACAATGTATCTGCCCCAGTTAAGTCTTTTGTTTGGTCTGCATTGGCTTAACACCATTGGAATCCCCTTTCATGGAACCCTCCTACACTGTTGGTGGGAATGCAAGCTGGTGCAACCACTCTGGAAAACAGTGTGGAGGTTCCTCAAAAAGTTGAAAATAGAGCTACCCTACGACCCAGCAATTGCACTACTGGGTATTTACCCTAAAGATGCAAAGGTAGTGATCCTCAGGGGCACATGCACCTGAATGTTTATAGCAGCAATGTCCACAATAGCCAAACTATGGAAAGAACCTATATGTCCATCAATAGATGAACGGATAAAGAAGTGGTATATATATACAATGGAATACTATGCAGCTATCAAAAGAAACGAAATCTTGCTGTTTGCAATGACGTGGATGGAACTAGAGGGTATTATGCTGAGCGAAATAAGTCAATCAGAGAAAGACAATTATCATATGATCTCTCTGATATGAGGAACTTGAGGGGCAGGGTGGGGGGTCGTGGGTGGTAGGGAGAGAAAAATAATGAAACAAGATGGGATGGGGAAGGAGACAAACCACAAGAGACTCCTAATCTCACAAAACAAAATGAGGGTTACTGGGGGGTGGGAGGGAAGGGATAGGGTGGCTGGGTTATGGACATTGGGGAAGGTTTGTGCTATGGTGAGTGCTGTGAAAGATGTAAGCCTGAAGATTCACAGACCTGTACCCCTGGGGCAAAAAAAAAAAAAAAAAAAAANAGAATCCCCTTTCACACATGCTCCTCAGGTACTTGCTGACACAGATTGAAAATGTCTTACAATCATATTGATATAAAGATTGTTTCCTTCAAGAAACACTCAGTGCAGGCTGTGCCCTAATAGGTTAGAGGCAATGAAAGGTGGCAGAATGTGTCCAGACAAGAGTGGCATCAACTTGAGAATCAAGCATTAAAATATTACTTTTTCTAGAGGGTTGCTGGGAGAGGATTTTTCCACTGGCAAAGGATGCTAAGAGGAATTTTGAAGTTTGAATTTTCCAGTCTCAACTTTCAGTCAAGATGGGATTAATGGGATTGGATTTACCCTCCAGCTAAGAAAACTGGACAAAATTACGAAACAATGGCTTTCAAATATCATACATCAAGAAGTATCTGGGATTGTTGCCAGGAACACTGGAAGTGATTCCTGAAAGATGAGAAGCAAATAAAGTGAGTCCTATGACAGCCAAGCTTATTGCCTAGAGAATGTTTTCAGACCATAGTGTAGGAAGAGTAGAAGGAAGAGCATAGTGGCCTCCCAGAGATGAGGAGGAGCTAGAAGCAGAGGAGAACAAGTCAGCTAAAGTATTCAGAATAGAGTACCAGAGAGGAGAATGCTGCATAGAGAAATAACCCCAGAAATCTTCAGCAGTGTATTTGAATTAAATTAAATTGATTTAGTAGTGATAAGTATTTTTTTTAAAGATTTTATTTATTTATTTGACACAGAGAGAGAGATTACAAGTAGGCTGAGAGACAGGCAGAGAGAGAGAGGAGGAAGCAGGCTCCTTGCCAAGCAGGGAGCCCGATGCGGGCCTCGATCCCAGGACGCTGAGATCATGACCTGAGCCGAAAGCAGAGGCTTTAACCCACTGAGCCACCCAGGCGCCCAGTAAGTGATAAGTATTTGCAGGTAAGGAAACTACCCAAGGTTAAAGAAGACATGCTGATAAAAATTTCCAGCTTTTGTGTGTCTTAAAAAATCTTTATTTCACCTTTGTTTTTAGAAAGATATTTTTGCTGGGTAAGGAATTCTAGATTAATGATTTTTTTCCTTTTTGTGTCTCCTCTTTTAATTTAAAAAAAATTTAAAAAGATTGATTAGAGAGAGCACACACACAAGAGGGAGGAGGAGCAAAGGGAGAGGGAGAAGCAGACTCTCCACTGGGCAGGAAGCCTGATGTGGGGCTCAATCCTAGGACTCCGGAATCATGACCTGAGCTGAAGGCAGACACTTAACCGAGTGAGCCAGCAAGGCACCCCTCTTTTTGTCTTCTGATTTGTATTGTTGCTAATGAGAGTTCTGCTGTCATCTCTGTTCTTATGCACAGGATGCTTCTCTTTCCTGTCTGCTTTAAAATTTTTTCTAATCTATCTTTTTTCTTTCTGACAGAGTGCACTTGTGAGCAGGGAGTAGGGGGCAGAGGGAGAGAATCTTAAGCAGGTTCCATGCTCAGTGTGGAGCCTGACATGGGGCTCCATCTCAGGACCCTGAAATCATGACCTGAATTAAAATCAAGGGTCAGATGCTTAACTGACTGAATCACCCAGGAGTCCCTAAAATTTTTTTTCTTAACCACTAACTTTAAGCAATTTTATTACACTATGTTGGTATAATCGTTTTCTTCTTCTAATTCTTCTTCTTGTGCTTAGGGTTTGCTTGGCTTCTTGGAACTGTGGATTTATAGTTTGCATCAAGTATGGGAATTTTTTAGCCATTATTTCTTCAAATATTTTTTTTCTACCTCTTCCATTGAGGACTCCCCAAACAAGTATATTTGGCTACCTAAAGTTGTGCTCTTTGATGCTCTGTTCATTTTTTCAGTCTTATTTTCCCTTCCTTAACTTTGAATAATTGCTATTACTACATCTGTAGATTCACTACTTTTTTTCCTCTTACAAGGCTTACTCTGCTGTTGGTCCCATTGGATGTACTTTTCATATCAGACATTTTTGTTTTCATCCTTATAAATTTGTTTGGACCTTTTACATCTTCCATGTTTTGGCTTAACTTGTTGAGTCTTTCTTCTTGCTTCTTGAACATACAAAATATAGATACCATTACTGTTTTAATATCCTTGTATCTCAGCTCTATTATTTGTGTCGTTCTGGAGTAAATTTCAGTTGATTGGCTTTTCTTATTGATTTTTTCAAGAGTTATAACTACACATCTATTAAAGTGGCAAAAATTTTGGTGTGCCTGGATGGTGCAGTCTACTAAGCTCTTGGTTTTGGCTCAGGTCATGACCTCTGGGTTGTGAGATTTGAGCCCTGTATCCAGCTCCTTGCTCAGCACAGAGTCTGCTTGTGACTTTATCTCTGCCTCTTCCTCTGTGCCTCACCCTGCTCTCTCTCTCAAATAAATAAATAGATCTTTAAAAAATGACAAAAAAATTAAAATATTGATCATTCCAAGGTTTGGTGAGGATCTGGAGTAACTGGAACTATTACATAATACTTGTGGTAATATAAAATAATGTATCCACTATGTAAAATGATTTTTCAGTTTCTTAAAAAATTAAACATTTATCTACTGCATAACCCTGATATCTTACCCTAGTTATTTACCCCAAAGGATAAAAGCTTATATCTACACATTGACTTGTACATAAATGCTCCTAACAGCTTTATTTGTATATGAGACAAAAACTGGAAACAGCTCAAATATCTATTACCACATTAAAGGATAAACAAGGTATGTTATATTCACACAATGGAATACTACTACAATGGAATACTATAATAATACTGCAATGGATTACTAGAAATAAAATTGAATCTTACATGCAACAACATACATAAGTCTCAAAACAATTATGCCAAATGTACTAAGGCAGACAAAAGTACATACTGAGTACATAATGAGTCAGTTTACATAAAATTGTAGAAAATAAAAACTGATCTAAATAGTAATAAAAAGCTCAGTGGTTTGCATGGGGATGGGGTGGGGAAGGAAGTTGCAAGTGGGAGGGATTATAAACTTTTGCAGATGGTGGCCATGTTAATTAACTTGATTGTGATGATAGTTTCATATGTGTGTGTGTATGTTAAAATATATCAAGTTGTACATTTCAAATATGTGGAGTTTATTAAATCATATCTCAAAGCTCCTTAAAAAAAAGCAAAAACAACAAAAAATTACCCTAAACTTCTATACTTCATTCATTTCTGCCCAAATGTCTCCATCCAATGATGATCATTCTCAATCCTCCCTCACAAGTGGTCTCAGTGGTATGAAAGACTTGACAAGGTGATGCTATAACTTTATACATTACAATCAGACCTGACTTTGTTCTCAGTCACATCTGCCCTGTGACTGCCAGGGATGATGAACTCTTGTAAAGTCATCACAGAGGCCTTCTGGTTCTACTTATATATTCTTGATTGTGTGTTAATAGTTTTCAATTTCTCCTTTTCCTTGCTAAACACACTCAGTGGGGCCTTAAGTGGGAGATGACCCCATAATCTGTTGCCACAGAAAGCACATGCCACAGCCATTAGTTTTTCTTACACTCTTTCATCTATTTGCGTTTAATCTCATGTTGCATTAGTAATAATTTGAGTAATTGGGAAGCTTCTCTGGCAATCAAGACTCTTGGGTAAGTTACTATAATAATTGTTTAAACCTATATTCTGAAGTATCTATTTGATCAGTGACATTTTCATATATCTGGAGGGGGATGGCTAAATTGCTAAAGTCAGATTTCTGTTTTTCAAGAATTTAATAAAAAACAAGTGAAATTGACCTGATTGCAAGATCTTTTTCCTTATTCACCCTGAATTAGTTGATTTCAGCAAAGGCACCAAATAATTTTAGAATTAACATTTATAAATTATCTGGAAATTTTGAAGAGGTTGGGCCTATGAAAATAAGTTAAATGCCAACACAGAAGCACTCTTAACACCTTAAGAGTCATTCCCAGCTCACTTTCAAGGCAGACATGAATCACAAGACAATTCAGGCAATATCTTAGATGTGACTTCCATAGACAAATATGGGGCTCCTTTTAAGGACTGTTACAATAAGGTCACCTGGAGGTGAATGTCAGGAGGAAGCTTACTGCTTTCCAGAGTAATGAAAATAGAAACTCAAATTCCAGATGTTTCTGGAAAGCCAGATAATCACAGATTTTTTGCTTCCAAAATTGTTGTTCAGCCTCTGGTTTTGTGCTTTCTTATAAAAAAGACATCCATGTGTTCAAACGTACAACTTTAACAATGGGCCCAAGATCAAAAGGAAATGTTTTCATTAGCATGTGTTCTCATCGAAGGCTAAGATTTGGCCATCACCTTCATGCTCTGAGAATCTCAAGGTGCCTAGAATTTCATCAGGAATATAATGGGTTTTCAATAAATAATTACAGTTGATAAGGATGGCGGGCTGAACAGAAGGATAGCTCTTGGGTTTGCACTTGAAGATTTCTGGATAATCTAAGCAGCTGTGCTGACTCCTTGTGTCTTCTATATTAGGTGCTCCTGGTGGTCAGGTTGTTGTGAGGATCACTCATCTCCATGCTGAAAAGGAGCTTAGTCACTTCTAAGTCCTTAGCACCAATTTAGTTCATAATTATGTCTATAATCCCATGAAAACCTAATAATGCTCACCAATCCTTCTATCTGCTTCCTTCCTATCAAATCTTATTTAACTCCTATACCTCTACACTTCCTACTGCCTATGACTCATCCTCATAGTCAAGCATTTTCATTTTCTTGCCCACTTAGCATTTTCAGTTTGATCTTATACTTCCTGTTATAATTCTTCTAACCCACTAGATGGGCCATAGTGGAGACACATCACAATCTTGGCCTTTATAACCTGCTACAGCTTTTATTATCCATTTGATATCAAGTTAGCAACATGTTCATTGAATTCTGGGGTCACTTCTTGACTTCTCTTAGATTTGGGTCTGTGACTCTTGACTCCTCCTCCACCTACTTTCTTTATCTTGACATTTCTCAGACGACCATTAACTAGCCATGTATCTTGGGAAAAGAAACTGCTACCTGTATAGCCTCATCAGTAAAATGGGGACAACGATACCATCTATTTCATAGAATTGTTTTGTGGATTAAATGAGTCAATATATGTAAAAATCACAGGAAGTTGCTTGTTACAGAGTGCTATATAAATATTAACTATATGTAAAAAATATTTAAAGCTTATAAATTAACATATGCCTATGTATACTTATATATACTAGCACACACGTATGTACGTGCATATGTATTTGTCTATCTCTTATTTACCTCCCTCCTTGAATATGCAATTTTTTCCCATTCTTTTTCCTCTTTGCATTTTAGTTTAAGAAGTTTTTCCTAACATATCTTCAAGCTCACTGATTCTTTTCTTGGACGTAAATATTCTAAAGATGAGCCCATTAAAGGCATTTTTCATTTTAGTTACAGTGTTTTCAATTTCTAGCATTTCCTTTTGATTCTTAGTTTCCCTCTTCCTACTTACATTACCTATCTGGTCTTGCATGTTGTCTATTTTTCCATTAAAGCCTTTGACATAGGGACACCTGGGTGGCTCAGTCAGTTGAGTGTCTGCCTTCACCTCAGACCATGATTCCAGGGTCCTGGGATCAACCCTGCTCAGCGGGGAGGCTGCTTTTCCCCTGCCTGCTGTTTCCCCTCCCAGTGTACGCTCTCTCGCTCTCTCTCTCTCTGACAAATAAATAGGACATTTAAAAAAAATAAAAAAGCTTTTGACATACTAATTATGGTCATTTTAAATTCTCTTCCTGTCCGATGACACCAAAATTTTTGTCATATCTGAGACTGGACATGATGCTTCCTTTGTTTCTTCAAATTGTGTTTTTATTGCCATTTATCCATTTTGCAATTTTTTACTGGAAGTGGGACATGATTTATCATAGAAATTGAGGTCAGTAGTTCTTTAAGGTGAGCTCTGATGTTGATCTGGTTAGGAATTGGGCTGTTGAATTTTGCTGTGGCTCTAAGTGTCCAAGTCTTTCCGTTGCTCTGGTGTCCTAGCTGTTGTCTTTGGGTTTCTCTAATAACTCCTCCTTGAAAGGAGGTGATGTCTTGCTGCTCTTTTAGCTGTTAAGTCCATTGTTATCAGCTGGAGCCCCACTGATGTGGTGTAAAATATTGGAGAGGGGGAAGTGCTCTGGTTTTTAATCTTGTGATTTAGCCCTAGTCTTTCAGTGGGCCTGTGTCCCTGCACTATGACCTTCAAAAGATTTTCTTGCCTCTCCCTCTCCCTTAGAAGACACAGGAAGGCTAGTGGGGGCTGAAATTGACTGATTGCATTTCCCTCAGGTGGGATAAGGCTCTTGTAGAGTCTTTTCCCTGCATTGTAGGCCTTGGTTATGGAGAACATTGTGCAGCCTTTTCAAATATGAGGTCACTTTTTCCCTCCTCCTGCCAGAAACATAGGGAATTCTTTTGGCTCTTCATTATGAGACCCTAGTGGGATTCTTAAATATAAAACCCATGAAGGGCGCCTGGGTGGCTCAGTGGGTTAAAGCCTCTGCTTTCGGCTCAGGTCATGATCTCAGCGTCCTGGGATCGAGGCCCGCATCAGGCTCTCTGCTCAGCAGGGAGCCTGCTTCCTCCTCTCCTTGTCTCTCTGCCTGCCTCTGCCTCTCTGCCTACTTGTAATCTCTCTCTCTGTGTCAAATAAATAAATAAAATCTTNTTTTTTTGGCTCTTCATTATGAGACCCTAGTGGGATTCTTAAATATAAAACCCATGAAAATGGGTGGGGGGGTGGCTAAGACTGTGGCCTCCAAGAGTCGTTCATTCTCACACTGGCTTCTCATTCTCAGTCTCAAATTATTTGGGAAAATTACCGTGAAGGTGTTCCTACCAGTTTATGGCTCCTACAGCGTAGGTCCAGGTAAGCAGATCTTACTGGTGATGCTCTGTATCCTCTTGTCTCTCCAGGTTTCAGGGTGGCACTTTGCCCTGTGACCTCAATTCTCTGATGGGTCCATTGACTTTCAGATTGTTAACTGTCTTCTAATTGTAAGGATGAGAGTGACAACTTCCTAGCTTTTTATGTGTCAGAGGTTGATAAATGAGAATCTCATGTCAACAGAGCTTCGAGGTTCACTCCCTCCCCTTGACCTCAGCTTCGTGTTTCAGTACTTTGGGATCCCACCTCAGTAGTAATATCATAGTTCAACATAGGTCTGCTTGTGTTTTCACAGTAAATATTTACTGAATGTCTACTGCATGCCAGGCACTGTTCTAGGTTATAGAGGCAGTGTGAACAACAAACAGGAGAAATCATCTGTTTTTCTCTTTAGCCAGAATTAATTCCTATGTAAATCTGTTCTTACTGGCTCCTTCAGGTTAAGATCATGCCACACTGTCACTAGAATATATCATTCGTTCCTACCATCTCCCTCCACCATGGGATTTCCTTTCTTGTATTCTTCACATCCTACCCAGATTTTGTGGCTCAATTCAGAACCTACATTCTCCAAAGAGTCATAACTTTTCTATTTATAGTGACTTTTTTCTCCTTTGGGTTCATACCATTTTGCTTTATTTACAGCATAGCCATAAAGGTAAGAAAGAGGGATGTCTGTCGAGGACTTAATAATATAAAACTTTGTACTGGGAGTTACCTTTTAAATATATGTGTGTGTGTATGTGTGTGTTTGTGTGTGTGTTCACATAATTTTTCTTTTATTTTAAGATTGATTTATTTAGAGAGAAGAGAACGAGTGCAACTGGGGAGAGGGTCAGAGGGAGAGAGAGAGGGACAGAGAGAGAATCCCGAGCAGACTCCCCACTGAGCATGGAGCCCAACTCAGGGCCTGATCCCACAACCCTGAAATCATGACCTGACCTGAAACCAAGAGTCCGATGCTCAACTGACTAAGCCACTCAGGTGACCCTAGCTTTCACCTAATTTTTAAATAATTAGGAAGCGAAAACCTGGTTGTCTTGTTCTTGTTCATTTATCAGTTGAGGTCTTTCATTAGTGCAGAGGACACAGTGGAGTGCCACTGAAGAATTCATTCACATCCATGACTATCTGTAAAAACCAAAGGCAAGCGCAAAGACTTGGTCTAGTAGGTCCTATACTGCATGCTGATAGCCAGAAATGCGGTATGGCCAATTTCTCAGGCGTACTTGATTTCTCCACAAGCATTAGCTTTTCATTTTTCTTTGAGGGCATGCACTTTTTCAGAAATTGAGAGCTATACTTATTAAATCTTTTCATACATTTCCCAGTCATTTGCCATATATAATAAGCATTTGATGGTGAAGCTATCGAGGATATCTGAATGTATAGATTGTGTTGCAATCAGTCATTTTATTTGTAAGACAATTTATGCATCTGCACTAAACAACTCTCTCTTGTTAAAAATAACTGCATGTTTCACAGGCATTTCTATAAATACATCCGATTTTATAATGCTTCCTGTAAATAACCAATGTGGTTTCTGCACTATCAACCATGGAGACACATATGTGTCCTGTACCATTGGCTTGAATTTGCCAAGAAATGTTCTTGATGAATGTGTGGAATGCCCTTTTTCCAGAGTCAAACATCTGGTTTTGGCACCAGTTTTTAGGCCAGCCTCATGTTTAGCACAAAAATGGAATGTACTGGATTTGCTTGGGTAGAAGTTGCTCACGCAACCCGCATTTCCAAATGCCAGGGCTATTGCAAAATTCATTTAAGTTGATTTTAGGTGTGACATGGAATCAAGAACAATACTTCTTGCTTGCCCTAGATTTTTGCTAGTGTTACCATCCCCTATTTATTGTGTTATAAGTTTCTGTGTTACAAGGGAAGACTTGATTTACCAGCACTATCAAATAAGGGGTAACCAGCAATTTCCACATTAACAATCAGGAGAACACCTGCAGATTTCAAAAATTGTAGCAGCAATAAAGTTTTTGTTATTAACCTATGTTCAGATATGAAAATGGAAAAGGCAGCCATTTGGGGTTTAGGCTTAACTATATAAAAGACAACGGTTCAGTTAAATCCTAACATTATAAACCCTTTGGCTTTTACTGTATTGTAGTGCTGAACTGTGAGTCTCTGGAGGAGACTCTAACATTTCCTAAAGCTCCTGTCATATCCGTTGGTGTCACCTTTTCTTTTTTCAACAAATATTTATTGAGAACCATGTGTCAGTCACTATGGTAAATGCCAAGGATAGAGCCATGAACAGAATAAAGCTCTACAAGAATATAGCAGGAGCACGTAGAGACTATAAATAAATGAACAGATAAATATGTAATAAATAAGAAATGTGAATTGAAATACAGCGAGAGGATAGTGACAGGTGGGGTGACATCTGAGCACACACCTGAATCAAGGGAGGGAGTGGACCAGTCGTGTGAATGACCTGGGAGAAGTGTGGTCTGGCTGGAGAAAGGGAGAGTGCAGAGCATGTGCTCTGAGGCACCAGCTTGTCCCACCTGTTCCACCAGGCTGCTCTGCCTGGAGAGCAGTGTGGCTTAAGCAGAGTGGGAAGGAGCAAACGTGGTCGTAAGTGGTGGCAAGACCCTTGTAGATCAAAGCAAAGACTTCGGCTGTTCTTACACCTGATGGGACAATACCAGGGGCTACAGCCTCCTGGTAAATGTTAGTTGAATGATAATAATCAGAAAAATGTAGAAACACCATTACACCTTGACTTCGATTCAGCAATCAATAAGGACTTCAGCAGGACAAAGTGAACAGGATTGTGCTATCTCATTTTTGCCCTACATCCTCTGCATCTATTTTTGAATATGTTTTTGATTTTCCCTACTTTCAGTAATGTTCACTGTCTGAATAGTCCAGCTGCAACAGTGGGACAAGATTTCATCTGCATCACTCTGGCTGACTTGCTACGGAAGGGTGCAGACTGTGTTGTCACGTGTGCCTTGACGCTGGCTTGTGGTTTGAGCTCATTATTCCTTGTCATTATCTCTAGGACACAGCAGAGGCTTTCTGGAGTCAGAGGCAACAGGTTGTGTGATTCCCCCTTGCCCACATCAGAGTGTTTGCCTGTGCCATTCATGTAATAAAAACTGTTTTTCAAGCTTTCATTCCATCCTGGGTCTCAAAGACACAGCAGGCAGCCAAATACATCCTGACATTCCTACCCAACCTGGAGGGAAAAAATACTAGCTTAGAAGTTAGACCGATGAGGCTGTATTTCTGAGTCTTGGCTCTAGTGTGTGTGGTGTGTGGGGAGAGAGTAAGTGTGGGGCTTTGTCGTTATGTACTGCCACTTACTACTTCTGTGTTTTGGGGAAATTGCCTTACACTTTCTGTGCTTCAGTTTCCCCATTGGTAGAACATAGAAGATAGAAGTATTTTCTTTATAGAATTGATGTAATGAGTTAATGCTACTTACATAAGGTTCTTGTAGTAAGCACAAAATAATAGTTATGGCTATAATTATATCCACTGTGTGCCTGTAGAAATTGCTTCATGTCTGTGGCCCTCATCTGACAATTATGGATTATTGATCCCTACCTTACAGTATTAATAACTGAAACAAAGGAGATAAGATATGTGAAACACCTAACATAGTACCCGACACATAATGGTGATGGTACTATTGAAATTGTTATTATTTGATGTGATTTCTAAGAAACTAATATTCAGGACTAAGGTTCTTGTGGCTCCTTCATATACAACAGAAAAGCTTTTCTGATTTCTGATTTATGCTTTTGAATATGATTACTGAATTCTTTAACTCATACCATACTCAAGTGTCTCCTTTCAATGACATTGAAATGGTAGACCCCAAAACAGTTAAAATGTATTTATTTGCAATTTAAAGATATCAGAGTCAATAAATAAGAACAGAAGGTATTACCTCCCAGAGTTGGTCATCCATAGGGATGGAGGGTTCAGCATTATTGGATTCTCTAGCTCAAGGAAGTTCTCAGGGATGCATGATCCTTTTGCCCTCCACTTGGGTCTTTACTAGATTTGCCCTCAGATCAGCTATCCATGGTTGGAATAGGTGTCCATCTAAGGCCCAGCTTTGGCCAGAAGCAAAAAGGGAGCTGGGAATATATTTCAGAGGTCTCCACAGACTTCCTTTTGCATGTCATTGACTGGAATAGGGTCATATACCCTCTTACAAACTCATAAATAGCAAGAAGAAAGGGCCCATCTTGACTGATTTATACCAACCAGGATTTACCTCTGGAGTTGGGATAGGGTCATTTTCAGCTTAGTCCCAGAGGGAAGTGGTAGACCCCAGAACAAAATCAGGGCTCTGCCCTCAAGGAAGAAAGGAGAATACGATGCAGTGTTGACAGAGTTGTCTGCTATAAATGATCAACAAACCTTGTAAAACTACATGTGCTATCCTCTACAATGAACTCATGATAAGATCCTCTATTTTTATGAGTTCAAAACACTGGATAACAGCTTTGACAGTAGATATACTCATGTTTCTCACCCCAGACTATTACATAAGAGATGGTTCCAAAGTCTTGGATATTTTCGAAGCAACCCTGTCTTTTTACATACCCAGAGACAACCAGGAATTGCAAAGTCTGTCCCGTGAACATTTCAAGAGTTCAGGGTCAGAGATTTTCCTATTGTCAATTGAGTTGGAGTTTGCCCTCAAACCAAGTTTCCACATTCCAGGATGCCAATGGAATGTGGGATGGCCAATGTAGAAGGGAGAATTTGTTCTCAAGCCTGTCCTTTTTGCGTTTGTAGTAATACTGTTAGTACTTTAAGAGGACAGGAAAATGCTAGCTTTGCTTCTTGTTTATTAAATACAGCCTGCCATAAACTCATTTTATTTCCCTCATAGCTGTATTTGATTTTCATCTGTGTTGGTGCCTCAAATAAATGTCTGGTAGGACCAGCTGGGGAGGATTTGATATCAACAGGAATCACTTTCTAAACAAGTAGTTGAATGTGAGGAGCAATGAAAAAATGTTAAGAACTAAATAGGGAATTCTTTTTTGCTGAGTACAGGTTGTACTATCAGCACTAACCATGCGCTAGTTACAAGAACATATTTAGCAAGGGAGTGACCAGGAAAAAGAGCAAGCAAGAGAGACCACCTCCAGTTGAAATTTACATTATAGAATCTTTTATAAAAATTGTTAAGATACTGAAGAAAGCCTTAAATAAGTGGGTTTTAATACTTAACACTCAAGTGGCGGTTATTAATACCTAATACTTGCTTACATGTACTTAGTTTCTATAAATGGAGACACTCATTTTTCCTTATCTAATAATAGTCTTCCTTTTGCTATCAACATTTTAGTGCCTTTTAAATATCCATTATTCATTACCAGATGCAATTATCCTTTCTGCCTTATCCCTTTCAACCTTTCTACAGTATTGGATTTACTCATTCCCTTCTTGAATTTTTCTCCCCCTCTTGGGATCTGTACTAAGTATGTTCAAACTAAAAATGTCAGCTCTGCTTTCTAAATGGAGTGATGGAGCCACTGGCCACTGGAAGTCAGTAGAGGGTTAGAAATAAAGGGTAATTTCTGATTTACATATGTGCATAAGTAATGTGAGTCTACCATTATATCCATGGCCCTAAGGGACAGACTCTCTTAGAGATTTAGGCATCTAGACCGGAGTTTCGTTGGGCTCAATTTAGAGAGAAACAACTGGATCAAGTCACCAGGCTGAAGACACAAGAAGGATTAAGAAGAAAGTAGAGGAACCACAGGAACTAGAGAGTAATTAGTATAGTAAAGAACTCTCCCCATGCAACACAAATCACAGCTAGAAAAATACACGGGAGAGCTATGGTCATAGTCCAGTTGTCAAAATACTTTTAAGAGCTAAAGCTTGTCCGGTGTTAGTCTGGTGGAGAAAGAAATTATTTCCTTATAGTCCAAGGGTGTTCTTTCTCTTTACAAAACTGGCAGCTCAGATAAGTAGGAAAGTCCTGTACCTGGGAAACATAAAGGTGGAAGGAAACAGGCATAGGGATTGTACCACATGGCTCACATGATACTGGTCTCTCTTATTTTACTCTTCCTACCTTTCTTGAGGATTATTTTTTTTCTATCCCCTGATTTGTCTCATCTTCCCTCTTCCATGATGTAATAGACCTTCCATTGTCCTTTCTCTTTGATAATTTCACTTTTCTGATTTCATTCATCTTTTTCATTCACTTTTCTGATTTCAAATCTATATATCTTGTCCCAGCCACACACCTAAGTTCCGGTTCTGAATTCTAAACCACTAGTCAGATGTCTTCACTGAGCTGTAATGTCACCAGCAAGGTGAACTCTCCTTTTTCATCAAAGCCAAATTTTCTTTCTTTTTTTTTTTTAAGATTTTATTTATATATTTGACAGAGAGAGATCACAAGTAGGCAGAGAGGCAGGCAGAGAGAGAGGAGGAAGCAGGCTCCCCACCGAGCAGGGAGCCCGATGCGGGTCTTGATCCCAGGACCCTGAGATCATGACCTGAGCCGAAGGCAGAGGCTTTAACCCACTGAGCCACCCAGGCACCCCAAAAAGCCAAACTTTCTGATTCCCTATTTTGTTTTTGTTGTTGTTGGTAGCATCTTCTCAGTCACCATGTCTTGAAACCTTGCTAATCTTGGAATATACCTTTATCCTCACTCTTCACGCAAGATTCTGCTGGATCCTAGACATTCTAACTTTTTCACCTTTCTCCTATTCATTTCCTCCTCCATTCCCAAAACTATCACCCTTGTTCAGACCCTTACGTTTTCCATAGTCTATTATTCTGGGTTCCAGTTTGCTTTCCTTTCCATTTGGTCCTATATAGCACTGTCATATTAAACCTCCTAAAGTTTATTTTTGATCCTTTCCCCTAGTGTGCAGAAATCCTCACTGTTTCTCCATCAGTACTGTCAATACTCAAGTCCAGACCATCATCAGTTCCTCACTTGGATTACTGCAAGAGACTTTTTATAGATTATTCCATCTCCAGTTGCTCGGACTCTGTTCAAGTTGGTAACCTGTGACCAGAGTGATTGTTTCTAGAATCAAATGTGAACTCATTATTTCCTGGTTATGGTTCTCTATTTCCTTAACATAGTTATAACATAGTCTTTCAAGATTTTGTCCCTATTTTTATCTCTGATCTCACCTCTTGCTATCAGTTGCCAACCCTTCCACTCCTCCAGCCTTCTCAGGTTACAGAACAAAGAAGTAACTAATAGCAGATGTTTCCTCTTATCAGACAGGGCAGCTCTCGTGAGTAGGCACCGGTTTACTCTTTAGCAGTTGGCTTGAAGCCACTGTGTAAACAAAGCCCGATGCTTTGTTTCCATTATGCCAGAAACCATGTTGGTTGAAAATGAAAAATTCAGTCAATCATCTGGAAGTATCCCAAATATCCAGATGTTTGGCATCATGTAGACAAAAGAGCCGGATGATTTGAAGAGAAATTTTCACTTTTCCAGTTAGAATATGTTATGGTGTCTAGAAGTTATCTAGGGGGAAAACATGTCCAAGTAACTTTCTGGAGAAAATGAGTTCCAGGTGGAATTAAAAACACCAACTTGCTGAGGAGGAGTGAGGACTGTGGTTACTGCACTTGTAAGACTCTAAGGACCATAAAACCATCTGAATTGTTACATGTTGCTGTTAACAATAATCTGCCTTCTTATTGGTTGATGCTCCCAGCTCTACCTTGGCTTCCATGCCAAGAGCCTCCACAGGCTAACTCTGGCATGAATCCTCATGTATTGCTCTAAAATGACCTGGCTGTCTTTGGGTACAACCAATTTAGTTACCCGTTAGGATTAGCATAGCATTAGGGCTATTGTGACTGAAGCTCACATTTCTGGATCTGTACCTCCTGTGCAAGACAGCCCGAAGAGTTGAAGACCGACCCACCCAATGGCAAAATTAATAGTATTGGTTTTGAGTCACCTGAAGAAGAAAAATAAACAGTGATTTAACTTACCAGTCAAATTAATAGTAAAGCAGGAAGATGTGCTTCAACTACCCTGAGTGCTGTAGGGAAGAGGCTTAAGAATTGTAGCAAGAGCGTTCATCCAGTGTGAGAAATGCCAAGAACTTAAATGTGAACAACCCCAAGAAGAACCAAAGAAAATAGTTTAGAATTTGTGTCTGAGTCTGTTAAAGATGACATTTATTTAAAATTTAAGTGTTCAGTCTATTACCGAAGCCCTTTTACATACTACAGATATTTGTTAATGATTTCACTTTAGGCAAATATACCCTGTTTTTAATATTTTATTTGTTTGTTTAAGAAAGAGAACACACAAGCAGGGGGAGAGAGTGGGACAAGCAGACTCTGTGCTGAGAAGGGGGCCTGACATGCGGCTCAGTCTCATGACCCTGAGGTCATGACCTGAGCCAAAATCAAGAGTCAGCTTAACCAACTGAGCCACCCAGGGGCCCTAAATATCACTGTTAAGAGAGTTTGCTGTACTCTCTGAGGCCTGGAGAACCCTTGGTTAAGAAATGGCTTCTGTCTTAGATCCATGTTCTTCAGGCAATGTGTGTATAATCACTCAATGTTTATGAAAAATATTCTATTGCAGAATTTATCACCAGTTGGTTGAAGTTCATGGAGAAAATATTTACATCCAGCAACAAATTGATGGGACAGTTTTTGAGGAAGGAGACAGGTAATGCACATAATGTAAAAGATCAGCAAACACAGAGGAGCCTATATTATGGTTGAGCAGCAGTGACAACAGCAACGACAATGACAAAAGCTCAGCACAAAGTAGAATCTAAGCAGAAAAGTGGCAACTCATTACTTTTTTCTCCCTACTTTGTAAATGCTTTATTCTGTTAGGTGGTGTAGGAAGTCACATCATTGTGTCGTTTAAATGAATGTAATGCTTATTTCCCTCCTAGGAAAACGGGTTGAGCGAAACTATCTTGTGTGTTCCTTGCACCAGTTGCATTTGTAATAACATAAGTCCTATGTGTTCTGGCATTCACCTGGCTGGTAACAGGGGCCTGAATCCAAGGACCTTCTGATATTCCTTCAGCTCTGCAATGTCTGATGATTGTGGAGAATTGGCAGATCTGTCTGACCTATGTATAGGAAAGAGCTAGGCCTCATGGAAACAGAACCCTTGTTTTTAAAAATTTTACAGCCTTAGGTCTTGAAGAATTTTATAAATTCTAAGAAACAATATGTGGCTCTGTTTCTATGAGGCAGATGAGGGTCTTTTGATTATTTTAGAGGGAAGGCAAAAGTTGATGACTTCCTGTGGGTATAAGTTATTCCTTGGGAGTCAGGATGTAACTCAGAGTCACGTTAATTTCCATAGATATATACATCCTGTCCACTCACGCACATGCATCGGAGTAATTAAGGTTTTGAGTGGAAAACTCTTTACCACATGGGATGCAAATATGTTGAGACCAACTATATGGAATACACACTTCAACATTTGGTTGCGATTAGCCCCAACTAGTATACAATAAAAATATATTCAAAAGAATGAGGGTGCGTGCTGAGCAGAAGGCTGATAGTTCTTTAAAGTTCTATTATTAAATTTCTTCTGCTTTCATATTAAACTTCAATTAAATAGTCTCATTGGTTCATTGGAGTAGATTTCCATTCAAAACGAACATTTGTCAACAGATGCATTTATAAACAGCTGTGGTTTTCTTTGGGTATATACAGCATCATTATCCAGACCATCTGGCCATTCTCCTGATGGTGTTTCTCATTTGAGCTTTCACTCTGACATAATAATTTATTGTCTTTAATCTGCTCGGTTTCTTCAGAGAGAACTCTTCCTTCTCTCACACCTCAAATGGAACAACAACCAAAAAAGTAAACTGACAAGTTAAAAGGGTCACAGGAGGTGAATAAACTGCATGACCTAGTTCTCTTCTTCTCTTTTTGCTATAAAGCAGCCTGATTAGAGAGAAAGGCCAATTTAAAAACAGAGCAATGCTACATTAATATTTTTAAGAGAAATTATTTCCAAATATAAATATTTTCTGGGATTTCTTTGCTTGATTTATTTTTTAACTTTAGAAACTTTGGCACTTCTCAAATGATTAAGAAACAACAGCTTAATTTTTCCAGGACTTACTATGTTAGCCCTTGCTTTTCTTTCTTTCTTCTATTTTTTTTTTTAAATTTTTAAGTTTGAGTACAGTTGAAAAATAATGTTACATTCGTTTCAGGTGTACAACACTGTGATTTGAAGTTTATATGTTAGGCCGTGCTCACCACAAATGTAGCTGCCATCTTCAGCATACAAATCTATTACAGTATCATTGACTATATTTATTATGCTGCGTCTTTTATTCCCATGATGTATTCCTTCCATTACTGGAAACCTGTATCTCCCTCTCCCTTTCACCCGTTCTGCCCCTGCCCTGACCCATTTCCATTCTGGCAACCATCAGTTTGCTCTGTGTATTTACAGATCTGATTCCACATTTTATTTTTCTTACCACCATGTTTTGGTCAGGCTGATATAATGATGGAAAAAAAAGGAGAAAAAAGGTGCTTGTTTGCTTTAAAAGCTCCATCCATGAACAGCATAGAAACCTAAAAGTATGTACCTTTTTCTTATTCAAATATAAGAAGTACATTTTTAAAAATACAGAAGGGCCGAAGGAAGAGGTATTTTACATTAATGTGAGCCAGTATATAACAAGCATACTTGCAGTCAAAGAAAAATGTAGAAAAATTATTACTCACATCCTTAATAATTCTCTATATATGGATATATAAATTATTAAACTATTAAAATCACAGATAACATATGGATATATAAATTATTAAACTTTATTAAAATCACAGATAACATTTTATGCAAATTATATTGGAAAACAAAATGTTGACTAGGAGNAATTATTAAACTATTAAAATCACAGATAACATTTTATGCAAATTATATTGGAAAACAAAATGTTGACTAGGAGATAAGAACTCATTATTTTCAAGGTGAGGTCTGTTTCTGTCAATGACCTAGAAAACACAAGATGGCCTGACTTGTAAAATGCAAATAAGATTTATCCTCTACAATGTCAGTGAGAAAGGGTTTGAATTAGAAAAAAATGGCAAAAGTTTATTTAAAAGGATAAGTTATTTTTTTAAAGATTTTATTTATTTGACACAGAGAGAGATCAGATCACAAGGAGGCAGAGAGGCAGGCAGAGAAAGAGAGAAGAAAGCAGGCTCCCCGCTGAGCAGGGAGCATGATGCAAGGCTGGATCCCAGGACCCTGAGATCATGACCTGAGCCGAAGGCAGAAGCTTTAACCCACAGAGCCACCCAGGCGCCCAGGATAAGTTATTTTTTAAATTGATGATATGGAAGAAATAGAGAAAACAGAACATACTTAAAGGTAAATAAACTTCATGTTTATGATATATGCATTCAAATAACCAAATGCTTTTTGGTTATTCCTTTGTTACTTAAATATGTGTGTTCTTAAATTAGTTATTAAATAAATATTTTAAGAGGCAAAAATAATGTCATAAGAAATAAATAGGGGAGTGTTGAACTTATCGGTAGCTCTTTCAGAGCTTCTTGAGAGTAATTTAAATGCTGGAAAATTTGGGCGCCTGGGTGGCTCAGTGGGTTAAAGCCTCTGCCTTCGGCTCAGGTCATGATCTCAGGGTCCTGGGATCGAGGCCTGCATCAGGCTCT
>LNAC01000422.1:1015436-1083813 GCA_002007465.1 Ailurus styani
CCTGCCTCTCTGCCTCCTTGTGATCTCTCTCTCTCTCCTCAAATAAATAAATAAAATCTTTAAAAAAAATGCTGGAAAATTCAAGCGCTTTCTTGTGAATAATATGTTGTATAAGATATGTGACNTTAAAAAAATGCTGGAAAATTCAAGCGCTTTCTTGTGAATAATATGTTGTATAAGATATGTGACGGTGATCACCAATGGCTGCTAAAATCACAAAGAGACAACCAGACATTACATATGTCATAAGGGAGTACACCACCGCCACAATGGGAAACTATAGGACAAAATATAGTCTCTTCAACAAAAAGTTGAAAGGGAAAAAATAGATTGAAGAAGTAACCGTAAATTAAATGTAACAATCAATTGTGATGTATGGACTTTATTTGGATTTAGAAGCCAAAAAGAAACTACAATAAAGGGCGCCTGGGTGGCTCAGTGGGTTAAAGCCTCTGCTTTCAGCTCAGGTCATGATCTCAGGGTCCTGGGATCGAGGCCTGCATCAGGCTCTTTGCTCGGCAGAGAGCCTGCTTCCCCATCTTCTCTCTGCCTGCCTCTCTGCCTACTTGTGATCTCTCTCTCTCTCCTCAAATAAATAAATAAAATCTTTTAAAAAAATGCTGGAAAATTCAAGCGCTTTCTTGTGAATAATATGTTGTATAAGATATGTGACGGTGATCACCAATGGCTGCTAAAATCACAAAGAGACAACCAGACATTACATATGTCATAAGGGAGTACACCACCACCACAATGGGAAACTATAGGACAAAATATAGTCTCTTCAACAAAAAGTTGAAAGGGAAAAAATAGATTGAAGAAGTACCCGTAGATTAAATGTAACTTAGGAGATCCCTCAATCAATTGTGATGTATGGGCTTTATTTGGATTTAGAAGCCAAAAAGAAACTACAATAAAATGACAAGATAATTTGGGTATATAAGACTTAGGGAATTTTAATTTTATCAGATGCAATAATGGCATGTGATTATATTTTTTTAAAAAGAGTCCATATCTTTCAGAGAGGTGTACTGAACTATTTGGATATAATATGGTGTCTAGAATATTCTCTAAAATTATTTGAGGTGGGGGTTAAGTGAAAAGGGAAGAGATAGAAACAAGATTGGTTAAAAGCAGATAATTGTTAAAGGCAGAAAATGGGTTCAGGATCTACCATTCCGTCTGTTTCTACATATGGAAGACATTTTTCTTCACAATAAAATATTTTATGCAAAAGAACAACTCGTCATATAAGTGAAATACTATTACATGCTTTTCAGCAGCATAAAATAATATACAGTTATCCAAACAACATTACAGTGTAATTTTAAAGACCTTGTAGGAACAGAATTTGCTTCTTTCCTTAAAAAACCAGTGCATGACTTGCTGGAATGAAACCCCTTTCAAATAATGACAAATTCTGAAAATGTAAAAAATAAAATTGTCTTGTTATTGATATAAAAGAATCAACTGAAAGTTAACAGAAGATAAAGCGATACAGAGCCAGTAGGAATTTAATTATCTTCTATTCAGACAATATATTTTATTTTTATTTTTTTTAAAGGTTTTACTTATTTGACAGAGAGAGAGACAGCGAGAGAGGGAACACACGCAGGGGAGAGGGAAAGGGAGAGGGAGAACAGGCTTCCCGCTGAGCAGGGAGACAGATGCGGGGCTCGATCCCAGGACCCTGGGATCATGACCTGAGCCGAAGGCAGACGCTTAACGACTGAGCCACCCAGGGGCCCCCAGACAATAGATTTTAAATGGAAAAGCAACTTTTCCACTCACTAGGGATATAACTCTGCACATCACTGAATTATTCTCTTCAGGTAAGGTTCTCTCATGATATAAAAGGATATCATGAGCTAAAGAAATGACCCGCAATCTTTTCAGGTCTCCAGGATGTTTCCATCTAGACTGTGATATTGTGATTTATAGTAAGAAATAGTAGGTCTGGCTCCTGTTTCTGGCATTGGAGCTCCTCAAAGCCTTGACATTTTCTTTTTTTTTTTTTAAGATTTTATTTATTTATTTGACAGAGAGAGAGAGATTACAAGTAGGCAGAGAGGCAGGCAGAGAGAGAGGAGAGGAGGAAGCAGGCTCCCTGCTGAGCAGAGACCCCGATGCGGGCGTCGATCCCAGGACCCTGAGATCATGACCTGAGCCGAAAGCAGAGGCTTTAACCCACTGAGCCACCCAGGCGCCCAAAACCTTGACATTTTCTAAGTGGTGAGAGTAATCCCGTTGTCTTTTGCTAGGCTAATAAGGTGGGTTTGGGGAAGCACCTCAGGACTGGGGCAGGTTGATAGAGGAGAAACAACCAAATGAACAGACAGTTGGAACTCTTAGTCTCACCCCAGTCTCCCTCCTGGGCAGGAAGGAAGGCTGGAGGGTGAGTTGTCACCCATGGTAGATGATTGAATCAAGCATACCTATGTCATGGTGCCTCCATAAAAACCTAGGTTCGGAGAGCTTCTGGGTTAGTGAACCTGTGGAGATTTGGGAAGAGTTGGTGCACCTGGAGAGGACATGGAATCTCCTCACCCTTTCGCCATCCTTCCATTGTGCATCTCTTTCATCTGGCTGTTCCTGAGTTACAGCCTTTTATACTCAACCAGTAATCTAGCGAGTAAACTGGTTTCCTGAGTTCTGTCAGCCACTCTAGCGAATTAACTGAACTCAGAGAGGAACCTCTGATTTATAGCCAGCCAGTCAGAGGTATAAGTGAGAGCCTGGGCTTGTAATTGGGATCTGAAGGGTCGAACAGTCCTGTGGGACTATCTTTAGGCAGAGAATATCAGAATTAAGTCGAACTGTAGGACACCGAGCTGGTGCTGGAGATTTCTTGGTGGTACAGGAGACCTCTCGCCTCCTTGGAGCTGGAGTCAGAAACATTACTCCTTAGATTTATTTTCCAACTCCTCCTCTGTTCTCTCCCTGGTATCATAATTCTCTTAGCACCTCAGACTTGAAACAGCGCTGTAATGTTGGACCCTTTGTTTCTTTCCGTTGCAGTCGTTTCGCACGTCCTGGTGAACCCTGTGCGTCAGTGTGTTGTGTGTTGCCCTCTCCCAGCCTTACTTTCCAAACCTCACACCTGACTTCTGCTTAACAGCTGAATCCTCCTCACACTACTGACCATACAGTCTTCCTAAAATGTTAATTTCACCACATCGTCCTATAATCCAGAGCTTCCAGTAGTCTGTTTTTGCTTGACGTCAAGATTTATTTCTTTGCCTGGCAGTCCACATTCTCCTAGGTTTTCCCCCCCAATAATGCATATATATTGCTTCGTTTACCCTTCAGTGAAGTTTTGCCCTGTATTCCAGCTTTACTGTTCAAGCTTCTTCACTCCATTCTCAAGGCCTACCTTACATAATCACTTGTTCGCTAACTGTTGGCTTTGGCCACTGGGGGCACTGTCAGGGGATTTATGGGTTAAATAAAACCTAAAGAACTTTAAAAGAAATTTGCCTTTACGATAAAGCAGAAAAAATTCTAAACAAAATTGTTTTCCTTATGTACTAACCAGAATCTTGGTAAATTATATGGAATCTCAGAGTCAAAAGACACCGTAAATTGTGCATACTCCAAACCCCTTGCAAAGCCAAAGTGTTCTTTGAAGGAGTCTCCTGGGTTATGTTCTCTGTTTTCCAAAAAAATTCCTTCCAGCCTTTAGCAGCTTTCACTTCTAGAAAATTCTTTCTTATATCAAACCTTCTATCTCCCCAGTTACATCCATTGATGCTATTTATAGCTCTGGACCTTTAAAGATAAAAACCCAGTCTCCATCCTTATTTTAGCACTTCAATGTGCTATCATACACATTTTTATTACTTCGTGTATTACTTTGTGTACTCCTTCCTAAGTTGTAAATTTCCTATTTAAAAAACTGTGTCTGAAAGAACATGTTTTTTTTTTTAATTTTAATTTTTCAGTGATCCAAGATTCATTGTTTATGCACCACACCCGGGGCTCCATGCAATACGTGCCCTCCTTAATACCCACCACCAGGCTCACCCATCTCCCTTCCCCTGTCCCCTCCATTACCCTTAATTTGCTTCTCAGAGTCCACAGTCTCTTATGGTGAAAGAACATGTTTTTAAGCCCCGCAGAGGCTATTGATTAAGTCTCCTTCTGTCGCTCACTACCTACAAGAGCTCTTTCCTGGCAGGTGCCTGTGTTACTGTTAGATGCCTGCCTCTTCTGGTACATGTGCATTCCTTAGAATCAGGAATCCTATGAATTCCTTAGAATCAGGGGCTGTGTCCTATGCATCCTTGTATTGCCAGTATCTTGCCCCAGTAATTAGAACTATCAGTTTTGTTTATTTTTGAACAAATAAATATGTTAATGAGGTCCCAAGGGTGGGGCCTTTATGATGAGATTAGTCCCCTTTAGAAACAGAGACACCAGAGAGCTTGCACCTTCGCATGCTCTCTCTCTGCCCTCCCACCCCACAACGTGAGGATTCAGCAAGAGGGTGGCTTCTAGCCAGGAAGAGCATCCTCACTAGAAATCAACTATGTTGGCATCTCGCTCTGAGGTTTCTAGGCTAGAGCTGTGAGGAAATAAATTTGAGCCAGTGCAAGTCTGTGATATTTTATGATGGCAGCCCGAGATGACCAAGACCTGAGATGATGTTTTAAACGAAATTTTTTGATGAGTTAGGCCATTTCTTTTACTAACACTCTCAGAGTTTTCCTGCAAAGGAAACAGACTCAGTTTGACTTTTTAAAGACCAATTGTACTGGAACTTTGGACATCATGAACGCATAGCCTGATTTGTAGGTTTTATTGGGTATCATTGCGGATACAGTTGGTTAGAACATAACAAGATGCCTCTAGCTGGCTTCCGATGCATCATACAAACTCATCAACAGAAAGTAGTGGAAAAACACACAACCCTTCTCCTTTATTCTGTAAGAAAATCGTCGATATTCAGAACAGTGCCCAGAATCATAACTAATTAAGTTGGACACGCCATTCTTGGAGTATATGATTTGAAATGCCCCATATGCTCCCCTGATCTATGGCTGTATCTTGATAGGACCTGAAAGGAAGCTAGGTTGTGTAGAAGACTCTGAGGGCTTCAGAGGATCCTGATTGGCAGAGAAGCAAACAAAGCCATTCTCTGAGTCAGTCAGATGTTCAGATTTCCAGTAAGGGTCCCCAAAACAACGAACTCAAGGGCACTGACAGTCAACTGCCAAAACAGCAGCTTCTCTGTTTTCCAAAGCAGTCCTGTGTGCCGTCTGTAAACAAACTGTCAAAGACTTTGTACATCTGGACGACACAGTTGCAGAGTTAATTTTGGTCAGAGAAAACTACCCCCCTGGTTTTAATTTGGGTGGAATTTTGATCAGAGAAAGAATCCCGTTGTGGGCATTACCAGTGTTTCTATGGAGATGTGCAACAACGCGGTGGGCTGCCAAACAGATGATTTTCGTAGGTAAAATTAACACTTTGAGCAAAGTCTAGGAGAGGGTGGAGACTTTATCTTACAAAGTGTTCAGCTCTGTGGACCAGCAGCCTGGGATGTTCACTATCACATCCCAGGCTTTGGATTTCAAGATTCATATTACAGAAATAACTCTTTTCTTTTTACGTGTTTTCCTAACATTTAGGTAGGCTGGTGCCAAGTGGATGGTGCTTGAATCTGTGAAAACCACAGAGCAGTTTCTCTTGCCTTATAGCACTGTGCTGTTTCTCACTCTTTAGAAAGAGCAGCCAGCAGGGTCAAAGTAGTTAAGCGCCTTCGCTTAGAGTATTCTGAGCATTAAACCTATCTACTTAATCCTTCCCTTGTTTCTGATATTACTGAGGTCCATGTTAACCCAATGTCTCCAGGCAGTGCGACCAGAGAACCAAACATCTCTTCCCATCTCAGTCTTTTTTTAAGTTAAAAATACACATATTTTAATGACAGGACTCATTGGAGAATATTTGTAAGTGTGGAGAAAGAGATGAGTGAATAACGTTCATGATGTTGCATAACTGAACCAGTACAAAAGTCAGATTCTTTCTACCATGCTCATAAGCTTTCCTACTTTTCCCCTGAGTAGGCTCCAGTCAACTGCATGATACAGCTGCCTTCTGTTCTGTTGTTGCACTGGACCCTTGATAACTTCCATCTGCAGTTAGGACCACCTCTGAAGCCTATCCAGTTCAGATTACCACCCGCAGAAGAGTCCAAGGAGCCTTCAACACTCAGCTATCAGGGGTCACCCCGAACACCTATCTTAGCAGTTTTCCTCACCATTCTGGCAGAGGTGGCCTTCCACTCCGTGTGGATAGGCTAAACTGTTTTCATAACTTGGACTCAAGTTGTTGGCTTTTTAAATTTGAGTAAAGCCAACCTAGGAAATTCAAAGCTATAAACAGACGGATTTGAGAAACTATTCCTTTTTACAAGAGTTGAAAATTTGGCCAAAGAATTAACCACGATTAACACAAGTAATGATAGATCCTGGTATTAAATGGATATAGAACTCATTCAATAAAATTTTACCTGCAACTATGTGGAAACACAAGAGACAACCTTTATGTCAACATTTCATACTCTTCAAGTATATTGATTCAGATTATCTTAATAACAATTTTATAAAAAATAGAGAACAAGAGTGGTGCCGATTTTGTGTTATAGAATCTGAGAGAAACTAAATGACCAGTATGAGGTCTCATTGATTGGGAGATTAAAATTAAAACCCAGATTTCAGTTTCAAGACCATGTGCTTTCTTCTCTATAGTGAAGAAATTCTCTGAATTTTGGTACCTAATGAAAACATTCAGGTGGGTTGACACATGGTATCCATTGCTATTTAAGGATTAAGGATCAGGAATCCTTAGTATTAAGGATGAGGAGTGTGAACTCATAGTAATAATGGTGCATCTATGACACATATTTTTTCAATGTTATTCTAACCGTTTTTGACCTCCATGTGTCTTAACTAGACTGTAGGCAGAAGGACTGGCTCCATCCCCATCAGGGGAATATGATTTTTAGAGTGAATCAGAAGGCAAAATATCTTGTTAATGTCATATCAACCTGTGACTCTTTTCTAATAACTGGGTTGCTGTATAAGCCAAGCTCATGTAACTACCCACATTCTCTTTCCTCTTGCTTTAGTTTCTACTCTTCTTCAGTGTCAGGCACTTTATTTAGTTCCTTCTGTTTGTGAAACGTTTCTTGTCCTGATTGGCCCTGTATCTTTAAACAGCACTTATCACCCACATCCAGGCACCGCTACTCTTGAGGCAAGACTTCCTCAATGCCTACATTTATCTGCCTGCTTTGATCAGGAGGGCTGCCTGGTGAGGATATCATAGACTTTGGAGTTTGATCATGATGGGTTTGAATTGCTTTACTTTTAACCATTAGCTTCAATCTCTGCATCTCCATAAGGTGTGTATTCAGTTCCCATTTTATAAATTATAAAGCCAAAGGCAAGTCCATCACTTCCTGAAGTGTCAGTTTCATAGTTTATAAAATGCAACTGTTACTGTTACTTAGGAGAGCCTCTCCAGTGTTGACCAGAGATTGAACTGCCCTCCGTCATTGCTTTTCAGGTTTATGGGTTCTCTACAGATTCTGGAGCATGTATCAAGGCTCCAGGCCCCTATTTAGGTGGTCAGCTCTACTTTCTGACGATCTGGGCTTCCAAATATCCCAGGGACAAATATAAAGTGGCAAAGTAAAGTACAGCAGTTTCGATGAGCTCTTTCTAGGCATAAGGCTAAAACAGTAAGCTCATGTTATACGCTGTGAAATCTGAAACAATGATCAACTGTAGTTTAAATTTCCATATTTTATTGTCCCTTTTTGCACCTGCTACAGTCACGTGTTTGCTTTATCTTATCTTATTTTCCTTCCTAGCACTTATCAGTCATTGCTGTCTGGCATTATGGTGTAGCTCTATTTGCTTATTGTCAGGATACCCCTCAGGAACAAAGCTGCCTCCTCATAAAAGGAGGGTTACCTCTTTTTCCTTGGCACATAGAGAAGGGCTTGGCACACAGCGGTTCCTCAATAATATGTGATGAAGAAGGAAGGAAGGAAAAAAGGAGCATACTTGGGGTAAGGGCAGAAAAATAAGAATTTTAACAATTTTTATAATAGTGATATCTAAGATTTATCAAGTGCTTATCTTTCTTATTCTTCTTTTAAGTAACTGATGGGTGTTTATAGCCTCATGATACAAATACATGTTAAGAGATAGGTATGACTGGGAAAACTGAGACACAAGGCGTTTAGCTCACCTGTCCGTGGTCACACAGCTCATAATAAATCTTCAGACCCAGACAGTTTACCTCCAGGTTTCATGCTCTTGATCTCCTTGATCTGTTGCCTCTTTTTTGTAGTAGGTAATTGATTCATGGAATAAAAAAAATAGACTGAACATTTATTGTGTTAAAGCAGTGACTTAAAGAAGAGACTCAAAGAAGGCTCTCAGTAATTGTTATTGAATTCTATAAACTCAAAAAATACTTCTTATTTGGATGAACTTACGATGAACGGTTAAGAGGGCTTAGAGAGACAAGGATCAGGCTGGATCACACATTTCTTGTTCCGATCCACTGTAGATTAATACATTATGAACAATTCAAAGGACATCCTCCTGCAACTCTGAGGGTATTTCAAGGAACCTTCCCATCTGGAATCTGTGCTGATTTCTTTTCATATTGTATTTCCCTAAGGATGACTCACAGGAAATTGAGGTTTCAGAAATATGTTGTGTTTTTTTAATGGCATTTCTCTACCTTCATTGCAGACATTTTAAAGATAAGTGATTTTGGGGTTGTGCTTTTTCCCATTAAGCTGGAGGAAAGAAACTCACTTTGTTGATTATTTACTACAACTACTTTAATCCTAATAACACTTACGCTTATGTCATGATAATAATGGTGGTGATAGTCCTGTTGACTGTGGTACAAATATTCCAGTAAATGAGGGTAAAAAGAGAGTGGGGGGGAGCCCTGGATAACAGATACAATTGCAGTCAAAAACAGTTGCTGGATAACCATTTTGTGTATTGAGCTATACTACGTATTGTGAGGGGCATGAAGACATATGGAGTCACCCCAGCCTCAAAGAGTACATAGTCTGTTGGGTGAGCCAGGAGTGGACCAGCTGTCTCCAGCGGGGGTTTGGGGTGGGGGTCGGGGAAGTGGTAGGTAGGAAACAGGCACAAAGTGCGACGATCACACATCCACTGGGAAATGATTAATTTCAACTGGAGGATCATTTAGTGCCTTATGGAAAGGTGGTATTTGAAGTAGGTCTTGAAAGATTGCATAGACTTTCTTTAAAAAATCATAAAGAGCAAAGAAGAAATCTGTAAAGGTGGAAATGTGGGGGGAGGGCATAGGGGAATGCAGGCATCTCAGGAAGCGTTTCCCTTTTTACTCCCTCTCTCCGTTTCCCTCCCTCTGTTCCTTTTCTTCCTTTCTTCCCTCCCTTCCTTCTAATGTGTAATGGGCCAGAGCACAAATTCACAAACCTCTTCCCAGTACCTATGGTCATGCCCAATGCATGTGATTCTAAGTACGTGTCATTGAGAAGTAAACGGGTATACTGTGTGCAAATGGGACCTCAGATAGGCTAACAGTTCTAATTTGCAGATTAAGGAAATACTTTTGTGCTAGATCACCTCACGAAAGTCAATTAAAAAAATTATGAGTATCTACATGAGTCACCCATTTTGTAATTGCAAGAGAGAAATGAATGAACAAAAATTCACAGAGTTGAGTTGGTTTTCTGACTCTCTCTCCTAACAGACTCTGAGAAGTCTAGAACGGGAGCCATGTCTTTCTCATTCAATAGGCATTTTATTTAGTACCTATGATGTGTCAACCACTGTGTTTAAGTATCATGGTAGAAGATGAAAGATAGGTTCATGCCAATGCTGTGCTTAAAATTGATGGGGAAGAAAGATAGGTGATGCAAGTGTATGCTACTGCTGATTGTTAGAGAGAATCTGCGGCCAGGCACCCATGCTAGGCAGTGCAAATTCATTATTTATTTGGTGTGCTCACACTCTGGGGTGAGTAAGATGAGGATTCAAAGCTTAGGCTAAAGCAACTTGCGCAAGGCCATGTAGCTGTGTTAGGTGGTAGAGTTGAGATGAAAACTTTCAGACTCCAAAGCCTCTGCTCTTAGCTGTTCATTATACAGCTTTAGGGGTTGAGTCTTAAGGGGTTAAGTCCCTTCCTGTGTTGAGTCTTAAATAATGGATCAGGAATTTATAAGGAGGAGGAGGAATGGTGAGGACATTTGAGGCAATAGAGCAAGTGGTTTATTAAGGTTCGGTGTGTTGAGACAGAGGGATGGAAGATACGGTGAGCGAGATGGAAATGCACTTCGAAGCAGCCCTGCGAACTTGGGCTCACGCAGTGTCTCACCCCACTGGCTGAACGTTAGAATCACCTGCAGAATGTTTAAAGAATATAAAAGCCCGGGCACCTGTCCAGACCAGCGTGAATGAAGTCTCTAGTGGTAGGGGCAGGATCTGTATTTTGTAATGTTCCTCTGGTGATTCTGGCCGCAGGCTGGGGGCACATCCCTGGGCGGAAGTGGTAGGAACCACTGAGGGAGTTCAAGCCCGGTGGTGTGCGGATGGATGAGAGGCCTAGAGCAGAGGCAGGAAGATCATTTAGAAGCGGGCTCATGAGTAATGACGAAGGCCTAAATAGAGTCGGGGGCAAAATGGAAGGAAGCAAGGAAAGACACATGAAAGGCAATCAGGGAGCAAGGAGGATACACAGGTTTCGGACTCTTCAATATTTTGCTGGGGTGGCTCTGTGAAAGTTAATGCCACCTACTGAAGTGAGTACAGGAGGAAGGGCAGGAATGGGGGAAAGATGGGGAAGCCCAAAGCTCACGACTGAGACTGAGATAGAAGAGTTAGAGAAGCGGTAGAAACGCCAGGGGAAGAAGAGCAAGTTGTGAGCGGTGCCACACGCCCCTGGGATAAGGAGCAACAGGATTTTAGTGAATTTGTTGAAAATAGAATGTGCGATTGTCGTGGGTTTTTCTCCCTGTGTCTGCCTTCCAAACAGAGTCCTGCTTTGGATTTATAAAGCAAAAGAGCAGAACTAGAAGAGGCTTCTTCCAGTTAGTAAGTCATTGTCCTCAGCTCCAGACACCCCTGGACCCTCTGCTCTGTGGCCCCAGGGCACGGCCAGTTGTTGCCTGTTAGGCTCTGCCAGTGAGGGGCGCTAGAGGGAGCCCGCCAGGCTGCCAGAGGAACAAGCACCTCTGTCTTTATTCTTCCCCAGGGCCGTAACTGTGAGCATCACTTTAGAGTCCTTTCTTCTCTCTGCAGGAAGTTTCTTTGCTTCCCATAGCCACAGCTTGAAACCAGTTTGTAGTTCTTCCTATACTTGCAGAACCAGCTTCCTCGTGGCTCCCCACCAGAGACCCCCAGCAAGAACTGTCTGATGTCCCGGCTCCAGAGACCTAGGTCCCAAGCCCACAGGGCCCTTTCTCTGAGATTAGATACACCCGCACTTGCCGAGGAGCATCTTTTCCTTAAATATCCGTGTTTCAGCTCCACAGAGCCCCATCTCAGTTCTGTTTTTTTTTTTTTAATATTTTATTTATTTATTTGACAGAGATCACAAGTAGGCAGAGAGGCAGGCAGAGAGAGGGGAGGAAGCAGGCTCCCTGCTGAGCAGAGAGCCCGATGCGGGCCTCGATCCCAGGACCCTGAGATCATGACTTGAGCCGAAGGCAGAGGCCTAACCCACTGAGCCACGCAGGCGCCCCTCAGTTCTGTTTTAATAATTTTAAGCGCTTCCCTTTGTTGCCTCAACCCGAGGGGTGGTAGCTGTTTTCTGCAGTTGATATCCTTGATACCTTCAAGTTCTTTTGTTATGCTTCCCATTACCTATTTAGGAACCTATAACTAGTTAACAATTTTTTATATTAAATTTTCATGGTTCAAATAGGCTCTGTTGTGTCTGTGTCCTGAATGAGCCCTTACAGAGAAATTGGTTTCCAGGGGTCATTTCAGAACACAGATCCTCAAAATTATTTGGGGATTAGTTTAGTCATGTTCTTGAGCTTAAATGCAATATTGATCTCCTTTCCAATGGGAAATGGGATTCTTAAGCCTATGGCATGTAGTCTCATTATAATCAATCAAGTCACTGCCTGTGATTGATTTTGATGAAGTATTTGCTGAAACAAGTGCCTTGGGGACTCAAGTGGCTACTGCAGTTAACAATGGCAGGAATAAACATGCCAATAAGGATCGTGGGATGGCATGGATTTTGATGGGTGCATTGGAAGAAATGCACAGAAATGATGAACAAGTCTTTATAATTTTAGCTCAGGTCATGGAACCACAAAGCTTCCATGGTAACCCTAAATCAATCTATTTTTTTTTTTTGTAGCCACAGGACCAATATTTCAAAAATCAAACTCAAAATACTATGTTTGCAGAATTATGATATGTATTGAGTCCATAGTCTCACCAAGTCTGTCATGAGAAAGTTGGGGCCTTGATTAGGAAGGAGTAAGGACTCAAACTTGAAATGGACACAAGTCGCAATCAGGTGAAGCTAAGAATCTCAGACCCAAGTCACTCTGAGCCTCCCTTGTCAGTAGAAGCTGACTGCCTCTGTGTCTGAAAAGACAAGCCTTCCCTTACCTGAAAACCTTGCAAACATTAACTAGGGGCTGTTGCCTTGCAAGTGGAGCTCATTTGACTCAAGGTTAACCTCCATCATCTCTTGTTGCCACTAGACTTTGCCAATAGAGGGCGCCAGAAGTAGGTTATAAAATCGGATAGAAAGGTGGAAGACACTTGGTCTTTCCTGTTTCCTATGGGCTGTCTGCTCCTCATCCCTGTGAGAGTCACCCCAGCAAGACTTCAACCCAGGGTAAGAGTTCCTTCCTAGAGTAGTAGCTGAACTCAGTTTTAGTTCTCTCAAGACTTTGCAGTTTTTTTTCAAGATCACACCTTCCCTCAGACACCCTGGCACCTGCCAGGCAGCACCCCTTCCTTAGGGGTGAGAATTTCAGCTACACGGGGTCCTTCTTGAAGTCTCTAAGTTTTAATAACCCCGGCATCACCCCTTTTCTGTGTCAGTGCCGGGAGTAGTAGTGACTTCTTGTGCTTGCTGTCTCTATAATACTGTAAGATTCTCTTTTTATCCTTTCATTTTCTTACTTACCAACTTTATTCCTAGTGAACAATTTATGTTAAATTCTCTCTGTTCTTGTTCTTTTCTCTTGGCTGGACCTCTCCTAAGATGAAACCATAGAATGTCTCTGTTGAATTATAGTAGGAAGGGCCGGGGACCGTTGAAAGGAAAAGAAAGAAAAAAATTTAACAAGAGAAGCAGAGAAAGGGAAAGAACCATATTGGGAGAAATTGGGAAAGTTGGAAGAGAGAAAGAATTGAGGGAGGGGGGTGGATGTCATACTGTGAAAAAAGGTATTTGAGGAACTAGGTGGATATATAGCTTTGCTGCATGGTATGACTGAAATCCCTCGCTTTATCCTTTCACATAAGGCTGCAGTAAAGATTTAAATTGGCTTACAATTTATTTTGGAGATTTGGATATATACTTTTGGATGCAACACTTGGTTGAGACTGAACACGGATAATACAGCTTTATAATGGCTGCATTTGGAGCTACGAGGTGACTCTTGGACCCCAAGTCTAGTATTTGCAGCATCCCAGACACAATGATGATTCCAGAACTGAGCCAAGGGAGAACTTTCACTATTACTCTTTGGCTCCTGGACTTGTGGGGCAGAGGAGCAGGAAGTGACTCAACATGAAATGAGATGGTCCCCTGAATGCTAGCGGCACATTGCAAAGGCTGAATTATTGCAAGTCAGGGGTTACGTGACCTGCTAATGGTGAAAAGAGAATTCAACTTGTCTAGTGTGAATTCAGTAAACTGAGCATATCTTGAAAGTCTGATGTAAATTTTCTGGTTAGTTTTTCACCCAGGTTTAGCAGATTTATCAGTTTCTTGAGAAATTAATCCTCTCTGGAGGGGAAGAGAAGATTTGTGGCAAACATGTTTCAACGAGGTATTTTCAAGATTTTTCCTTCTTCTACCATCTGAAAATAGAGCTCCTTGATCTGTGCAGGTAGCCTAGACCATGCTATGGATCAAACTTTGGTTTCACTGGTAGAAGATGCTTGTTAGTAAAATCTGACAGTCTACGGCCATACCACCCTGAACGCGCCCGATCTCGTCTGATCTCGGAAGCTAAGCAGGGTCGGGCCTGGTTAGTACTTGGATGGGAGTAAAATCTGACAAATGTGGGAGAAATACATCACAGGAGGAGGTAAATAAAAGATTGACCAGTGACAATGGTCATAACATGAGATAATTAGAAAAATACCAGAGATTCAGTAGAGTGTTTTGGTGTCCAACATTAGGAATTATTTGCATCTTCAAAGGCATAAAAAGATCTCTATTTCAGTGGTGACTGGCCGGACCATACTTGGAAGAGCCTATGACTGATGAAGAGTCCATAATTACAAATCAGACAGAAATGGTCCACAAGTTTTTTTCTGGCATAAAGGAATTTTGGAGAGAGACACATAGTAGGAAGTTGGTCTTGTGGCCAGTGCTGTGGAATGTAGCCAGCAGGACGAGATATTCTGACTGGAGGTACCAACAGAATTACATGGGATGGGGGAGGGGTATTTCTCCAAGGAAAGCTGGGATGTGGAAAATGTTGAGGATACACAAAAGTAATGGATAGCCACTGCAAAATGGCATTAAAATAATTATGGAAGTCTCCCTGTTGTCTTGCAGCTGACTTTTTTACACAGGCAGCAAGGAGAAGTATTATATTGTAAGGTTTGTCAACTTTTAAAAATTTATTTGTTTAATAATTAAGAGAAATTTCCAGAATATTTAATTCAGTTAGTACTATATATTAAGAAAATACATTTATTGTCTTGTATTCTCAATTCTGACATTTTCTGAATAAATAGTATATTCCTGGAAGCAACTTTATTTATTTATTTATTTATTTTTTTACTTGCCCCAGGGGTACAGGTCTGTGAATCATCAGGCTTACACCTTTCACAGCACTCACCAAAGCACAAACCCTCCCCAATGTCCATAACCCATCCACCCTATCCCTACCCTCCCACCCCCCAGTAACCCTCAGTTTGTTTTGTGAGATTAGGAGTCTCTTATGGTTTGTCTCCTTCCCCATCCCATCTTGTTTCATTATTTTTTCCCTCCCTACCCCCCACCCCACCCCTTAAGTTCCTCATAGCAGAGAGATCATATGATAATTGTCTTTCTCTAATTGACTTATTTCGCTCAGCATAATACCCTCTAGTTCCATCCACGTCATTGCAAATGGCAAGATTTCGTTTTGGAAGTAACTTTAGATCAAACAGAACCTAGCCTAGGGTTAACTGTGAAATAGCTAAGAGTTTTAAGTGTTAACTTTGGAATAAACTAGAAGGAATATAATTATTAGAATTTTACTTACACTTTGAATTAAAGTAGTACTTTTACTACCCAAAGCAATCTACAGATTCAGTGCAATCCCTATCAAAGTACCCACAGCATTTTCCAAAGAAATAGAACAAATAATACTAAAATCTGTATGGGACCACAAAAGAACCGAAATAGCCAAAGCAGTGTTGAGAAAGAAGAATAAAACTGGAGGTACCAATTCCAGATTTCAAGATATGCTATAGAGCTATAGTAAAAAGAACAGTATGGTGCTGTTACAAAAATAGACACATAGGTTAGTGGAATAGAATAGAGAGCTCAGAAATGAACCCATGCCATATGGTCAGTTAACCTTGGACAGTGGAGGCACCAATATGCAATGGGGTGAAAGATAGTCTCTTCAATAAATGGTGCTGGGAAAACTGGACAGCTACATGCACAATAATGAAACTGGACTAGTTTCTTACACCATACACAAAAGTCAACTCAAAATGGACCAAAGATCTGTGAGACCTGAAACCATAAAAATCTTAGAAGAGAGCATAGGCAATAATTTTTTGAAATTGGCTGTAAAAACATTTTTCTAGATATGTCTCCTAGGGCAAGGGAAACAAAAGCAAAAGTATACTATTGGGACTATATCAAAATAAAAAGTCTCTGTACAGCAAAGAAAACCATCAACAAAACAGCAAGGCAAACTTCTGAATGGGAGAAGATATTTGCAAATGATATATCCAATAAGGGGTAAATATCCAAAATATATAAAGAACTTACACAACTTTAACACCAAAACAAAAACAAAAACAAAAACAAAACAAAACCAAGCAATCCAATTAAAAATGGGCAGAGGACCTGTAGACATTTTTCCAAAGAAACAATACAGATGGCCAACAGACACATGAAAAGATGCTCAACGTCACTCATCATTAGGGAAATGCAAATCAAAACTGCAGTGAGATACCACTTCACACTTGTCAGAATGGTTAAAGTAAAAAAGACAAGAAATGGCAAGTGTTGGCGAGGATGAGGAGATAAAGGAACCCTCATGCACTGTTGGCAGGAACGTAAGCTGGTGCAGCCACTCTGGAAAACAGTATGGAGTTTCTTCAAAAAATTAAAAATAGAAATACCATATGATTCTATAATTCCATCACTGGTTATTTACCCAAAGAAAATGATAATGCTAATTCAAAAAGATATAAGCACCCCTATGTTTATTGTGGCATTATTTGCAATAGCTGGTATGGAAGCACTGATAAATGAATGGATAAGGAAGATGTGGGGTGTGTGTGTGTATACCACACAGCCATAAAAAAGAATATTTCAGACAACATAGATGGACCCCAAGGGTATTAGGCTAAGTCAAATAGGTTAGAGAAAGACAGGTATTACATGATTTCACTCATATTTGGAATTGAAAAAACGAAACAAATGAATAAAGGAACAAAAAGCTGAATCAGATCTAAAAATACAGAGAATAGTCTGATGGTTGCCAGAGAGAAAGGAGCCTAGGGGAGAGGCAAAATGGGGGAAAGGGAGTAGGGAATACAGGCTTCCAGTTGCGGAATGAATAAGTCATAGAAATACAAGGAAGGAATAAAAGGTGCAGGAGAGGGAATATAGTTAATGGTGTTGTAACAGCATCGTATGGTGACAAGTGGTAGCTGTACTTGTGGTGAACATAGCAAACTATGTAGAGTAGTTGAATCATTATGTCATGCACTTGAAACTAATGTAACACTGTTGTGTCAACTACACTTAAATAAAAAATTAAAAAATAAAGTAGGAAAAGTAATATCTTAAAAAATTCATATGCTTCCAGATCTTGCAAGAAAAACTCATAAACATTTGTCCAAAATCTCTTAAAATCAAGCAATTTCTGGGATGAGGCACTCCAACTAAATTGCATGACACCTGGCAGGGCAGAAAATACCCAGCAGCTAGTAACAGTCCGTAAGGATTTGGACACCTTTGGAAAGAGTAAATGTGAAACAAATGAGAGAGGAAACCAAGGGAACAGTAGCTTGCTCACTTTCCAGACTCAGACCTCAAGCTAAATATAATTTGGAAAAGAGAATTCATCCGGAAATCTGGGCTGAGAACATGCTAACCAAAGCCTGTTGAGGTCCTCCAAAATGCTGAAAATGAGTGGTTATTTATAAATACAATAAATTGACAGAAGAATGTTATACTAATGTCAGAGTTTAACAGTTTACTTTTGAGTCTATATTTAATGTGTAACTTTGAATTGTCTTAGATTAGGTTATAAGCATACATTCAAATAGTTGATGCAGGTACCAATCCATTTACTTTCTTTTTGAAGTGATATATCATAAAAACGATGGCCAATATACTGCTAAATTTCTACCATTGTCTACTGAGCCCAAACTTGGGTCTCTACACTAGGAAGAGATCCCCTTTTATTTCCTCAGAAACTACTTTTCTATGGAGGGATTCCAGGATCATCGCCATTATTCCTCATTCTGGTCTCTGATAAAGAGTTTGCAGTATATTCTTTCCTAACGGAATGGCTTATGTGTAAGGAGCAAAAAGAATTGTGAGAAATGGAGCTCCTCCTCCTCTCTTCTGCATACATTCCTCTACCCCAAACGCACCCCCTATAACTTCTCCTACAACTGGCACTTCACTGCCACCAACAGTGGTCACTAAGTACACTCCCTGGGGGAAAAATGATGGCGACATCCCATTGACACAGAAGCCGACATGCCTCCCCCCGAGGAATTCCATGCACGCAGCAACCCCTGCATGGAGCACTTAGGAATATCTCCAACTCTGTCTGCCAAAAAGTCACATTTAGGTTGGTTCACAAAATATGCTTCGCCTCTGGGTTAGGCAGTGTTTGGTTATATAAGAATAGATTGGCTCCAGGGTGATCTGAAGGGTGAGTTTGAAGTCACACAGATCATTATAATTGGAGAAACTGAGGACTACCTATGGCAGGATCAGTTATAGAAAACTGGAAATCCTGGCATCTTAAGAACCAGGGAAGGACCAGACTTTTAAGAAACTCCTCTCATTATGCTTCCTCTTCCAATCTCTTCTTTGAGATTGTAATACTACAAAGGTCTAAATTTTAGATTAATCTGTAATATATGTACACATAATTAATGAGGAATAAAAACTGAGAAATAAAATTCTTATTAGCCTATGAGTAGTTAGCCTGTATAGAGTGGATTCTTACCTAACTCATGCTCAAACTCTGTATTTTGTTTGGAAAACAGGTAGTGGCGAAAGGAACACATTGCACAGTTCAAGGACCCTTGGGATAGAATCTCCGTTTTCTCAGTTATTATGTGTATTATCTTAAGTAAACTATTTGGTTTAACTAAGAGACATATAACTAAGAGACATCTCCTTACATGTAAAAAGGAGACTAATAAAATCCTCTTTCTTGGATTCTTGGGATGATTAAATACCAATATTTATAAAGCTCCTGATATGTGTGGGTTTTTAAAAAAATTATTTTTAAGTAATGTCTACACCCAACATGGGGCTCGAACTCACAACCGTGAGATTAAGAGTTGCAAGGTCCATGAATCGAGCCAGACATCTACTGCCTCCCCCAACCTGATGTTGTCTTATACATAATAAGTGCCCAGTAAAATTTACTGCCGTTGTCTGGGTACAGAGGGAAACAAATAAATGCAGCCCAGGGTCCCCAAGCAGCTGATTTACAAAGTTTTACAACTGGTCAAGGGGCTAAGTTTTTATATGTCTGCAATTTAGTATGAAAACTCTGTATATGAATTTGAGTCTTGGTTACAATCTTTTTTTTTTTTTTTTTTTTTTTTACGGCATGTGTCTTTTACTGTGAACTTTCCCAATATTTTTGGAATATAGATTTGGAATCCAAAACACAAGGAAAATGACAGTCAAAATACATTTTCTACAAGGTTGTTAACCCACCTCAGTATCATTACTAACACTAGTGTCTACGGGAAACAGTTTCCAAATTCAAGCACCTTTCATATAATAATCACTGTAAGCAAAGCAAACGCCTCACTGTAGAGATTGAAAAACATGTAGCTGTACTATGTATACTGAGGAGAAGATTCTCTTTTATTAATTAAGAGCTAACTAGTTGTTCCACCTCCATTCAGTAGTGGTTTTTGCTCATGCTCGTGTTTATGTCCTGACAGCCAGTTGATTACTTGGGTCTAGTCATCTTTCTTGACTCTAAATTTGTAATCTGCTTTTGTGGCATTGCATTTAGAATTGCTCTGGAGACAGATAAATAATTACTGTATGGGAAATTAGAGGAACAACTCTCCCACTTGGCAGTGGGCCAGCATGCTTTCCGAAGCTCTTCTATAGGAAAGTGACAACTCAGATGTGCTGGACATGTTTACAATCTCCACTGAATGAAATGCCACTCAGAAGAAAACAAATGTCACGGCACCTTTTGTCCCAAATATTAATGACCAGAGTGGCCTGGATTTGCTTTTCACAGCCTTGAATGGAAAGATCTTGCTGGCCTGAAATGAGGTTGGAAATGAAAATAATTGAGTTCTTCTCTTTTGATACTCATTCCATCCACTGGAGACAGGAGTCCTTGCCACTGTTCATCTCTGGATGGCGGAATTGATTGGTCTGCTTTTGGTCCTTTTTCATTTCCATTACTACTTCTCAGCATGATAGATAGATTTTAATGGCTTGGGAGTTTACAAAAGAAGGCATAATAGTATCAGAATTTCTTTTTTCTTGTAGGGGTTATTCGGATGCAGCCCTGTATTTGCAAGATAAGAAAAGTGAAGTTTCTCTTGCTTGCCCTCCCACAGGCAGGAGCAGGATTAGGGCTAGAGCACCAGACTAGGACACCATTTCCATTCCACCATGAATTATTCTCAAGTTCAATCTAAGTACCTGTTATTTGGTGCCAATATCCAATGGGACAACGTTCAGCCAAGATTATTAGACAAATTTCCTAGATTAAAAGAAACTGTAATTTTCCAAATGTCCCTAATTTATTTTATTTATTTATTTAAAAAAATTTTTTAAAGATTTTATTTATTTGACAGAGAGAGAGAGAGAGATCACAAGTAGGCAGAGAGGCAGGTAGAGACAGGAGGAAGCAGTCTCCCTGCTGAGCAGAGAGCCCGATGCGGGGCTCGATCCCAGGACCCTGAGATCATGACCTGAGCCCAAGGCAGAGGCTTTAACCCACTGAGCCACCCAGGTGCCCCAAAGATCCCTAATTTAATACAATTTATATAAAGTTTTATGTATATATAAAAAGTCATATATATATATATATATATTATGACTAAAATACTGGTCTTAAAACAGTCTTTAGCCAATTACAAGGTCTAAGAGTTGGTTTATTGTGTGCAGAGAGCCCAAACATATTTTCACTTCCACTCTGTGTCCTAAAATTGTGATGATGTGCTATTCTGCTTGAATCCCTCAAGCAGTCAAAATACTTCCTAGGTAAGAAGACTTTTCTAACCCTTTGGTGTACAGAAATACTCATCAGTCAAAAGCGGTGTAAGGTGTCAGCTTGCTGAACCACTTACAAATATGCCTTTACTTGCATGACATAAAAAGTTTGGACCACACCATAGCAAAGAAGAAACTGCTACATAATTTAGATGTTACTTCAATAGGCTTTTAATTTGCAGAAAATGCTCAGTCGTAGTTTTTCAGAAATTCAAGGATCTGCCTACTCTGGTTTCCAGTATATGTGGATGGAGTCTAGAAGAGATTCTGTGTCTTCCCCATGGACCATTGCCAGAGTACATTTCTATGGGGGGAGGTTGGATTGAAGGTGATAGTGAGTTTGTGGGAGGAAGGAGATCACACTTAGCTGCTCCCCAAACACACATCTTGCCTACTACTCTGTGTGGCTGCTCTGGTAGCCCCCATGCTGGTGACAAGTGATGAGATAGACACGGTGAAAAGGAAAGGATGGTCTTAGAGTTAAAGGCTGAGGTTGAAAATCGGGCTCCTTCCTGACCTAGGGCAGGATGAAGGAAGTGGCAACTAAGCTTCACCATGGTCTATGTCAAAAGGTCCTTATAGGTCTAGAAGGGCTGTCCTCCAACATCAGGTCAACAGTCTGTGAAAAGAAGAGGAATCCTGGCTCAGGAAGGAGCTGTTATTTCCCCACTGATGGTTCCCCTGAGGCATTTTTGTAGGAAAAGTGTTGCTGGCACCCACTGAGCCTGTAACCTACTATGGGAACCCTGTGACTCTAGGCAGTAGGGCTCTCTGGGGTGCAGATTAGCATAGCGGGAAAGATATCTGCTGTGGAATCTGAAAGATTTAACTTTGGTAGGTGGTTCTCCTAGTGCATTTGGGGCATTAAAGAATCATTACTATAGGGCATTTGAGGACAACCTGCCTTGGTACAGACCCCTTCCAAAGCCTCTCGAGTGTAACACAAATTAAAAACTCGTGTCACAACCTTTCCCTCCACATCATTTTTAGAGTCTTCTAGATCAGCTTCTCTTTCTCTCCTCTACTTCCTCTACCTGCCTACCTCCCTCTCCACCTCCTTGCACAAACATACATTCCATATGTAAACAGCTGAAGTCACTGGGCCTTATGAATAGACAAAAAAAAAATAGACAAAGTAAAACAAAAACAAGGTACCCGTATTCAGAGAACTATGATTCAAACAACACTGTAAGAAAAATTCTATATGGGGCCCCTGGGTGGCTCAGTCGGTTGAAGCGTCTGCCTTCGGCTCAGGTCATGATCCCAGGGTCCTGGGATCGAGTCCTGTATCGGGCTCCCTGCTCAGCAGGGGGGCCTGCTTCTCCCTCTGCCTCTCTTTGTCTGTATCTCATGAGTAAATAAACAAACAAAAAAATTATATCATCTGAATTCCCAAGTAGAGAAAAATAGGCTGTCTGTGAGAAGATTAGAAGACATTCCTATCTCAGGCCATCACAGGACGGATATCAGTGGACTGATACTGTCTATGGTCTTCTTCCTTTCATCTTTGTGTACCTCTGGTATAAACGTCTTTTATTCCCAATGTCAATGGCTTACACACAGAACATACAATTAACCTTGACTCTTGTTCTTTACACAAGGTTGGAGGGGCATGAGTATGTACACTCTGCTGCTAAGGGCACTCCAGAACATACTGATAGGCACATCTCCTTTCACTTGAAGGTGGAGTCACTAACATTTAATGACTATGCTTATTTTTAGCTTGCCAGCTTTTCCATTCAATAGCCTCGGATCAGCCTTAGGTTCCCCCCTAAGATTTCAGAAAGATTTAAGAAGGCCGTATAACTCTAGAACTCAGTGAGCAAAGATGAGTTGTTCTAGTTAATCAAATGTACTGTTAGATTTGCCTCTTACTCTCATTTCAACGTTTATTAGAGTGTGTGACCTAAGCCAGGCTTTTGTAGTGGCTCTAATGTCATTTATTAAATATAATTACATAATTGCAATATGCTGTACAGCTGTAATGAACATACAGATATTGAAAGAGGAGAAGAGTTAAAGCACTGAGAAGCTCTGAGAGTTTAAATGAGTTCAGGGCAAGGGCAAAGGTCGATGTTATTTTAAAAGTTTGTTTTAGCTTCCGAATAAGGCCCCTGGCCATTTTGTTATGACACTCTACGAGGAAACAAATACTGAAGTCTGGGTTAGCCCAAAGCAAAATCAAAAGGGGACTGATGAACCCTGGCACTCTCCTTCCGCCATCAAATTCCTGACCCCCTCTTGTTTTCCCCCATAATTCGAGATTCCTGCTGCTCCAGGGCCATCACCCAGTGTGGTTTCCCACCCTGGCTAAACCCCATTCTCTGGACCTGAATTACTTTCCAGGCTTTGACAGAATTTCTTCCTGCTCTCCCTTTCCCTTGGGATCTTACTGGGTTCTTTAATGAACTTTTAGAGTGTTAGGAGTTTGCTATATGTATTTCTTTCTGCTCCACCCAATAATTTTTAGGAAGTATATAATTTTTATTATATACATATAATATTTATATGTATATTTAAAGTATGACATACAATATATGTTTACGTAGTTTGCTTTTTCATGCTTATTGCTGTAATCTCTGGGTATGTGAAATATTGCTAAATAATGATTTTTATATGTAACGCTAGAGACCATACACTTCTATGCGTTCCCAGTGTATTTGCAATGTTTTGATATTTAACATAATCATATCATATTGGATTGACATTTTCTGCTGTAATCTCTGAGAACTCACTGTTTCTAGTTTTTTAATAACAGAAATGTAGCAAAGATTCAACTTTAAACCCCACCTGAAATTTACATAGATGTAAGCGGATAGATTAGTCACGCTAACCGATATTCTGTGCCCAAAAGAAGCCTGTCTGGATGGGGACCTAGAAGGGAGGTGTAGGCCGTGATGATTTTAGTCTAGCAATAAAATGTCAGGATCGGAAAGGGAGAGTGATGTTGACGTCAGCATGGTCCCTTTGTGAGCTGCCACTCACAATCTGTACATGGTCCAACCAGGGAGACCTTTCCATGTATAGGAAGCAAAGGGCTGTAAGCAAAAACTAACATAAGTTTTAAACAATTCGATTTCTCAGTAAGCTATTGAAATCACGAAACAAAATTGCTTTGGGTTACACTCCTTGTTGTCACTAATAATGGCATGGCTTAAGCAATGGAAAAGTCACAGCTACTGGAGGATTTCATGAGAGCAGTAGTGGGATACCTATGGGAGATGGCAGTCTCTGGCGAGAAGCACAAAGCAAGAGCGATGCCCACTGAGAGACTGGTCTGTGGCTACATGGAGACACCTCCGGGGACTCCTGGAAATGCCTGGGGAAAGAGCATTTTCCAGAAGGTAAAGAAAAGATGCCCCAAGAATTCCAAGTTCTTCATAATGCTGTGAACCCGGTAGTTCCTGTGATCTAATGATGACTGGGGAATTTGGTTACATAATCAGTACTTCTAAATCATGTTTGTGTTTACAGATTTTCTTCCTCCTCTCTAAAATTATTTCCTTGGGACAATATCCCAGAAGTAAGAAGAATTTAAAAGCACTGGGGTAATATTTATGTTTCTTTTGAAAATATCTTTTATTTCTAATGGGGTTTCGGACACCATTCCTTTAGGAGAACATTTGGGGGCAAATGAGACTCCTGAAACCCCCGATATTCCAGGCTATGTATCCGTGTTCATATTCTCCATTCCCAAAGGGCTCGCACTAGTCACTAATTAAAGTCTCCCCTTATTAATTTTAATTGATGAAAGAAATATGGCTTCTGAATAGAGATAATTGGATATGCTGTCATTATACCAACTTATTTAAGATGATTATATCTAATCTAGTTTCAGAGTCACATATATATATATATGTTTAAAAGGTAGAGGAAGATTCCTTGGTATATTTCATTTATGGTCAGCATCACCCTCTGGGCTATTCCAGAAACTTCCCTGCCTCTGGGTCAGTCCTGTCATGTTGGTTTTTTTTCTTTTCTGATAATCCAGTCTTTTGGGATATGAATGAATGGTAAACAGTTCTCTTTTTTGCTATTGGGCAACAAGATTGAGTAGAATATGTTTACCTACAGAAATGATTCTTGGCAGAAGAAGCAAAACTATAAAGAGTCACACAGAGGTTTTCACCCAGATGCCCTTTAAAAACAGTAAGTAATGAAAAGATGCATTTTTAAAAATACTTAATATTCTTTAAAAATAGGACATCACTCTTTCCGCCATCTTTCCTTGCCGCCATAATGGTGCGCATGAATGTCCTGGCAGATGCTCTCAAGAGCATTAACAATGCTGAAAAGAGAGGCAAACGCCAGGTTCTTATTAGGCCGTGCTCCAAAGTCATTGTCCGGTTTCTCACTGTGATGATGAAGCACGGTTACATTGGCGAATTTGAAATCATTGATGATCACAGAGCAGGGAAAATTGTTGTGAACCTCACAGGCAGGTTGAACAAGTGTGGAGTGATCAGCCCCAGATTTGATGTACAACTGAAAGATCTAGAAAAATGGCAGAATAACCTGCTCCCATCCCGCCAGTTTGGTTTCATTGTACTGACAACCTCAGCTGGCATCATGGACCATGAAGAAGCAAGACGAAAACACACAGGAGGGAAAATCCTGGGATTCTTTTTCTAGGGATGTAATACATACGTGCAAATAAAATGCCTCAATGGAAAAAAAAAATAGGACATCATTTCTACTTTTATTTTCACAGTGAGGTACAGGTATGATTTCTTGCCTTTGCCACAGTGATTCTGTTTCACTAAACCCATAATTACTATTCCACGAAAATTTGTCAATAGAATGAAAGTCACTTGTGAAGAACCCATGTAACCCGTTTTCCTGATAACCAGTTCTCCTTTTCTTTTTTGAGATTTATATTTTTAAAGTACACAAAATGAATTATGAATTACCTGACAAATAATGACCTGTCCCCAAATTATTTTATTAGCTCACATAGTCAAAAAGCTTAAACTTCTATCTGAAACCCAAAATGATTTTTTAAAAAATATGCAATCAAGTTCAGTTGGTTTAATTGATAGTATCAGAGTCTAACAGATCTGTGTGTAAATGTACCTTCTGCTTCCATCTGGAAGGTCCCTATACTTACGAGTTCTCAACAGCTGTCCAGAGCAATGCTGCCACAGGCCATACTCATCACTTCCTCCTTCCTGTAATGGTTATCATTTTAGATTGAAGCTGGGTGGGGAAATTCTTTTTCTCTAGACTAAGTGTCTCCAAGCATGACAAACTATACACAGAATGAGCATTGTAAGTGTTACGCAATGAGTAGCATTTTTAAAAACATTTGCATAGTTTATTTCAGGACTACTAGTTAACTAACTTCTCTCTAAAAATGTCCAAGATATATTTGCCAACTTAGAAAAGAAGAAAGCAAAGATGATACTTTGTTGACTTACCAATTTATATACATAACCGATGTATGTTTTCACTGTCTACATTTCCTTGAGTGAAAAGCAAGAGCATACCCCAGCATTTCCCCAGTTATCTTCCATTCTACAGGATTGTTAACCATAGCAATAAGTATTATGGTCAGATAAACTCCTGTGGTAAAATAAAGACAATGATGGGTTAAGCCATATGTGGTGATTCAAAGTATCACGTTGTTTGATGCTCCCTTCAAAGGGCAGAGCCTAGTTGCCCTCCCTTTGTTAGCCTGACTTAGTGATTCACTTCCACCAAATAGAATAAAAGTGGAAGTGACTAGTGAGACTTTGCAAGCTAGATTATAAGAAGCACTGTGGTTTCCTGCTTGCTTTCTCTTTCTCGGATCACTGCGGGAAGCCAGCTGCCATGTCATGAGGACACTTGGAAGGGCTGTGAAGGGGTGTCTGTGGTGAGGAACCGAGGCCTCCCATCAACAAGCATTTGAGTGAGTCATCTTTGACATAGATCCCCCTACCCCAGTCAAGCCTTCACATGATTGCAGCTCTGGCCAACAGCTTGACTGTGACCTCATGAAAGACCTTGAGCCAGACCACCCAGCTAATCATTCCCAGATTCCTGATCTTTAGAAACTCTGTGAGAAAACAAATGTCTGTTTCAAGTTGCTAAATTTGGGGTTAATTGACTAATACAGATTCTTTATTATAAGAATGCTCAGAGTCTTTAGCTTGCTGATGCTAGTTGTGGATCTGCAAATTTTTTGACCACAAAACATTCCTTTTTCCCCAAAGAATACCAATGGGTATTGCTTGACTAAATATTTTTGAGAGAGGCTGACAGAGAGGTTTGAGTCCTCACAGTCACATTAACAAGAGATCATATCCACCTAGCTAAGTAACAATTTCAGAGCAGTCAACTTAAAGACATTTTGAAAAAGCCCTGCGACACCTGGTTAAGTAGGGTGCAGAAGCCCCAGTCTTCGATCTCCGGTGCATTTCCTGCAGGGTGCAGAGTGCACTGCTATGCTTACGTGGCAGAAAATGATCAAGTTCTGATGAAATATTTTTCTGCTGAGAGCCATTGCCAAAGTAATTCATGAAAATTGGACTACCTCATTGTACTGTTGGTCATGTTCCATAGCTGATTGTAAGAAATTATCAAACTGCAAATGTTAAACAGCCTTTAAAATTCAGCCTTGTCCTGGGAACAGCATTCACAAATTAATAGGAAATGTATTTTTTAATTCCTACACCGAGATGCCAAGAGCCTTATTTTGCTGAAGGAAATTGCTACTTGGATTCAGATGAGATAAGACCTTTTCAAGGGAGGCTATACCACTGCAGCAGGCTTCCTCAGAGAACACTGGGAAAAGCTCAAAGAGGATTTACGTGACTCTCAGGGAAAAGGGGTTTTGAGAAAGTTTTACTCCTTAGGCCACTAGCCTCCAAAATGCAGACCTAATTAACGCATGGCAGATGGAACTGCTTGTTACCTGACCACTTACCTTGTTGCAATGGCTGCCCACAGATGAGCAATGTAAGAATTTTAGACCACAATGTCAAAACTGGTTTTAATTCTCCTTAATCTAAACCTAATCATGGGAGGTCTGGGTTTAGCCCTGAATCAGGTCACGTTAACTCAGGAGAAATTGCAGGCAATGTAGCTCTTCTCATTTATTGGTTTCATTCCTTTGGTTTGAAGAAATGTTCCATCTGTTCCAGTTCTCTCACAGCATTACCGAGTTTGTGAGAATTTCTCAACTGCGTATATTTAATGAAGTGCTGCTCACCTGTTTCTTTCCTTGGAGTACGTGATTTTCTCTGGGCTGACGTCACTGAACTCTTCATTACGATATGTTCCATGTGGGTAGAGGTCACTAATGCTGCCATGCACCCTACAATGTGTAGAGCATGCCCCACAACAAAGAATCATCCACTCTAAAATAGCAGTAGCGCAGGGTTGACAAACTGATCTAGTTAGAAGCCACATTGTTATATTTTCCCAAGGGGTGTGTTGTATTTAGCTGTTAATCACTCTCCCTCAAGCACAGTTAGTATGTGTTTGAACTTCCCTAATTCAGCCATTTTGTGATGGGTTTACCCAGCTCGCTTCACTTTGCAACCTGTAGAAGCCAAAGAAAAAACTTTATATCTCTCCAGCCTGTACCACAGCTGCATCATTTCAAGGCATACAGTATTTTTGGTGTGTCTTATGTGGCCATTTCGAACCTTACCGTTTTCAGAATTCTTCCTGAAAAACAAATGTCCCCAGTGGAATGCAGAATAGTGATCAAATATGAAGGCGGAACTGGCCCTAGGGAAAATTTGTTTTTAAATATAAACTATCAATCAGGAAGATTCCATAAATTCCTACATGAGTTGTGAATAGACTCCGTTCTTGTTCTTAACCTGCCTCTACAGAGGATCATCTCATGGCCAACCTCCTCGTGAGCCATGTTGAACTTGGCTGACCTCCGTGTGCACCCAGAATTCCAGACCTATCATCTGCATCTTCAGTCTATAAAGTTGACCAATCCATACTCAGTTTACAATACCCATGCCAGTAGTTGGGTCAAATATCAGAGGATAAGACCACAAAATTCTGCTTTCCAATTCTTTTTGAAAATGTGTTGATATAAATGAAAATTTGAGAAACCATTTCTACCTAGTGTTCTCTATTGGTTTCTCAAAATGTAAATCTTGGAGAACTGGCAGGTGGGGGTTCATTTTCTGGGCTTTACTCTGTACCTACTTCAGGAGCTTCTCTAGTGATGGGACCCAGAAATTTGCCTTTTAAAATCCAGTTTTCTGGTTATTCTTAAAGATAACTGAAGTTTGTAAAACATTTTGCTCTGGAAATTTAAAGCATTACTAAGGCAGATACCCAAAAGATGTGCACATGGGTCATATTATTTTGACCTATGCCGACGAAATTCTTTCCCTAAACTAAAATTGGGGCTCTCCATCATCTTCTCTTCAGGACTAATATCAAGAACAGTCATGGAATCCACTGTAACGCATTTGTAGGGATACTGTATTCTGTTTCTCCTGCATCTCTCTCTGTTATCTACATGAAGCCCCAAATCAAACTTTTACTTTACAAACTCAGCCCTAGAAAGGCTTGGTTTTCATGAGACGTGGATATTCTTTCTCATTGTGGACAATGAGAACCAAGTCATTAATGAGGGTTTTACTTTTCACTTGGGCTGCCTAGAAACTGGGAGCCAAGTAAGTGGCTCTGAGTCATCACCTCTGTATTACAATTCTTGTGTTTTATTTCTCCTTACCCTAGATCTGACCTTCTGTTCCAGTAGGCGACTTCAGTAGTTGTCATGAAAACAGAGTCTGAGACAGGGATTCAGATGCATGTGATATTTAGGAATGTGCCCTCCGGAGAAAGGGAGGGAGGGAAGCAGGAGAGGGCGGGGGAAGGCGCTAAGCAAGAATGTGGTCTCAGCTGGAGCCTAGCCTCAGCGCGATCCCCCAGAGAGCTCTGGAGTATAAGTCACAGCACAGACTTAGTCCCACCTTAAGGATGACTGCCTTTTGCTATGCACATGTCAGTTGTTGGCTGGGCGTTGCCCACATTGTGGTGGGGTTGGTGCTGGCTAACCTCCCAGTGGTGGCTTGTGATGTGCAGCAGAAGGTTACTCTCCAGAAAAGGGGGCAGCTGTGAGCTGCTAGCATCTAACACTCAGCGCATTGGGACATGGGGCCACCAGCCCAGTAAACTGGGAATCTGGCTCAGGCACCAACAGTTGTCATGTCCGTTTTCCTTTGTATTTTTCTGTTTGAATCCACGTCTTTGTTTAATTTCTCCTTTTCAAGCCTGGGAACATAGGTTAAAATGAGCAGAACCAAATGAAGTTGTGGAGGCATGGCTAAGATAAAGTACAAACTTATATACGCTTTGCTGATGAAAACCATTTACCCCAAAGAAAAGGTAGTGTGGTTACTGTAGTACCAACCCGAAAGCAGTGCTTGATTCACGTGTAGGTCGGAAAGGTTCTAAGACATTATGTAATTCATATGTGAGGGTTTCTGACTTACAGTGAAATACGCCTGACCCACATATATCATTCCAAACTGGGCTAACATTTAGAAGGGGCCTTTTATTTAACGCTATTGATTATGTTAAGTAACTTCAGCTTCTCGCTATGAATATGCAGCACTTCTCATGTTAGTGATTCCCACATTCATTTCTCTACCTGGGATGCGTGACCTGAGAGCATTTGAGTATTTTTACTTTGGTGACCCCACGGATACTTGAAATTCAAAACATCAGTCTCCCTGTCGAATCTTCTCCCGCTTTCCTCTAGCCCCATGTTCCTCATCCTAGGTAAAGGTGGTGGAGGCACCAGCATCTCCCAGTGGCCCTCATATGGTTTGGACCTGAATCCCTTCCCCAGGGGCCAGTGCAGAGTCCTCTGCCCTGCTGCCATGAACCCAGCTCTTTGGGCTCAGCATCTACCCCCATACCATTGCCAGAGGCATCATCCTCAAAGTACAGATTGATCCACATCACTCCCTATTTTAAAACTTGAAATGTCTTTCTAGTGCCAAATCCAAAATTCTCAGCTAGGCATCACTGTTCCTTCTGAGGAGGCTGGCTCCAGGCCAAAATCCTGTGTGTGGTCTTTCAGGTCCAACCACGGGCCGTCTCAAGCCTTTGCCCGGCAGGCAGCGTGGGGGGGAAGCTGCCCTTCCCCCAGCCAGCCGGCTGTGGTTTTCCCGAGGGAGTAGCAGGCAAGGACTCAAAGAGGCACCTCTGTTTGGAGGCCTCCTTACTGGGGCTTCAGGTGAGACCTTTCTCTACCCCGAGTCTGTAGCTTTCCACTGTTAGCCCTTTCCTCTTCCTTCGCCTCGGCCTCTCGAGTTCATAAAAAGGCAAGAGCCTTTTGGTCAGGGCTTCTCAGCACTGAGAAGCTTCCCTCTCTCGGTGTTGCGTGGCACTCTCTGACCCGGGGACTGCTGTCTCCCAGAGAGCAGGCATTTATTTGGCTTAGTATTTCCAGTAATTGGCACAATGGAGGCTCTTGAAAAATGTCGACTTGGTAGACTATGAGGAGGATAATATTTCGTTTGTACATACAATATAATCATTGAAGAGATTCATACACTTGGCTGATCCACTTGTATATATCTAGGCTTGGCAATATTAAACTTGCACGCATGTGTAGACTCTGAATTTTTGCACCTGACTGAGAAACGGGATGGGTTAATTAGATGTATTGACAGTATCTTGATCCTTTATCTTCTCAACTCTGACATACTTGAGCAGTGATAAAATTTGAATCTGGACCAGACATTGCCACTGATGCTCATTTAAAATTTCTTAAGAAAAATCATGAAACATAGAGTCTCATGCCAATAATAATTAAATGTATGAAATATTTTTAAATTAAGTAGAAAATATGATAAAAATCACCTATATGCTACTCTCTATGAATTGTGCAGTGTAAGAAGAAATACCATCTGCAAAAGTCATGCATCAACTACATGGAAACCAATGTTCTGAGAGTTAATTTCAAAATTATACCATGTAAGTGACTAATATTCTCTATTGGATACAGTTCAAAATGTGCCCAATAATGGATTTCTTCCCAGACTGCTTATAAATTTAAGCATGATAAAGCTGAATTTCATTTGGCAAGGAGAAATAAATGTGTATTTAGCACTCTACTAATAAGAGGCATCCGTTTACTAGTATTGGCAAAAACATTTTACAATTAAATTCTAAACAGATTTTCAAGATTAAATTATAATTGAAAAGTTTTGATGGTATCTACTGTGAGTCAAAATTTGGAAATGAAAATAATGAAACCCTTGCTTATAAGGAGTAAGTGTATGACAAACTGAAAGTCTGTCCGGTTGAAGAATTGGCTTTGATTTTTCTTCTATACAATGAGTAACTAGTACCAGCTTATAAGTAAATAGAAGAAATAACTGCTCTCTGTGCCCCATTGACTACTAACCCAGTAGAAGAGGACAGATGTTTGTGGGGCTGGGAAGACTTGGGGATACTTACGCAGACGCATGCAATAGACTGTTAAAACCAAACCCCTGTTTTTATGTTACTTGTTCACCATGAATTTTTGGAACACCTACTATATGTACTCTGCTAGGATCTGGAAATAAAAATAGCGAGTCAACACAAATGTATTCTAGTGGAGAAGACAGATAAATAAGAATAATGATGACTAGTCATAAATCGAGGGAAATGAATAGGATTTTGTACAGTATATTATAAAGGTACCGGAATTGGTGTCAGGGAAGGCTTATCAGAGGAAGTGATACTTGAGCTGGGTTTTGAAGGACGAGTAAAAGTTTGTTAGGTGAGAAAGGTTGAGGTGCAAAAGGAGAGCAAGCATTCCAGGCAAACAGAACGACAGCAGCGTAATGTGAACAAAGAAATCCAGTGGGGCTGGGATACAGAGAAGTGGGGAGCGATGCAAGATGAATCTGAGGATGATGGCATACCGTAGACCAAAATAAAGCCTTGTAGGCCACATGAGGGATTCTGGTGTTCTATAAAATTGAAAGGCAATTAGTGGATTTAGATTGGAGAGTAACACAATCACATTTGCATATTAAAAAGACCACTCTACCATCAATGACAGGAGCAGAGAATGATGCAAAAGCAGTCAGTATAAGGGAAGTTATATGGCGATGGCTTGGATAAAGGTAGTGGCTGTGTTCAAATTCAAGACATATTCAGGATGCAAGTTTGTAGGGCTTGGATGAAAGGTGGGTGTGGAGTTGAAGAAGAGAGGACATCAAGGATAATGCCCAGCTAGATGGATGGTGGTGCCAGTTGTTGAAATAGGTGACACCAAGAGGGCCAGGTCTGGGGGAAGATCAGAAGAGTCTTGGATATGTTGAAATGATTTTGAGAAGTGGAGATATCCAATGGGAATGGGCTAGATGGATATGTGGCTTGGAGAGAAACCCAAGCCTAAGAGTGCAAAAGAGAAAGGATAAAGACGAGGCAGTAAGAAATACTTTGGAAAGGAATGACAGATAAAAAATAGTTGTAAATTGAGACAGGCATGACACAGTGAAAATATTCGATAGTGCTAATAATAGGGAAAATCATTGGTTTTATGAGTATTAGAAATAGTAAAAACCGAGGTCTCGTGAACAAATGGTGCTGAGTCAAAAAGAGCAGAGTCAAAATTCCTGGTCCTTGGAACTAATCCCTGTCTTTTGGGAAGGTGTGTTGAGATCTGGGTGGGGAAGTGTCATGTGTGAAACTAAAGCTGGATAAACCTTTGTGGTAGAGTGGGATGAAGGAAGCACATGGAGCTTATGAAGATTTCCCCTTATTAAGACACCATAAAAACTGAGTTACCCTCAGAAGCCCCCATGAACAGTAATCAGGTTCCATCTTGGAACTAACACATGAGCATGTGCAAGGCCAGAAAGTTTCCCTATAAAAGGACATTTAAGTAAACTCATGCTGGAGCAAAATCATATATTAATTTTAATGGAATCATGAGTATTCAAATAGAGACATCTTTTACTGTATACAAAAGCAAATTTTTACTCGCATTTTAATAAGGAACGCAAACCACAAATAAGTTATGATTTTACTAGAACAGCAAACATTTTTTTAAAAAAGGAAAACAATGTAAGTTGATCTAGGTCTGTAATTGTTAGGCATAAATAACTATCAAGTCTTCAGAATGGCTGAATTTTTGTTTTTTGGTTTTGGGTTTGTATTTTTGTTTTTTGTTTTTGTTTTGTTTTTTTGGTGTTTCATCTAAAATTTCCCTTAGTCCACTTGAAACTCTAGCCTTTAAGAATCAAAGTATTCTACAGATTTTTTACACAAAGTGAGGTGGGATTTAGTCTTTCTTACATGTCACATGTTCCTTAGAATTTGAGAAAGAAACAAAGCCCTACATATACACGGCTCCCACTTTATTGGCCACTAAGAAACAGAGTATTTGGTTCTCTCTTGGCTTTAGAAGTTTCACTTCTTCCTGTATTACAAAAGAGAAATATTATTGAAAAGAGGATGGATAACATTAACTAGGTAGCAAAATATATAGATTTGTATAAGAAACTGAAAGAACTGCAAAATAATCACTTTTACATTTAATAGCTGTAAGGTAGAGGATTCTTGTCTAGAATCCACATCCAAGATTTCATATCAAAGGGTTCCTGATCCTTGCTGGTTCTAATACTTAATTTTTTTTTTCCAGATATTCTTCAGGGCAAAACTACTCACGCTTAAAGCTGGTCTGATGAAAAAATAAATTCCCTAGAAAATTCTGGACTATGACAAAATCTGTATCAATGTTCTCTTCACAGTAAGTAAACACATTAAAGCTTGAGGAAATAAAACTGATGTAACACACAGTTTTCCTTAGATTTTTCCCAGTTTTTAGGATACTGAGCATCAAGGTGCTTCGGGATGAATCAAGGTATGGTCAGATATCTGGGGTATAAGGTCTAGAAGATTAGTTGGCAACTGACTTCTTTGGGCTTCGACACTGCCAGGAGGTTTGGATTGTTTTTGCCCGTACAAAAAATATTCAGGGCCTGTGTTTGGCATTCAGATTACTTCAGTGTCAAGACAAGGTCTAACACTGATAAAATAAGACACTGACATGTCTTCATGTAATAGAAACAACCTTGGAATTTACATGCTATTTAAAATATCGTATTTCAAAAGGGAAATGTCAGGATATCACCAAGAAGAACACTGTGCACATATTTAACAAGGGTAGTAATACTGCATCAAAAATAGTTCTTGAATATTGTGAACGAAGGAGCCACAGAAAACTCAGCATGAAAAGTGACATCCTAGAGTTCTACTTGGCTAGAATCCCATCTCCATTCTCAGCAGCAAGCAGGAGACTCAGAAAATGCTGACTTTAATTACAAACTTTATTTGTCAATACAATTCACAGTTTGTACATGGTGCATTCCACCATATGAACTTGAACAGTTATTGAGGAAATGGGTGTAGCTTTCTTTCTAAAAGAGCCTGACTTTCTAAAATTTTGGTTAGATTTTTTTTAAGTTTATAAAAGTACCTTCAACAAGTTAACTGAATATTTACATTTCTAGCTTACATTTAAATTTTGGAAAATAAGCATCTATTTAGATTTTTCTTTTTTTAAAGATCCTCGGTTTATTTTTTAAGACCCTAATCTGAATGCCACTCATTCAGATATTTCCACCACCCTCGCCCCCCCGGATAAAAGAGATGTTTTGCAATGGTATTTGGGGAAGTCGTCTTCTTTCTGCATTTGAAAAATTATATATACAAAGTACAGCAGATCTAAGTATGAAAATAAAAGAGAGTAGCGATCTACTAGGTGCCTTTAATGAATTTCTTCTGAATCTTGGAAACATCCAAAGAGTTACAGGATATAAAATTCAACTAAAAAGGGTTATCAGCCTTTTCTATCTTAAAAAAAAAAAAAGCTCTCAAGATTTAAATTGTGCTAGAACGGCTTTTTCTCTAATGTCAACGATGAATTATGCCTGCAATCTGCATTTTTTTTCCTTGTGCAATATCACAGTGATCCCAGTTTTAACTTCTGCTCTCATGCTCAGTCACAGCCCCAGAGGGACACCCACACAAGGTGAGGCTGTGCCTAACTCCGACGACAGCATCACCTCCCCTGTCTGGCAAAAGTCAGCCGGGGAAAGAAAAATTGGGTAAGTCTTCCACATCAAAAAAGCAAATAGGTGCTGGCAGTATAATGTTTATTAGCAAATGGTTGTAACACATTATCGTGCTATCTTCTTTTCTTCAGAACGGTAATTCACACCAATAGTCTTAAATCCCCTCCAGTAAGATCCGTGTTTAACAGCTTTCTTCTGTCAGAGCATATGTGTATATATATTTTTTCCTTCTGCTTCCGCCTTTCAAAAGGTGTAGTGATGGATAAATGATAACTTCCAAATACTGCCAGGAAAAAAAAGGGACTGTTTGGAGCAGCCAATTTTATCGGGCTGGAAATAATGACACTGTGTATATGTACCATTGGTACGTGCGTCATGTAAATACTCAGAGGGCCATCTGCGCGCCTCATTTCTTTGCAGTGCCTTTAACGCTAGAATTTCTGAGTGTTGCTTCAATGTCCATCTAATTTGGCATCTATTCCTTCTTCGGGCATCATCATTTCAGTTTACACACTGTTCCCAGCAAGGTATGGTATCAAACGGGAGATGTGGGATAAAGGGTTGCAGAGGTGAGCCTAGGGGCGGGGCGGGGAAGGAGAAACCACACATTAGCTAGAGAGGTTCTGTTTCTTCGGAAGATAAGGCACTGACAGAAAATTTCTTAGGTAAAAGGCTGCATAAGAATCTCTTGCCATTTACAAAAAGAAACGTCATCCATAAATGGTCCGTATCTAGGCTCAGTTAGGTAGACCCGGAAAAGGTAAGGACTGATCCCTCGAAGCTACATGATTACCAGAGACAATTATAATTCATTCTGAGGCCTTGTGGCACATTATGAAAAGAGGGAGGAAAACAGTCTGGGCACAAAAAGGCATCAGACATTGCTTGTTTTGATCCCCTTGTCAAGGAAAGTGGACCGCTCAACAAGCGTCATCGAAAAGATAGTGCTGGCTCAGAATTCCAAATTCTCTTGATGGTAGATGGCCATGATGGGTGTACCTATTATTTTTTTCCCCCTTTGGAGCTCATGCACAATTTAAAAAATGCTACCAGCAACAGTCATAAAGAGCATATAGAAGTCCTCACCTATGGCTACGCCTAAGGTTCTTCAAAGAGAGGGTTATTTAATGTTCTCGATAACAGCAATTTCCTCGCCTGCACAGTGTGGCGTCAATCCATTCAAATAGATACTCTCAGTTTTCAGTAAGGGAGGCAAGACGTCCCTCTCGCTGGCTAGGTGATTCACGGACAGGGTCCTCCTGCAAGGAGTCAGCTCTTGGTTGTGGTTCCCGGCAAGCTCCGCGGACAGCTTCCGCTTGATGGAGGTGGCGCGCTGGAACTTGTCGTAGATCTCCACGCTCAGGCGCCTCCTGGTCTCCTTGAACTCGGCCGTGACGTTGGCCGTCCACTCGGCAGCATGGGCTCTGAACTCTCCCACCTGGAGCATCACGCAGAGAAAACACAAAGACACCCACAGGACAGTCAGTGTTTTGTGTGCTTTATCCTCAGGTCATTTTACTGTCGTGTTTTAAACAAGATGGTAGCCCTTTGTGATACGGGAGGTCTGAGAATTGGTGTAATTATGCACATTGCGCAGGGCGACACTCCACTTTCTATCGATAGGGCTCTGAAAATTAGTCTGTGAACTCAAAACTCTGACCCGGATTGTATTAGGGGTACTAGATGGGCTTGTTTCTTCGTACACCGATCCTGCCGTTGAAACTTCTGCAGCTGTACAATGGCAGTCTCTAACTTTTTGAGTTACTTTGTTCAGCTGTAATTTCAAGAAGTATTTGGATGTAGAACAGGCAGTGAGACACAGTAGGAGCAGCAAACCTGAGTCAAAGCCTGGAATGTGAACCCAGGTGACCTAGTTGGTTCTGGAAGCCACGCTGTGTGCTCGGGATGCAAACACAGGTTTGAGAGAGCGGAAGTGGTGTGTGCAAGAGCTCTGTGTCCAGCCCCACACTGGTCAGTGGGGAATTCTCTGTTTACTAAATAAGCAGTAAAATATTTTGTTTCTGCTTTCAGGGAAAGCAAAGAAAAGAGAACTGGCAAGCCCACTTGGAGGCCTATTGGGAGAGTAAGTCCAAGGAATAGTTTTTCAATGAATGTTGGTGGAAGCAGTGGAGTTACTCAACCTGTCACAGCCGCCACTTCCTCGGGGGTAGCACAGGCCTTGTCGGGCACCCACGTCTTCTCCGAAGACTAAGTGTACTTTCTGCCTCCTCCATTTTGATTATTGTTAATATCTTTACAAAAATGGTCTTATAGTAAACATGGTTTTGCAAATGGCTTTTCCCCCCCTTTTAGCCAATTTTAGTCATTTTTCCCTATTAGTATCCATTATTCTGCCTCGTAGTCTGTATCAGCTGATAAAAACAGAGGGAATGTGGGAGGACAGCCTCCAGTTCCAGCTCTGTGTGCCCGCCCACACACACTTTTACCTTTTTCAAGCTTCAGAATCCTCATCTATAACATAAGGATAATAATCTATTTCACAGGAGAAACAAGTGATGTGTGTGTGTGTATCCTTAAAATATACTACTTACGACAATGAGGCGGAGGTCTCTCTGCAGCTCTCCCCCAAAAGGCAATGGACTACTTAACCCCTGGGTTATATGGATCTTTAAGTCATGAGGTGCCTTGGGCATGTTGAAGGCGTGCATAAAAGATAGAGCTGAACAGGGTGCCTAGGTGACTTAGTTCGGTGTCTGTCTTTGGCTGGGGTCACAATCTCACGGTCCTGGGATCAAGCCCTGTTTCAGGCTCCCTGCTCAGGGAGGAGCCCGGTTCTCCCTCTGCCCGACACTCGTGTGCATGTGTGCGCGTGCATGCTCTCTTTCTCAAATAAATAAAATTTTTTTTTTTTTAAGATACAGCTGAATAATCCTCCTGGCCAGATACACTGGGTGATGTATTTCATCAAAGGGAGGCTAAGGCAAGAGACTGTTTACCTTCTCATTATTGTAGCTGGTATAATATTTTAAAATATAATGATGCAGTCACTATAGAACTTTATAAACATTTACTCATATTAGAAAGACCTGTTGTTATTAACAGAGGTCTAGGTCATGGTATTGTGTAAAATTCTGTGTGTATATATAATGCCTACTAGGCTAGGTGTTGCTCTACTTAAAAATGTTAACTTATTTAATCAACTCGATGAAGATGATTCTATTTCCCCCATTACACTGAGGCTAGGAGGTTATAAAAAAAAACTTAAGACAGTAAAGATGTGGTAAAGCCAGAATGCAGACTTGGAGATCTAGCCCACCCTATTCTGCCTTGCCAGTACAATCTTAGTAATTCTAAGGACTAAGCATGTTTTGGAGGAGCACGAGGCACATTCACATCTTATGGAAAATCCATCCTATAGCAGGTTATACTAGGGTGAGGACAGAATGACATAATTTCCTAAAGATACTGGGAGAATAGAAGTTTTTCCAGTATCTTCACTAGGGCTACTTCTCTAAACCAACGGTGGTATCTGTTCTCTCTCTATTGGGCCCTGATTTTTCTTTTTTTCTTTTTAAAGATTTTATTTATTTGACACAGAAAGAGAGAGAGATTACAAGTAGGCAGAGAGGCAGGCAGAGAGAGGAGGAAGCAGGTTCCCTGCGGAGCAGAGAGCCTGATGCGGGCCTCGATCCCAGGACCCTGAGATCATGACCTGAGCCGAAGGCAGAGCCTTTAACCCACTGAGCCACCCAGGCGCCCGGGCCCTGATTTTTCTACTATTCTTCATGATACTGGCTTTAAAGAACGCAGCCACTCAAACTCAAAGCTTGAAAATAAGGGGGGGGGGAAACGAGAAAAATAAGAGTCCCTCAAAAATGAAACCAAGGTCATCAAAATACTTATTCCTGTCCCTTAAAAAAAATCCTGACCTTATAGAATTGTCCATAGTAATGTATTCGTTACTTATCAAATAACGATCTCCTAAAGTACAGACCCATTTCTGTTGATAGAATTGTGTATTTGAACTCTGAAGGTGTTTTCTTGTTTTCAATGAAATCAGAATGTAACATTTATATAAGTCAAATTTCTTTGATTGACATGTTAATGCATGTGGTGCTCTGGATAATTACAGTTAATCCTTATGCACTACAATATTTTTGTTTCGTTGGATTTTTATAAAAAAACTTTCAATAACTTAAATAGTATGTCATCTTCCTAAAACTAAGCACTTTACACCACTTAGTAACAAAGCAGAGGACCAAAAATGAGCAAAAGTAGTGCCTAAAGGATGGCAGCTCATGTTCCTGCAGCTCATACACTTGACGTAGAGAAGAGGTCTTCCATGAATTCTTGACTTTGACTCAGTGCTCACAGGTCATGTGATCTGATTTGCAAGAAAAGGAAGAAAATGGAGTGCTGCAGTCATTTGCCCTCTGCCCTGGAAGGGAACTGCTCTCATCCTTGTCACTAATTCCAGCGAACCAGTCACTGTCCCTTCGCAGCAGCAAAGGGAGAGTGTGCTGATGTCTCCCTCCCTCCCAATCAGTCTTTGGCTCTAGTTACCAAATCAGCACCCTCTCAAGGATTCTTCTCAGTCAGCCTGGGGGAGCTTTCTCTTAGCCTTTCCTTGACTAGCTCTGCTCCACAGGGTTCTGTGCGTCTCATATCCTTCCAATGGATGACTCCCAAATCCATATGTCTAGGTCTAATCTCCCTACCAAATTTTCTATCGTATAACTGACTGCTTGATAAACACCTTCCCTTTAGATGGCTTGCGGGCATCTCAAACTCAGCCTCTCTCCAAATGAAATCATTTAACTCCTCAAACCTGTTCTTACCGAATTTTTTATCACAGTGAATAGCACCATTAACCACTACGTTTTCCAAGCTGAACTTTAATATCACCCTCTGTTCTTCTTCTCAATCTTACATCAAATCAGCCCAGAGTCTTGCTGATTTACACCTCCTTTTCTCTCGATTCCTTTCACTTCTCTCCATTCCTGTTGTCAAAACTGTGGTCCTGTCCTGAAGCCACCTAACCAGTCTGACTTAATCCACCTCCCTCCACATGCATTATCCACGCAGCAGCTGGAGTGTCTTTTAATAAACACCGATCAATCAGGAACTTTCCCTTGCATAAAACCATTCAGTTGATTCCCATTTCCAGACTCTTTAAAGTGGCTTGTGTGGTCTAGGGTCTACCTGTTTCGGTCTCAAAGTCTACTCTTGGGGGCCATCCTAAACATCTATTTCCTCGAACATGCCACTCATTCTTTTGCCTCTATTCATCCATTGCTCATTATTTTCTCTGCTCAGAATACGGTTCCCCGGTCCTTCTCTAGTGCCTACTGCATTTCCTACCTGTCCTCAACTAGACCTCTTCACGGAGCCATCCCCTGCCCCCCAGAGTATGTCCGGGTCATTCCAGCAGCCTGTACTTCCCTCGCATTATTCCTTTAATGTATTACAACTACTCGTTTCACTGCTCTCCTGGCTTCATGGCAGTAGAGAGGATAAGGCTGCCAGGTCTTGTTCAGCTTTCCCAGAACTTAGAAGCGTGTACATAGTTGGAGTTCAGTAAGTATGTGTTGGACAGATGACTGAACGGCAGAAAAATCAATCATGTTTGGAAAACATGCTCTAATAAGAGTATGCCGTGCCTCCTGGTTGGCTCTGAGGGGAGAATCCTGTTCCTTTCAGGAGAGAGACGCAGCCAGGTCTATTCATAAATAAAGGTTCAAAGTATGTTTCCTTAAACTTGTTAGTCTTTGTGAAATCTCCTTGCCATTCTAAGAAGTCTGTGATGCTGCCAGTGCCTCATCTTCAATGTGAAGAAAACCATGCCCATTGTAAAGATCATCATAAGTCAAACTCCCTACCAGCCCCCTAACCTTTGTCGTCATTCTCACCCCTTTGGATGACAATACCTGACTAGGCCACCCCACAACCTAGGCTTCACCATCCTTGTGGAATGTAACCTTTAAAGTTAAGTAATGCTTTTACATTAGAAGAATCACCAACATCTTTGTCGGCAACTGTGAATACCTTTTGAGCAGCTATAGCTTTCTAAGGTAGTGAAGCCTCATGATTACAGAGGTATTTGCCTCTGCGGTAGTGGTTCCGAGCCCTGTAGTTCAGGTCCTCTAAAGCATCTCAAGTATTACCAAGGCGGCCCTTGGAATGGTAGCAACATATTTTAAAACCAAGCACTTGCCATATATTTCAATGCTTTTAGAGCAATTTTCCTAAATCCCTTAAGGTTGATAGGATGGCTTAAGAAAGATGGAAGTTCACCATTCTAGAAACTGGTAATTTGTGAAGTGCACAGGAGGCTCATTTGTAATCATAAAGAATATTTATCACTCCATTGACTCCAGCGAACCAACAACAAGGCAGATTCTTTGAGGGTGAAGATTATTATCAAGCTCAGCCTTTCTTCCCACTCATTCCACACTGCAGAATTTGGGCAGTGCTTTGGATAAAGTGACTCAATCAAGTTTAGTTTCCCCAACCTAGATAGTAAGCTTAATGACAGAATATGCATCCTATTTGTTTCTTCCCATAAAAGTACCCAACATGGTACTTTGAACAAACTAGACTCTTGCATACTCTCTGACTGACTAGTGAGAAATCTGTGACCGCTGACTGACACAGCTCTCTTCCTGTGTATAAACACTCTCAGGGGCTCTCAAGGAAAGCTGCTATTCCCATAAGTTCAATGTCAGTGTGTGTTAGTACAGCCTGAAGAGAAGGCAATTTATAAATCAATTTTACCAAACACTAAACTGTTCATAGTCTTTGCTAAAAGTCAGTTAATTCAAAGAAATTTATTCTGGGCAAGAACTTTCACCAAAGGGAAAAATATGAAGATATTCTCTGAACCATATATACATGTTGAAGTTTTTATAATTAAGTAATCTCTACACCCAGTATGGGGTTTGAACTCATGACCCTGAGATCAGGAGTTGCATGCTCTTCTGACTGAGCCAGCCAGGTGCCCCTGAACCATATTTTTTAATAGCATAATATTGAGATTAAAAAACATCATTTAAGAAGTCAGTGTTTCTGAGAAGTCCTCAGCTATAGAAACTCGTTTCTCCTATTATTTTATCACCTTATTTAGCACATAACTTTTTTTATTACAGCTATGCAAAATAATGAATGTATATAGGCAAGGATAGTAAAAGTAACAGTATGTAAAAACATACGGAATGGCTATTATGGACCAGGCCCTAGGCTTAGTGCTAACTTTCTTGAATTGCAGAAATTTTTGAATAGTTTTTTTTTTCCCCTCTTAAATCTCCCCTTACTGATGTTACAGTACTATCTGTGCACATTCAATGTCTAGATACCCAGACTGGTATAAAGCTTATGAGGGCACAGTTCTCTATGGAATGCTTCTTATTTGCTTGACACATGCGTCAGAATTGGATTGCAATTGCCACTGGGAATTTTTCTCATTGAGATATCAAAGTGAAAATAAAAAAAAAACCTTGAAAGATTCTTTAATGTTGCAAAGAAATAAAAAATGAGAATAAGATGAAAAGGTAACCTACAGACTGGGAGAAAATATTTGCCAATCCTAGTATCTGATAAGGGGTTCATATCCAAAATACATAAAAAGCTCATATAACTCAATAGCAAAAAGCTAATCCAAGTAAAATAATAGGCAGAGGATCTGATCAGACATTTTTCTTTTTTTAAAAGACTTATTTTAGAGAGGGAGAGAGAGAGAAAGCATGGGGTGGGGAGGGGCAGAGAGAGCATCTCGGGCAGACTGCCTGCTGAGCAGGGAGCCCAATGAGGGGCTTGATCTCACAACCCTGAGATCATGACCTTAGCTGAAATTAAAAGTCAGACGCTTAACTGACTGAACCACCCAGGTGCCCCTGAACAGACCATTTTCCAAAGAAGATCTATAGATGGCCACCATGTACATGAAGTATTCGACATCATTCATCATTGGCAAAATGCAATTCAAAACAAAAATGACAGGGGCGCCTGGGTGGCTCAGTTATTAAGAGTCTGCCTTCGGCTCAGGTCATGATCCTAGAGTCCTAGGATTGAGCCCCGCATCGGGCTCCCTGCTCGGCAGGAAGCCTGCTTCTTCCTCTCCCACTCCCCACTGCGTGTGTTCCCTCTCTCACTGTGTCTCTCTGTGTCAAATAAATAAAATCTTTTTTAAAAAATGACATTATCACCTCACAGCTGTTAGAATGGCTAGTACCAAGGAGATAAAAATACAGGTATTAGCAAGGATGTGAAGAAAAGGGAACCCTTGTGCCCTTTTGGTGCGAATATAAATTGCTGCAACCACTGTGGAAAACAGTATGGAGGTTCCACAAAATTTAAAAATAGAACTAGCATATGATGTAGCAATTCCACTTCTTAGTATTTATCCAAAGAAAATGAAACCACTTACTCAAAAAGATACATGCACCCCCACGATCACTGCAGCATTATTTACAATAGTCAAGTCATGGAAACAACCTAAGTGGTCATCAGTGGATTAAATGGATAAAGAAACTGACACACACACATTATTCAACCTAAAAATGAAAACTTGCCATTTGCAACAACATGGGTGGAACCTGAGGGCAGTAGGCTAAGTGAAATAAGTCAGAAAGAAAAACATCATACAATCATATGACCTCACTTTACATGTGGACTCTTCAAATATACTCCCCCCCCCCCCNGAGAAGAGATTGGTGGTTGCTGAAGGCAGGGAGTGGGGGGGTGGGCAAAATAGGTGAAAGGAACTAAAAGGTACAAATTTCCGTTATAAATAAGTCATGGGACTGTAAGGTACACCATGGCAACTACAATTAGTAACACTGTACTGCATATTTGAAAGTTGCAAAGAGATAAAAGTTCTTTAGATAAATTCTGTAGCTATGTGTGATGATGGATATTAACTAGACCTGTGGTGATCATTTTGCAATATATATAAATATTAAATCATTTAGTATACAGGAAAGTAATGTCATGCTGTATGCAAATTATACTTCAATAAAAAAGTTAAATTAAAAAAAAGACTAAGAATGTTTGAGTCATTATTTCTGAATCATAACTTCACCTTGTTTACTAAAGTATAATTCTTTATACTTTACTATTCATCTGGCTGTAATGACTGTCGTATTTGTTAATGATTTCACTTCTGAAAGCTTCCCCGTCTCCACCCCAGGTCAGTCTTCACCAGTCATTTCCTTGTAACAGAAAGTGTAATGACCTAAAGAGAATTTTCAGTATTCTCAGTCTCAGTCTGAAAAAATTCCTTTTAATTACTGGCCTTTTAAACGTTTGGTCTTTATCACTGCATTTCTAAGGTTATTTTCCTTCAAGCAGTTCTGCAAAATGCTAGCCACGTCCGCCCCCCCCCCCCCCCCCCCCNCCCCCCCCGCCCCCCGCAAAGAGAGTAAAGCTGATTTGTGAAGAGCAGTAAGTCCTTATACTTTCTTTTCCCTTCTGATCTGTTTCTGAGCCATGCTTCTGTGACAGGAAGACACAATCCTAACCTGACCTTTGATAAGAGAATGGATTCCAGGGTGCATGTCGTCTAAGTGTCCTCTCGACATGGCAAGAGTCAATGTCTCCCCACCAGCTGGAATTACCTGAAAAACTGCTGTTGAATTTTAGCTAATATGAAAGGCTCTACAATTTTTAAACATGCTGTTGCAGGAATTTTTTTTTTAATTCAAGAAACAATTACTGAGAGCTTAAATATTCTTTCATTTTAATTTGCTGCTTAATTTATCAAATGAACTTGTGAAATTCCTCAAATTTAGAATTTTACTTCTAAAAGTAAGAATTACTTATTTACCTTAACTCTGTGTTTCACTTCGACCAAAAGTCTTTCGGCCTTCCATACATTTCTATTACATGGGAAAACCCAGCATTTTCTGCTTCAGCTTTTCACCTAGAATCATAACTACCCTACTTCCACCTACCCCTGAACTTTGAAATTCTACAGCATTCTTTATAGAGTTGTTTTTCAGATCATTAATGGCTGAGTAATAATAAAAAATTTGCTAATATTCTAAATTGTTCAGTTCCGAAGACTGAATAGCTCAGCAACATTTTTTCCAATTACTCGCAGGCAGCTACTTTAGGGTGGAAATTGGTGGTATAATTTAGAAATCTGGCAACAGTGACTCCATTAGTCTTTTGTGGTATGATAGCAATTCAGATTTTTTTCCCCCTTCAAATCTCTTTCCACCAATCATTTCCCTTGAATGACTCCCTTCCATTCTCAGTTCACGGTCATGGCCATGTTTTGCAGTCCTACAATCTCTGCTAGTCAGTTTCTCCCTACAGACCTCACCCTACCTTATCTCTGTTTTTCTGTTCTAACTGGCTTTTTCTTCTTATGTATACTCAGTTAATTATGAACAACACTCACTCATTGTAGGTAAGCCAGTCCCTTCATAGACTCATAACTAGATGAGGAATTTCTATCTGAAACTCTAAGGTTTTTGTAAGATTTTTCCAATTAACAAAAGCCAACTTCAAGTACTGGGTAATACTTGGAAGAGCTTCAGCTTTTCTTTAAAAAAAACTTTTTTTTTTTTTAATGTGTAGATCTAACCTTTGTTTTCTTCTGAGGTTTTTATTTAAATTCCAGTAGTTAACATAACAGTGTAACATTAGTTTCAGGTGTATGATGTAGAGATTCAGTACTTACCTGTAACACCTGATGCTCCTAAGGGCCCTCAGTCCCCATCTATTTTACCCATCTGCCCACCCACCTCCCCTCTGGTAACTACGAGTTTGCTCTCTAGAGTTAAGGGTCTGTTTCTTGGTTTCTCTTTCTCTCTCTTTCTTTCTTTCTCTCTCCTCTCTCTCTCTCTCTCTTTCTCTCTCTCTCTCTCTTCTTTCCTCTTGGCTCATTTGTTTCTTAAATTCCACATATGAGCAAAATCATATGGTATATGTCTTTCTCTGACTTATTTCGCTTAGCATTATACTCTCTAGACCCATCCATGTTGTTGCAAATGGCAAGATTTTATTCTTTTTTTATGGCTGAGTCATATTCTATTGTAGCAGTTTGACATGGCCAGAATCACTTGGATAGAGAACCTTCTCCCTAAGGGATTTTTTAAAAAAGATTTATTCTTTTCTTTCTTTCTTTGAGAGAGGTGATTGCAAGTGGGGGAGAGCAGAGGGAGAGGGACAAGCAGACTCTGCACTGATTTAAAATACACAAGCAACCAACTTGACACCTGCAGGTAGAAGATAAAGAAGCTAGTGAGAGGACTCGATTTCAGGACCCTGAGATCATGACCTGAGCCAAAATCAAGAGGCAGAGGCTTAACTGACGGAGCCACCAGGAGCCGAGCCAACCCCTCACCCGCTGCCATCAGGGCTGTCTCCAAAAGAATCTAAAGCAAAGCTGACCATTTAGGATTGAATGGCTATTAAGTAATTTTCTTCACCAGGAATAAAACTAAAGAGGTTTTTCTTGTTTTTGTCCAATGCATTACCCGTCCCTTTGACGGTGGGATGTTAATTTCTTGTTCTCAGTGCTCAAATACTTTCAGACCTTAATGACGTGAGGAAGGTTAAATATGAAAAGCAGGTAGCCAAGTTGAAAGCTTTCCTCTGGTTAAATGTGTAAAAATAATTTGAAGCCTACTTTGCATTCCAACTTCAGAGGCTGCCTAGACTATAATTCCTGACTGTTATTATTTTCTGAAGTATTGACATTTCGTTGTGTTGTTGAACTGTACTGTTAAAAAGAACGATTCAAAGTGTTCTCTTTACCCACCAGGTTAAAAAAAAAAACCAACTAAAAGGATTACTAAGTGTCACATTATCTTGACAGAATAGTACATGATGTTTTTCTCTTGAAAAACATCAAGTACGTGATGGTTTTCAGGAAAGTGTATGTAATATTCATAAGGCCTCTTTCAACTCCTTTTTTTAGGTAGCGATTTCTCCATTTCTTAATACCACACATATTAACATAATTGTGCAAGGATTAAGTACAATCGTTTTAATAAAACAACGTCAAGGAAAATAACAATACTAATACTGGGATTTTAAATATCTTTCCCGTAAAAATTTCCAAGTATTATATATAATGTTAACTGCTTTAATGATAAGGTAGGGCTGCAAATATCAGACATTAACTTGTACAGTAGACTCAACTTAAGTTTTACATAGATGTGATGTATTGTCAGTGTATCACTGAACATTTTATTTTTAAAGATTTTATTTATTTATTTGACAGAGGGAGAGAGACAGCAAGAGAGGGAAAACAAGCAGGGGGAGTGGGAGAGGGAGAAGCAGGCCTCCCACTGAGCAGGGAGCCCGATGTGGGGCTTGATCCCAGGACCCTGGGATCATGACCTGACGCTTAACAACTGAGCCACTCAGGCACCCCTGAACATTCTTTTTTAAAATATTTGAGAGAGAGAGAATGAAGGGGAGAGGGAGAAGCAAGCTCCCCACTGAGCAGGGAGCCCGATGTGGGACATGATCCCAGGATTCTGGGATCTTGACCATGGTGGAAGGCAGATGCCCAGCGGACTGAGCCACCCAGGTACCCCTAGCAGGGAACATTCTTGAAATCCTCCCCTCGGGTGTGGTATTAGAGTTACTTTAACAATCTGTATTATGGAGCTCATCCAACTTACAGAATATTTTATTGTATGTAAAGCTAGGGATACTAAAATTCATAAAGCAATATATAATAATTTATGTACTTGTTATAAAATTTCACATACTCATGATGGGGTTATAGTCAGCAGATATTTGACAGTACAATGTGGAAACTCTGTGACAGGGTGATAGTGGGGTAATGCTATGTTTGTTGTTTTTCTTAAAGGTATATAGCTGTGTGACAAATACCAGTCAAAAGTAACAACTGAATGAAGGGCTGATGAAACTTATCCATTATATATTTAATAAAATCAAAACAGGGGTGCATGGGTGGCTCAGTCGATTAAGCCTCCAACTCTTGGATTTGGCTCAGGTCATGATCTCGCTGTCATGGGATCAAGCCCTGTGTCAGGCACTACGCTCAGTGTGGAGTCTGCTTCCGATTCTCTCTCGCTCTCTCTCTCTCTCTTCCCCCTTCCACTCCCCCCACTTGATCTCTCTCTTAAATAAAAAAATCTTTAAAAAGATAAAATCAAAACATGTGATGATGTTTCAAAACTCTTTCAAGAAACCTGGATTTAATAATAGCTTACTTATAACAAAAGGGCATTTTATGTTCATATGGGACTAGGAGACCTGTGGACTAAAAAAATGCCTTTGCTTCCTTTTGTCTTCTGCTCTCCTTCCAAAACAACTCAGCCCTAAAGCAGTTAGGTGAAGCAGAACTAGGGAGACATCAGTGTGGCAGGTTTGGGGAGGGGGCCATGGTGCCAGTGTGGCGTATCAGGGTAAGATCAGCATGAGGGGAGCACCTGCACGATGGGGTAGCAGCCCAATGTGGGGTGTCAGAATGTGAGAGGGATGAGGGAGACAACCCGCACAAGGGCAGCCCAGCGCTCAGTGCAGGAAGCAGGGTGGGGAGGGCATCCCTGAAGGTGGGGGGCGGATAGCAGTGGTGACATACAAGGAGACTGATCAAATAATAATTGAAAATAATGAGAATTGGATATTTCACTGTAGAAAAGGAATTACAAATATAAAAAAGAAAATTAGGGGCACTTGGGTGGCTTAGTCAGTTAGGTGTCTGACTCTTGATTTTGGCTCAGGTCATGATCCCAGGGTTGTGGACTGAGCCCCATGTCAGGCTCCATACTCAATGTGGAGTCTGCTTAAGTTTCTCTCTCTCCTCCTCCCTCTGCCCCTCCCCCTCCCCCTCTCTAAAAAAAGGCAGAAAATTAGAATGAACTCTCATGTCAGACTGCAACTGAGTATATCATTTTTTTCCTCTAATAATTTTTTAATTTAGGTATATTGACATATTAATTTCACATGTATAATGTAATGATTTGACATTTGTATATACTGCAAAATGCTCACCAAAGTCCAGTTAACATCCTCATGGTTTTCAAGATGCACAGATATCAAATAGATAGAAATATGTGTATACATGAATATAAAATACCTTCTTTAGCTTTGTCTACTCAGAGTGTCTGAGAAGAGTAACACCACCATTAGCAATGAGCACCCAAATCTCTGTTTCTAAATACCATTATCCACTAAAAGAAACCATGGCTCCTTAGAGAAATGATTGATTCTGAGGCCAGGCAGAGAAATTTTAAGTTGACCTGGGAACATTTTATTATGCCAGAAAGTAAAGAATTGCTCAAAGAATAATGGGGATTTGCCAAAAGGCACAGAAGACAGCTTGCAGAGGCTCCCACTGGCCAACTCTGGGACTACTTGGGGATCAAAATAAGTGATGCTTGTAACAGATTGTAGCTCATTGATTATAGCAGGCTGACATACATACATACAAACATGCATACATAAATGTGTATATATTTGTATAAGTATATATACACACACACACACACGTGTGTGTGTGTGTGTGTGTATGTTTGAGGATGAAAGGGACAACCATAATATCTCAAAGAACTTTCCCACAAAACATGGATTAATTACACAGGGAAGGGGCAACTGGGTGGCTCCGTCAGTTAAGCATCTGCCTTTGGCTCAGGTCATGATCCCAGGATCCTGGGATTGAGCCCCATGTCAGGCTCCCCGCTCAGCGGAGAGTCTGCTCCTCTCTCTCCCTCTGCTCCCCACTTGTGATCTCTCTCACTCTGTCAAATAAATAAATAAAATCTTAAAAAAAAATAATTACACAGGGAAAGGAGTAACTTTATAGTGGAGAAGCCAGGCAGACACTACTTTTTGTGATCACAGTTAACATCCAAATAATGGGACAAATCAAAATTGTGTGACATCTAAGAGGGTGGAATGAGAAGAGCTTTTTCAGTGTTATTTAGACTTAATATTGGGTATCAACTACTGTGATAGCTGTATTTCACTGGTACGCTGAAAAAGATCATAGTTGTAGCTGAATGTCAGTATCTAAGTTCACGGAAAATTATATCTTTTAAAACTATTTAACCTAAAAAGAATTTTAGATTTCAACATAAAAATACGCATGGACAGACTTCACTTTTCAAAATGCTTTCAGGAAGCTCCCACACAAAAAGTGTGAAGCTCCCTGCTCTGAGCCAGTGTTTCACAGCTGTGGTGTTGGTCAGCCTGCCCACTCCCTTCGCCTCCTCCAGAGACACAAGCTGTAGCTCACTCCTCTATTCTCCACTTCACCTTTTCCTCTTCCTCTATCCCAGAGCTTTACAAAGAGAATGTAAATATTTTGGTACTCTTTAACATTTAGGACGGGTCACCTAACCATGAGCTTCAGAGACTGTGTGGAACTCTTGCAGTTGTATATACACTATGAGGATTTGTGCATTTTTAAAATTACGTTCAATTAGCCAACGTATAGTACATCATTAGTTTTTGATGGATTTGTACAGTTTTTTCGTGGGGAAGGGGATCAGAGCTCTTCACAAACTCTCAAAGATCACGTGACCCAGAAAAGGTTATGAACCCCTGCTGTATGAAATAAATTCAACGTTGATGTTAATTACAGTGGAAGACCTCTCCTAGATTTCATAAGTTTCATTTTGCATGCTGTTTTATTTCAACTGCTAAGCTCAATAGAGGCATGCTGTAGGCACCTAATAGAGCTTTGTCAAATAAGTGTCCCAGGAGCCAAAGGAATCTGGGGATGTCACAAGGAGGTTGGCAGATGATAGACAAGAGGATGGTAGAGAGTATGATGGGAGAATGCCATCAATTTCAGACATTGAGCGTCACGAGGCAAAGGCCCATTGGAATGTGTTAGGAGACAAGCTATTGCCCTCATAGTGCTTACTGAGGGAGACAGACAAGTAATTTCACAAGAAAATACATAATGATAAATCAATGATTAAGTGCAGTTAAGCCAAAGTAAGGAATGTCAGGAGAACATATAAGGAGGAGGAAGAATTAGATGGGTGGGGTCAGATGGACATTTGGAGGGATGTGACATTTGATCTCTGATCAGAATGATCTCTGTCGTCAGCAAGGTGATGAGCCTGGAAAAGAGCGGTCAAGGCCAGGTCAGAGGACAGCACGTGGGAAGGGAAGGGAGGGGAGGGGACATATGTGGAAAAGAGCTTGGTGCAGAGAACTGAAAGAAGGCCCATATGGCTCGATTCTAATGAAGCCGCAGATGAGGCTCAAGAGGCAGGCAAGACCCAGATTATACGTGACCACAGAAGTAATGTTAATCCAAAGATCGTCAATTTATTCTCAGAGCAATGCAAGACATCCGATGAATCTGAAGCAGAGAATAACAATGTCAGTTTGGGGTCTTTAGTTTCTGGGCCTGCACCACCTATGTTGACAAAGAATTCCTGAGAGTGCAGAGACAAGAATAGAACTGCAACTTTTATTTATTTTTGTAAGGCTGCTACTAATATTTAACATATGGAATGACATTGGTGCCCTTGCTTGGTCGCTGTGGACCCTGGAGGAATGCCGAGGAAAGGGCGGGATTCTGACGACAGGCAGGGCGGCAGGGCCCCCTCACTTCATTCTGGTGAATGAATTCTGGTGTATTAGAATTTACAGGCTGTGCGCTCTCAGCAATGTGGTTACCTTTATAAAAGCACAACCTTTACATAGAATTTCTATAATACTAAGTAATAAGATGGGATATAGCCATGAAAATCTTAGGCACTGACACACAGCTGCCTCATGGTAAACCACTTAAAGATCACCTATGCATTTTTCTTTCTTAAAATTTGTCTGGGGCGACAGATATTTTCTATTGGATGCCAAAGGGCAGATATTTTGAAATAAACCCATGTACTCTGACTCTTTAAGGGATACGAGATATATATAAAATATAAAAATTTAAAAAATTTAAATGCGTACAATGAATGGAAGAAGAATTTTTTAAAAAGATTTGTTTGAGAGAGAGGGAAAGAGGGCAAATGAGCAGGGAGAGGGGCGGAAGGGGAGGGAGAGGAAAAGAATCCCAAGCACAGTCCCCACTGAGTGCGAGCCCCACAGGGGCTCAGAGCTTGATCCCGCAAGCCTGAGATCATGACCTGAACAGAAACTAAGAGTGGAATGTTTACCCAATCGGACCGAGCTACCCAGGTGGCCCCCGGAAGAAGAATTTTTTAAAATAGGGGTTTAGAAATGTCGTCGTTGTTATATCTGATCTTATCAAATCACGTGTCTTAAAACTAGTAAACTTGGAAGAAGGTTTTTACCAACTTTGGAAAAGCCTCCCAAAGGGTTTCAGTGGATATTCAAAATGGACTGGCCATAAAAATGACCATTTGACATCAGTAAAGATGGCTATTTCCTAGTTTAAGAGAGCCATTTGCTCAATTTGTGAAATGATACTGAAAAATGCGTACAGTGTTCCGCAGGCAAAATAAAAAAATGTCCTTTCATTTGGCTCCGTCTGTGTGAGTTAGCTTTTCCAGACACAACAGCCATTAAATCAAGAATCAAAATAAACTGCACTGTGAAGTAGAATGGGGAATTACTATAATGCGGAGCATTAAATCCAAGATCTCAAAAAGTAATGGAACATTCAAATTGTACTGTCCTCGTTATTAATAATTTTTAGCGAAAGCAAAAATGTATTATTATCAGTGAATACAAAACATTTAAATGACTTAATTTTCATCTTTTAACATTTCTACCTTTGCAGCAAGTACTTAAATATATATCTATTATTGGTACAGGAACATGGTAGCACATGTATGTAACTTATAAGTAAACATGCATATGATAGAGGCACACGCTCAATTTTTTTTGTGTGTGTGTGTGTGCAGATAATGACTCATGGTAAAACTTTTGGAGACCACTGGAGAAAGGAAAGGGATCACTGAGAGATGAAGAGGGAAGGCAGACATCTAGGGAGGATGGTACAGTGGGGGGTCGGGCAGGCTAACATGGTGGCTTTGGAACTAGAGAGACAGAGCAGAGGGAACCACTGATGTGCACTGCTGATGTATGAACTTGTGATGTGGAGGTGGGGAATAATAAAGTATCTAGAGTGACTGAAAAGATTTTGGTATGAGCAAAAGAATAGGTTCTAAGTGAGATCTAGTGAGAACTGGAACATGAGAAAAGAAGGATATTTTGGGGATTGGGGATATCACAATCCCATGTGGGTCACGTTAAATTTGAGATGGTAAAATAGGCAGTTAATTATAAAATATCCCTTGCACTGCAGCTCCTTCCACCATATTGGGGGAATTCCAACCTCCATAAATGACTCACTGAGCACAACAGAGTCACCAACATCTACCTCCACTATGCCCAGCTCTTTAACCTTTGCTGCAGGTAAGCACCCAATCCTGGAACTAATCCCTGACCATAATTCCAATCTCTCTAGGTATTTACTTTCTGACCGTCATTATTCTAAACTGTGACTCCACTGAGCCTTATACACTCTTGGTCCATTAGTGTCTTAGCCCATTAGTCCCTCTCGACTCCTCCCTATACTCTCCCACCATCCCCCAGATCTCCTCAAACACTATTCATGTACATCCTTTGATAGCCATGTATTGCACTGTAGCTACTGGTTTTTGTCTATCCTGTTTCCTATTGGACCCTGGTCACTGAAGTCTGAGAGTGTGTCTAACTGGGTCATCTTTTTTTTTTTTTTTTTTTAAAGATTTTATTTATTTATTTAACAGAGAGAGACACAGCGAGAGAGGGAATACAGGCAGGGGGAGTGGGAGAGGGAGAAGCAGGCTTCCCGCTGAACGGGGAGCCCGATGTGGGGCTCAATCCCAGGACCCTGGGACCATGACCTGAGCCGAAGACAGATACTTAACTACTGAGCCACCCAGGCATCCCCGGGGTCGTCTTTGTATCTCCAGATCCAGTCTGTGCCCCAAGCACAGTTGCTGCCCCACAGAGCTTTGACAGAGTAGTTGTAATAGTAATTGCTTCTTCTTTAAGTTATTTAGCCTAAATTTATGAAGATATTTAAATCACACATATCAATCTGGTCCAGTAGGTCAACTGAAGATGATTGTTTTAAATTTTAAACCCATTAAGTTAATTTTGAATGTAAGAATATTGGAAACCTTACTCCAAGCAGTACCATATGTATTTTTTCCTATGATAGTCAAAGGAAAAAGTTATTTAGGTTTCTAGGGCTAAACCAATCTCTAATCAGGTATATTACCAGAATCACTGTCAGTGTGAGTTATAGGTGAGCGGCTGGAGAGTTAACAGAGTGTGGAAAAGAAGAGGAGACCTCAGCATCATGCAGGCCATCCATGAAAGACCCACAGCTAACATCATCCTCAATGGGGAAAGACTGCGAGCTTTCCCTTCATGGTCAGGAACAAGACAGAGATGTCCACCCTCACCACTGTTATTCAGCATATTACTGGAAGTTCTAGCCTCAGCACTCAGAAAACAAAAATAAAAGGCATCCAAACCAGTAAGGAAGAAGTCAAACTTTCACTGTTCACAGATGACATGATACTCTACGTAGAAAACCTGAAAGACTCCACCAAAAAACTGCTAGAACTGATACACAAATTCAGTAAAGTTGCAGGATAGAAAATCAACATACAGAAATCTGTTGAATTTCTAAACAACAATAATGAAGCAGCAGAAAGAGAAATCAAGGAATCGATCCCATTTACAATTGTGCCAAAAACCATGAGATACCTAGGAATAAACCTAACTAAAGACGTAAAAGATTGTGCTCTGAAACCTATAGAACACTTATGAAAGAAATTGAAGATGACATAGAGAAATGGGAAAACATTCCATGCTCATGGATTGGAAGAACAAATACTATTAAAATGTCTATACTACCCAAAGCAATCTGCACATTGAATGCAATCCCTATCAAAATACCAACAGCATTTTTCAGAGAGCTAGAACAAACAGTCCTAAAATTTGTATGGAACCACAAAAAACCCTGAATAGCCAAATCAATCTTGAAAAAGCAAAGCAAACCTGGAGACGTCGCAATTCTGGACTTCAAGTTATAAGGCTGTAGTAATCAGAACAGTATGGTACTGGCACAAAAATAAACACATAGATCAATGGGACAGAAGAGAAGACCCAGAAATAGACTCACAACTATATGGTCAACTAAGTTTTAACAAAGCAGGAAAGAATAATGGAAAAAAGATCAACTCTTCAACAAAGGGTGTTGGGAAAACTGGAGAGGAACATGCAGAAGAATGAAACTGGACCACTTTCTTACACCACACACAAAAGTAAATTCAGAATGGATGAAAGACCTAAAGGTGAGACAGGAAGCCATCAAAATCCTAGAGGAGAACACAGGCAGCATACCTCTTTGACACAGGCCATAGCAACTTCTTACTAGACACATTCCTGGGAGCATGGGAAGCAAAAGCAAAACTCAACTATTGGGACTTCATCAAGATAAAAAGCTGCTCCTGCACAGCGAAGGAAACATCAACAGAACTAACAGGCAGCCTATGGAATGGGAGAAGATACTCGAAATGACGTATCTGATAAAGAGTATCCAAAATTTACAAAGAACTTATCAAACTCAACACCCAAAAAACAAATAATCCTGTTAAGAAAGGAGAGAAATCAGAGAGGAGGATGAACCATGACAGACTTTGGACCCTGGGAAACAAACTGAGGGTTTTAGAGGGGACGGGGACAGGGTGATGAGTATTAAGGAAGGCACGTGATGTGATGAGCACTGGGTGTTTACGTAACTAATGAATCATTGAACACTACGTCAGAAACTCATGATGCACGATATAGTGGCTAACTGAACATAATAAAAATAATATTTTTAAAAAACTTAGAGACACGAATAGATATTTTTCCAAAGAAGACACCCAGATGGCTAACAGACACCTGAAAAGATGCTCAACATCACTCATCATGAGGGAACTACAAATCAAAACTACAATGAGATATTACTTCACACCTGTAAGAATGGCTAAAATTAACAACATAGCAAACAACAGATCCTCTGGTGAGGATGCAGAGAAAGGGGAACCCTCTTACACCGCTGGTGGGAATGTAAATTGGTGCAGCCATTCTAGAAAACAGTATGGAGGCTCTGCAGAAAGTTAAAAATAGAACTACACCGTGACCCCGCAATTGCACTTGGAGGTGTTTACCCAAAGGCTACAAAAATACTGATTCAAAGGGACACAGGCAACTTGATGTTTATAACAGCTGATGTTATCAGTAACTGATGTTATCAGTAACAGCCAAGTTATGGAAAGAGCCCAAATGTCCATCAACTGATGAATGAATAAAGAAGAGGTAGTATAAATATATAATGGAATATAACTCAGGCATTAAAAAGGATGGAATCTTGCCATTTGCAATGACATGGATGAAGAGTGTATTATGCTAAGCGAAATAAGTCAATCAGAGAAAGACAAATACCATATGATTTCACTCATATGTGGAATTTAAGAAACAAAGCAGATGAACATAGGGGAAGGGAAATAAAAACAGTGGGAGGCAAATCATAAGAGACTCTTAACTATAGAGAACAAACAGGGTTGCTGGAGGGGAGGTGGGTGGGGGATGGGCTGAAAGGGTGATGGGCATTGAGGAGGACACTTGTGATATGAAATGGGAGCTGTATGTAAGAGATGAATCACTAAATTTTCTACTGAAACCAATATTACACTACATGCTAACTAAGAATTTAAATAAAAACTTGAAACACATAAAAGAGGATGAGAAGTCAATAACAGAGAAGTGAAAAAACAAGTCTTTGTGTTGTTCTTTGTTGGTGTTATTTTTAGAGGTTAATACATTTTTCTCTTAGTATATGGTCTCTCGATTAAAAAATCTTTATCATATTTAAGCAATGCAAAATGGAATGTGAGAGAAAATATTCAATATGGTCTAAGTGGAACCAGGAAAATTTTATTTCCAACTTCTTTTCCAAAGGAGATATTGCTTCCAGAAATTTCCCTCATAGAATAAACTCTCTTATGGACAATTGCATGGGTATGGGTGGTTGACATTTATGGAAATCCTCTGAAATAATTAATGATCCATGTAGAGCTCTTCACTTTGACACAACTGATGAAAGGCAGAGATATCAACAGAAATATAAAACTCAAAGATATTCTCCAAGAAACACTTCAGACAAGAGAAAGAGTAAGTAATTTACACATTTGTGTAATGTGTAATAAACATTATGAATTTACATGTTTATTTCATTGCCTAGCAACTTGCCTTTTACTCTTCTCCACTCCAACTCCTTGAAATGATATTAAAGACATTATATTTTTAGATGGAAAGCCACAATCTATACCATTTGCACAGAAGAGGCAGCTTTGTTTTAAGAGATCACTGCCAGAGATTCTTAGTCTATATTCTGTAATATAGTCTATAATCCATATTCTGATCTTAGTCTACAGCTGTGCTATCCACTCCACTGACCGCCACCCTTCTGACTATTGGACACTTCAAACATGGCCAGTCTGATTTGAGATATGCTATAAATATTAAATACATACTGGATATTGAAGTTTTATTGCAGAAAAATGTAAAATATCTCATTTATACATCAGAATGATACAAGTTTGAATATACTGGTCAAAGAAAATATATTAAAAATAATTTCATCTTTTTCTTTTTACTTTTTTAGTGAACCTATTAGAAAATTTAAAGTTATATATGTGGCTTACATTTGTGCTTTGCATTATATTTCTATTGGACAGCCCTGTCCATAGAATACCCTTTCATTGCCACCTTTAAACTGGATTGCAAAGAATCATTCTTTTATTCTTTTTTTTTTTTTGAGAATTGTATTTTATTTTTTATTTTTTAATTTTTTTTTAATTTTTTTTTAATTTTATTTTTATTCTTTGCCCAAGGGGTACAGGTCTGTGAATCATCAGGCTTACATCTTTCACAGCACTCACCAAAGCACAAACCCTCCCCAATGTCCATAACCCATCCACCCTATCCCTACCCTCCCACCCCCCAGTAACCCTCAGTTTGTTATTCTTTTTTTAAGATTTTATTTATTTATTTGCCAGAGAGAGAGAGGGATAGAGAGATAGCGAGCACAAGCAGGGGGAGAGGCAGGCAGAGGGAGAAGCAGGTTCCCCACTGAGCAAGGAGACCAATGCAGGACTTGATTCCAGGACCCTGGGATCATGACCTGAGCCAAAAGCAGATGCTTAACCGACTGAGCTACCCAGGCGCCCCTCATGCTTTTATTCTTAAATGAATGTGTAAAACAAACATTTAGGGGGAAAAAATGGTCATGTAGTTTTGGAAAATAATGCAAGATTAGAATTCTTCCTTCACTATTTCAACCAAAGGAGCAGAGGGGGTCTAATAATGCAGTGTTCACTGCACATGAAGCAAGTGTTCCAGCTGCCTTTCCCAAGCCCAGTCTAGCACGGCCAAATCAGTTCTACAGAAATGCTGTTCACTGTGCAGGACGTGCTCTGTCTTACAAGCATAACACTGTATTTCAGTTAATGTGGCCAAAGTGTCATGAGGCTACATAAGAAACAGGAGGAAAAGATGGAAGATAAGAGAAAGGGCCATGGAAATACAGAGGGCATGACGAGGCACGGCTGGCCTGTCACCCCGGGAGAGCGCGGGGGCTCGCCCTGAGTGCTGAGCATGCAGATCAGCAGTCTGTGAGCCTGTCTCCCCAGCCGTATCCACTGATGGCTTATGGATTTAGAATTTACAGGAAAACACCACGACTGAATGCAAGAATAAAACACAGGAGCACTCACTGTGAAAGGAAAGTCAAAGAGCTAGATTTTAATATCCCGTTGACAAATGCTTCCAAAGAGTATGTGGTACTTCTAAAGGTAGTGTGTTGGGCACAAACACCGCTTGCCCATGGGGGTCAGAGCTGTCTAGAGCATCTATGCATATTCCATAAAAAGTAAGCAACTCTACCAAAAGAAAATGAAGTGGAATCCATTCTCTTCCACTGCTAATCTCCTGGGGCAAGCTGATTTCATATGCAGCATTTATGATATCACCTTATACTTTCGAGAACAGAATGTGACCCATTTTTGTTTGTATCCATTTAACAGAGCTGTGTTATAATGGGTCTCTATTATACCTTGGTCTGGTTCTTTTATGAAGCCTGTGTTACATCAAGCACTAAAGGGGCAAGGAATATTCAAGAAGGTTGAGAAATGGCAGAGGAGAAGCAACAGCAAATCCAAATGCTTCTTCAGGCACCTTGCCAGGAATACTTACTGCTTTTGGTATGATATTGACTAAGGAAGCCTTGCTCCATTACCACTCACTTTAAACCAATGCTCAGAGAAAAGCGGAGATGGAACTTTCTGCCTGGGTCTGAATTTAACATCTTGTGGGCTCATAACAGAGCTGTTAAAGGCTAATTATTCCCAAGTCCCCCTCTCACTAGCTTCTTTATCTTCCTACCTGCAGGTGTCAAGTTGTTTGCTTGTGCATTTTAAATAATGGAAGGTGGGAACTTCCAGGAAAACTTCCCATTTTTCTTTAGTTTAAAAATCTCTTCAAATTGTCAGACTGTCCAACAGGGGACAAACCATACGTATGATTCCCTTGTGAGACAAAGTACCTCGCTACCTGAGAGTTTAGTAAATACAAGAACACCAGGCTACTCATGGATGCCAAATGTGGACAAATAAAATAGTAATCTGTAATAGTTAGCAGGGTCAAACAAGCAATGATGTAGATAGATACATCTCAAGTTGTTTCTGGGTCAGTTGGCAGTGAAATTAGGATGCATGCAAAGATCCACAAGTAGACAACAGAAGAAGTAGGCTGAGCATAGAACATTCATCAAATTAAATTCTAGAAATTTGACATTTCCCTAGAACTTCTGAAACATTTTTAAGTTCTGTGCTTTCAACCTACTGAACCTACACTTTTGATCATAGGGTTTATTTGGCAAGATAGGGGTTCTCAAAGGAACTTCAAATTTGTATTTCTATACTTCCTCTATTTTAAAGAAGTATTATTTTGGGCGCCTGGGTGGCTCAGTGAGTTAAAGCCTCTGCTTTCGGCTCAGGTCATGATCTCAGGGTCCTGGGATCGAGGCCCGCATCGGGCTCCCTGCTCAGCGGGGAGCCTGCTTCCCCCTCTCTCTCTCTGCCTGCCTCTCTGCCTCCTTGTGCCCTCTCTCCCTCTGTGAAATAAATAAAATCTTAAAAAAAAGTATTATTTTATAAGATCCAGTTTCAGCATGACTATTTAACACTAACCAACATTTATGTAGCTTACACTTATAAAATTCTGTAGCTTACACTTATAAAATTGGGGGGGTATTTTGTAAGGTTGAAACTGCTTATTTAAATAAGAAGGAACCTCTGACTTACCATTTTTCATTAAGCTTCCTACAAAAAAACCATTAATAATGGCACCACCCTCCCACTGCATGCAAAGATTTTGCAAAGCATATGAGCTTTCTCATCAGTCAAATGCAGGGTAACAGAGACTTTGTCTATCTTAGATATAAAACTATGTAAAGCATTTCTGAAGCCAGCTGCCATCTTGTCACTTCAGATGGAAGAATGAACACGAGAGGACATCTAGCCCCCAGGCATGGCCGCAAGTGCCAAGGAACAAGTCAGAACAACCCCACTAGCTTTGAAGTTGTTAATTCACACTACCCTAAAGATATATCACCCGATGTAGCTAATGAAATTGGTAACATAAAGAATAAAGACATCTTTTAGATTCCAAGTCTCCTGGGATGGAAAAGACCTCTGGGGGACCAGGCGAAGTGGCACGAGAATGCTAGTGTGACCTCATGGGCCTCCAATCAATGGTGTCCACCTTCTCAGGAGACCCCCTGCCTCAAATTTTGCCTTAAAAACCCTCCCTTGCAAGCCACCAGGGAGTTCAGGACTTTGGAACATGAGCTCCCCATTCTTTCATGTGGTGCCACGCCAATGAACACTTGTCTTTCTCCACTGCAAGAGTTCGCTGTCACTGGTGGATGAACTCTGGTTTGGTTTGGTTACATTTTCATTTTTTGATAGGCTTTACATTACAGGATATCTCAAAGCCAGGAACACTTTTCTTCTAGTCAAGCAAGCCAAATATTTCCCTCTCAAATTGTAAACATGATAGTTTGTTTTACATGTAGTCATTAATGAAGTACAAATACAAAATATCTAGTTTAGCATATAAGTGTCAGGAATGGTATCAGTGGTTCTGAAGTCTTTGTTTTTTGTTTTAGAGAGAGAAAGAGAAAGCATGAGTGTGAGTGGGGGGATGAGTAGCAGAGGGGTAGGGGCAGATGGGGAGAGAGAATCTTAAGCAGGCTCCACACTCAGCATGGAGCCTGACTCTGAGCTCTATCTCATGACCCTGAGATTAGGACCTGAGCCCAAATCCAGAGTCAGACGCTTAACTGAGCCACCCAGGCACCCCTGTCCTGAGGATTGTTTAGTGTCTAAAATTGTTGAGGGGCGGAGAGTGGTACTACTTCTTTCCCAAAACTGCTCATTCAGAAGTCCCTGGTGGATCAAACTGAATTTCAGATACACCATTTCCAATAATGGGAGAAGAAAACCTGTGCTATTTGAAATTAACAATGATTTGAAGCCAGCATTTTTGAGTAAAAGTTTTCTAATTAAAAAAACAGACAGTAGATTATTTAGAATGATGCATTAGAGGTAACTATGCTTTCCAATTTGATATCTTGGAAAACACACCAATTCCTCTTTTAGAACACCATATCAAATTAATTTCATGTTAAGAAAACAATATCTCTAAGCACTTTCTTCACTTTATCCAGTACTATTATGTGTATTCTCTAGAAATAGGTCAGTTATGCACAAATCTCCCTGCCTGCCTGCAGTTTTCCTCACTCATGCATACATTTCACTTTTCAAATAAAATAAATGACCTTCAAATCAGCAACTATGCAATTTTACATAGCCTAGAAAATTTAAAAATATTAAAGTCTTCTAGAAAACGTTCCTGGTGCCTAAAATAAAATCAACTACCTATAAGCAATATTTCACATGGGCGGGGGTGGGAGTGGAGGGAACTCTCTAAGGAAGCCGCAGGGAATAATAAGGACCAATTATTTTAAAATAAAACAAAACAAACAATAATAAAGGTATGAAAATTTCCAAGAAGCTTCCTCTCATAAAACCATCACATCAGGAATAAAAATGAAATTTTCCTGACATTTGATTGCAGCTAGAGACTAACTTGAACTAGCTTCTAGCTTGATGGTATTAAATTTTGTGGTCTGTACTCTATCTTACAGAGTAAGATAGTCACATAATTGCTCAAGTTTTTAAAATTGAAAGACAAATAGTTTTAGCTCATTGAAACTTCTAAGTAGCTTATATGTCAAAGTCTTTAATCATGAAATTAGTCATTCTTTAAATCTTAATTATAATTTATTTGTATCTCTAAGCAATAATAGAATGAATAAAAGTAACCAAAATAAGTATACTTTGTTTCTACTGAAAATGTAAAAAATGAACTAAGTTAAAATAGCATTTCTGACTTGCCAGAGAGGAAAAACTAGCCCATTTCTCTTCTGTCACCTAAGAAGTACAAGATACTCATTTATTAGGCATCTATCATATGCCGAGGATTGTTTTACCTGATTCTGATGAAGTAAAATAAAAAAAAAAATTCCTTTTCTTATGAACAAGACCTTCTAAAATGAGAATCAGACAATAAACAATGAAATCTAATCAATGAGTACATCACATGGAATCTTAGAAGTTGGGTAAATATGAAGAAAAAATACAGCAAGGCAAGGAGAATCAAGAGTGCTGGGGGTGGGGCGCCTGGGTGGCTCAGTTGGTTAAGCGACTGCCTTCAGCTCAGGTCATGGTCCTGGAGTCCCAGGATCGAGTCCCACCTCAGGCTCCCAGCTCCATGGGGAGTCTGCTTCTCCCTCTGACCTCCTCCACTCTCATGCTCTCTCTCTCTCACTCACTCTCTCTAATAAATAAAATCTTAAAAAAAAAAAAAAAGAGTGCTGGAGGTAGAGGACTTTCAACATTATAAAGGATGGTCAAGGTATAGGTCTCAAAATGGTATGTGACAAAAAGGTGAATGTTCTCTCCCAAACGCTGATTACCGAGGCAGCACCCCCCCGTTTTTTTAAAGATTTTATTTATTTATTCATGAGTGACAGAGAGAAGCAGACGCGGAGTGAGAGGGAGAAGCAGGCTCTCCACTGAGCAGGGAGCCTGATGCAGGGCTCAATCCCAGGACCTGAGCCAAAGGCAGATGCTTAACCATCTGAGCCACCTAGGTGCCCCCACAGGGCCCTGGGATCGAGTCCTGCTTTAGGCTCCAAGCTCAGTGAGGAGTTTGCTTGAGGATTCTCTCTGCTCCTCCCCCTGCTTGTGCTCACACACATGTGTTTTTTCTCTCTCTCTCTCTCTCAAATAAATAAATAAATAAAATCTTAAAAAAAAAAAGACCTGAAAATATCAGTAAGTGAATCTGATAGATAATCCTGAAAAAAAGCCAAGAGCATTCCTGATGGAGGGAATGGTCAGCACAAAGACTTTTACGTATATGTCACCAAATAACAAACATGTCCTCACGAAAATAAATGTCATAGGTTCTCACCAATAGGCACCAGGACACTGCAGGGACCACCAACCAACACATTACAAACCTTGGCATTTGTGAGAAATTCCATGAAGAATATCATCATTTTATATACACAACTTCCAGTTTTGAAAATAAATTCCTTTGTAAGATTTCCCAAGATGACTGATCTTCTACAGTGCTTTAGGGCAATATTTCATACAGACATTTTCCCCAACAGATAACTAAGTGCTTGTTGATACAGAGAAATTATGAAAGTCATCGCTAGGACAGTGATGAACTATGATGCGTAGCAGGGATACTTAGCTATAAGATGTAAGAAGCTTTTTCTTTCCTTTTTTTTTTTTTAATTCTAAAGATGAAAAAAACCCTGATATTTCAGAGATCATAAGCAGCCTGATGTTCTGGAGCTAGAGTTTATCCTTGTAAATTGCATCCACCTCATTATGAAAGTGACTACTTTGGAGAGCATGTTTGTTTGTCTGTTTGTTTTATTTGTTTAATCACAGACATGGAAGTCAAGTACCTATCCCCAGTTCTTAGAACAACCTTGCCAGAGGAAACAGTCCAAATGGAGTTGCTTTAGACCAATCCAATATGATGTTTAATAATTTAAATGGATATCTTCATTTGGGGGAGAATATATTTGCATATGTTGTATATTTTTTACATACTGGATGTATTATTATCACGTGAACTGGTTTTCTGCTGCTTTGGTCTCTGCCCTCAGGAGAGGGAACACCCAACAGAATAAATTCATCTAGAGTGACAAACAGAGCCCTACAGTATGCCACCAAGGCAGAGGCTGGGGAGCGACACTTGAGAAGAAGACCAATGGACTCTAGGAGCAATCTGCTTAGATCACCCAGTATCAAGTTGTCCGCATCTGCTCTGTAATTCCCTGAGGTATTCCTCAAGACTTCCACAAAGTTACAGATCATCTCAGTCTCATATTAGCTGTATTATGAGGAATAAAGTGAGAAATCTATATCCATGACTGGCATAAAGTGGCCCCAGAGAAAGCTTCAGCAGTTATGACATGGCCAGGTAAGAAAAGGGGAATCCAGAACTACAGTCTGGCATGACCACTGACAAGTGTAACAAGGACGGATGTGTGGAACATGAAAGTACAACCAAATTGGGATAATCAGTCTACAGTTCATATACATAATTGATTTTGACAAATTTTAGTGAAGTACTGAATCAATGTCTAGCCAAATATGATTCTGCCTAATGTGTGGGTCATAATCCAATGTATAACTTATACTATGAAAATTATAGTATTTGTAGAAATTGGTTTGTAAATACAGCTCCTTAGAATAATAGGTTAAACCATATGGAATTGTGATTCTTAAGGTCAAAAATAATTGAATGTCAATAATTTCATATAGTTCAACCTAATAAATTAAAAAAATGATATTTGCTCTTTCGTATCTGTGGTTACTTTGGTGTTATGCATTGGTTTTATGAAACTCAACATCAGTTCAAGATTCTTTCTTCTAGAAAGTTTATATATAGAACAGACTCAATATCACTGGACCGAATCCTGAATGACTATACAATCCCGAATGAGAGCAGAGATCTCTTCTTTACAGAAACAGGACTATCCAGTCTCTGCACAATTTAAAGTCCAGTTATAGTCTCCTTAAAAAGCAGGTTGCTTCAACTGTTACTTTGATGCTTGTGTTCTAATAAAACCACTAGTGAATCTTAAATAATATAAAAACAGATAACATAGTATCTTAAATATTATAAACTCGGACAATATACCTAAGTCCATCAGAGATTTGGAAACTAATACAAAATTCACCAAATATTAGCACAAGACATGAAATTTTAATCGTCGAAAGCATTATCATGACTCTTTCCTTGAATTAGAGCAATGTTTATGTTTTACCAGGTTAGTCAAAATAGAGGAAGTTATAATCTCTAGCAAACAGCCCCTTAATTTTAGTGCCTTGAAGCAACAAAGCTTAGGCCCTCACTCAGGCTAACTGCCCTCATGCCAGCAGCGGGCTCCGCTCACGGTGGTGAGTCAGGGACCCAGGATAACGCTGCACCATGATCCCCTACAGTCATTGTGCCGGAGGCAAGTACGTTCTTCAGGGACTCACAGGTGCAATTAAATCTTCTTGTTCTGGTCATATCAGTTCTATGCACAGGCCGTTGGCCAGAACTATTCCTATGGGTCACTAACCACAAGGGAAGAGGAAGTGCAATCCTCATACGGGCCTGGAAGGAGAGACACATAATACATGATAGCACTGATGGACTAACACTTTTACTGGAAGAAGAACAGGGAATCTTCCCTGTTTGGAAACAGATTTTATATATGTGTATGTGTGTGTGTGCGCGTGCGTGCGCATGCACACGCACACACACATTATCTTTCATTGGAAGTCATTCCTTTGGTTCAAATCAAGTTTAGGCAGGAAGAACTAATAAATTCCTTTACTACAATGAGGAGGCCATGCACTGAACACTAAACAAATCACTACACTTTGTTGCAAAAGATGATCAAACAATCCCAGATTAAACTTCAAAGTGGGCCCCCTACTCAGCTCCAACGAACCACAAACAAATATTCTTTTAGGAAGAGCCATCTATGAAGAGGAACTAAAAACAAATTTATTTTGTTGATCCATCTTTGAAAACACACCTGCTTGTGTTCTCAGCAAACACAAGTTTGATGTTTTGTAAAATTTGATTGATTTTTAGCTCTGAATACAGGCAAGCACAGTACTTTGTTTTGATGAAGAAAGTCCAAAAACAATTTTGAAAGCAAAGTTCACGGTGACCACTTTTCCTAACACAAATTCTCAGAACAGATGATAGTATCAAAACACTCAAAAGAGATAACATTATATCTTGATACATAATATGCTCTCTGGCAAAAGAAAATAAAATTACTTATAAAGTGCTTTGAGGCAAAAACTATTAACTTATTTTCCTATTATGTACAAATGAATAGAAAAAAATTACTCTGAATTTCCATTACGAGATGACATTCTGTGAAATACCTGGGGCAAAAAGAATTTATACTTTAAAAATCGTGAGGGTTCAATCTAAAAGGAAAAAATAAAAAGGAGTCTCCCCGCATATTTTTTTAAGTAAAAATTAAGCTACCCTTTCCTGGTTTAATAAAAGGAAAAATACAATAGATTCTGCCTCACTCCACACAAGATACTAGAATATCTGTAGCTCTAATTTAAGAAAAAAGACTTAAGATGATAGTAGTGGGTAGATTTAAAGAACATTTAATGCAGAACCTAGTTTTCAAGTTCATAGAACATCCAGTATACTTGAAATTCCTGCACTCAATTTTTCTTAGACTTTTCACACGGTTTCTGGGTTTGTGATTAAATTCTAGCAATGTATACAACCCTAATGTTTTCTTATTTACCTTTTCTGTTTACTTTTTATTTCAACAGATAAGATGCTAGGACATATAAGCATTCATAGCATTTCCAAATAACATATGATATCTAGATGATAGCTTTAGGGTTTTATAGGATTCTTTGATTTTGGATGGTAATTTGATAATAATTTCTTCCGAAACCCAGGAGGAAAAGAACAAGCATCTAGTAAGCACTTAACCACATCCTATACCCTACCCACTAAATCTTTATAAACCAGCCTCATAAAGGAGTTTAAATCTCACTTTATAAGAACATGGACGTTTAGACAGAGCCAGTATTTTGGTGAAGTTTGCAAAGCTAGTAAATAGCTAAGATAGTCTTAAATCTTAGTTCTTTTTTTTTTTTTTAATTTTATTTTTATTATTTGCCCAAGGGGTACAGGTCTGTGAATCATCAGGCTTACATCTTTCACAGCATTCACCAAAGCACAAACCCTCCCCAATGTCCATAACCCATCCACCCTATCCCTACCCTCCCACCCCCCAGTAACCCTCAGTTTGTTTT
>LNAC01000422.1:1084592-1161816 GCA_002007465.1 Ailurus styani
AAAAAAAAAAAAAAAAAATAGAGCAGCTTACCAAAAATGTTGGGCCACAGAGTCAAGCCAAGCCAATCTGGGTTGATTACTGACTCTACCACTTAGCAGCTTTATAACCTTAACCAAGTCATCTTACCTCCCTGTGCTTCAGTTTCCTTATTAGCAAATTACTATTTAACAGCTGAGCACTTTGCTTCATTATCTCATTTAATATTAAAAAAGAAATAAAGTATATTCTAGAAGAAAAGTACTTCCATTTTTACCATTCTCAAATCCTATTTTGTTTTCAGCATATATTTTGACTTGTAAGAACCTACTAACACTGGACCTGCAAAGGCTCATGGGATGCAATATAATCCTGGGATGATCTAGAGACATAATTTGGGGTCTTGATTCTATAGAAGTGGCTGTCCATAAAATTCATTTAGAAATTAGATACATACTGGTTGATGTGTAAGAGTTACTCTTGCCTCAAAGCATAATTTAAGTTTCACATTGTTATTTGTTCTTTTATTTATCTCTACTCTCCTTTCCAAATTCCTATTTACTAATACTAAGTAGGTAATAACTTGCCCAGCTGAGGCTCAACATGAAATGAGAAGGACCTTTCACTTCGGCACAACCAAACAGAGTCAAATATAGACCAGCAGATGAACCTCAAAGTCTGATTGCTCTGAGCTTTTCCCCATAGCACAGTGAGAGACACCTCCCTCCCCACAGGACAGAAAAGAAGGGACCTTTACATTTGCCTTATTTTAAGTAACACGTCATGATACCGCTTGCCTTGATTTTATAGCTCCCTTTAGGCAAAGAGTTATATGCACTGAAATATAAACCTGCAAAGTCTTATGATCACTGTCTATTGTACCCATAGTCCAACTACAGTTATTTACCACTACTTTAGCATCTCAACAGAGAACAAAAATATACCAAGAAAAATTTTGAACTAAACAGTAATGCCGCCCCCCCCCCACTTCCCCCCCCAATGCTGGAAATCAAAGCAAAAACTACAAAGTCTGATATGCTGTTTGAAGGTTACAGAAAGGAAGGGAAGGGAGGAAGGGGGGAAGGGGGCGAAGAGAAAGGAAAAAAGTAAAAGGCTATTTTAGGAATAAATCAAAGACTAAGTGCCTTCTTAGTCAAAGCTCCTTTTTCCATCTCTAGAAGCAGAGTAAAAGCCAGCATTATAAAGATCAGTTAGGAAATGCACCACCTATGAGATCTTCCCCAAAACAGACATCAGCCTCAAATTAGCTCCAATGAAGTTACTTCCAGAACCTACTGCGGCACTTATCATATGGTACTTAGTAAGTTTTTTTTAAATGAATGATTTGGGAATGAATTAGATGTTAAATAGTCTCCCAGCTGGTCTCCACGCCTCCAGTCTTTTCCCTGTCCTGCCAATCTGACGCCGCCATTCCGCAGCTCACCTCCCACCCACCACCGTCCACGCTCACCACGTATGCATGCCCAGCAGGACCCAGGATCGGGGCTGCTAACACTGCTCAACCCCATGCTCAACCATGCCCCTAGCTTTCTGTCACTTGTGCTCCAAGGGCTCCTATTTCCATTGAAAACACTGACTGTTGGCCTTGGGAATTGTGCTTGATGTGCCCAAAGAAGGATCTTAGAATAGACCCACTCCATGGCCCAATCCCAGGAAGCAAGGCTTACACTTTTTTCCCTACAGCAGTGATACTCCTGGGGCACAACCTCACGGGAATTTTAGTGACTTCTCTGTTTTATGTTCCTTTTCTTCCCCATTGTCTTCAGCCAATCTGATCACTTCAATTATCCTCTCTTCAAAATCTCAACTCGTTTGTCCTTCCAACAGACCCTCCTGTGAATCAATGTATTTGAACACATTACTTGCTGACGAGTCCTGTATGGTCTCTGTGTTCCAACCCCTCCCCCTTAAATGAAGGGATTACTCCAGGTTCCATTTTTAGCTCTATTGTTGACTTCCTTGACAAATCTCAGTTAGGGGAATTTATCTGTACTCACAGCTTACACTGTCATTTATGTAGTGATGAACACCCCCCCAACTATCTCTCCGGCTCCCATCCTTCTAACTTTGTTTACACTTACATTAGCCACCTGATACCCAACACATCTTCCATCACAACATGTTCAAAACGACGTCTTCATTCCTCCCCCAGAATCTCTCGATTTCCTGACTTTTGTAATTCCATCCAAAGTCAGAACCATGGAGGCAGCCCTCCTTTTCTCTTTACTGCCCAAAGCTAATGGGTTACCAAGTCCTATTCCTTCTATCCTTCATTCTGTAGTGCCTGGATTCCTCCACGAACCTCTCCCGAATGGTTTCCCTGCATCCAGCTTTGTTCCTAATCCATCTTCCTCACTGTTGACAAGCTCATTCATTCCACTCGCTTACAATCCTTTCAGCAGCTCCCTCAGGTTTTCAGAATAAAGGCTAACTGATTTCAAAGGGCATATGAACCTTTTCTAGTCAAAGCCCTTCTCCCACAAGAAATAACACAAAGTGGTCTGCTGCTACCTTTGCAGGACTCGGGCTGCAAATGCTCTTTCCTTGCCCACCCCGGATAGGAAAAAGGGCTGCCAAGTCCCAGCTCTTTCACAGCAGGGAGGCCTCCCCATTCCGACGGAGGTCTGGGAAAGACCAGCTGCTGCCACCAGCTAAGCAGCAGAAGAAAATCGTCTCCCTCCATGTTCTCAGGCCCCTGGGGCTACCTGAGTTCCAGGCACAGTCTTGCAAGCCCTCTGGCACCACAGCTTCCCAACCCAAGGCAGTTTTCTGACTATAACATGAGGCCAACTTGCTACCATGAGCATCTTCACTAGCACGAACCCCTCCAGAGAGTAAAACACATGACATTGGTAAAGATGTGATGCTTGCCTGTCCACTCACTGTGGCTAGCTGTCAGGCATGCTGGCGGGGAGGGGGCCCATGGGGCTGTTCGCCTCACATACGGACAGGAACCCTCCAGACCTGGGGACGTATACATCAATCAATACAAGACCTACGCAGAAATCACAGGCTTTTCAAACACAAGACCTGTAAACAGTAGAAAAGGACGCATAATCACTCTTCTGTGCTTGCTTCAAAATTTCCCTTCTGACTTTTGCGGACACATTTTTCTTTTTATTACACCTGCCTCAGATAGTGGCTTTATTGTATTATCCAGAATACCTAAGTAATCTTTTTTTTCCAAATGGAAACATCATTTCCTCAGAAGAGGGTACATGGCTTAATAGGAAAAGATAATCAGTCATACAATTCTTCTTGAACATGCGCCTACTCTCCATTAAACTTTTAAAAATAATGAGACAGGGCGCCTGGGTGGCTCAGTGGGTTAAAGCCTCTGCTTTCGGCTCAGGTCATGATCTCAGGGTCCTGGGATCGAGGCCCACATCGGGCTCTCTGCTCGGCAGAGAGCCTGCTTCCCCCTCTCTCTCTGCCTGCCTCTCTGCCTCCTTGTGATNTGAACATGCGCCTACTCTCCATTAAACTTTTAAAAATAATGAGACAAATAAACACTTTTACAGAAACTCATGCGTCTCCACGCAAAAAGGACTGAGGTCATTATTATTTCCCTTGAGGAATGCAGATCAGCTATAATTATGTGTGACATTTTGAAACAATGCAGTGTTGCTTCAACTAACCATTTCTTCTGCAAATATTTCAGGTGGATCAGCTCTACCAAAATATTTTATTTCTGAATTTATTTCATAAATATTTATGTTCATCAAAATGATTTTTCCTTATTTCTAACCATATTTTCATTAAAATTAGTCCTCAATGGAAACAAAATATATTTTAGCATTAAAAAACCCCAGAAATAAGGCCACATATGATTAGATGTATATTTTTGTACTCAACTGATCTGGTTTAAGAATATTTTTTAAATATGTAATAGAAACTTTTAGGCAAAATATTCTTATTCAGGGAAAGCATGTGTTTTAATATTATCACTTGGAAATTTAATGCTATATATTATTTTGTATGTTCTATATTACATTTTTAATAGAATTTCAAGTTATCAAAAATATGTAGCATTTTTATTCATCAAGACTGAAAGCTAGATATAACCTTGCTGCTTCTGAACATGTAGGAGGTTTGTAAAGCTTACAGTATCTGGAATGGTTTAGGGACAGAAGGTAAGGAACACACAGTGCACAGTCACCCAGCCTGCATGGTCTATCTATGTAAAGATGACAACTAGAATGCATCTAGTTGTATTTTATTTAATTATGCCCTTTCATGAGTTATTTCAAAATAAAATGATTGAATAATTCTTCTTCCATCACTGTCAACAATTTTGTAGTTATTTCTGCTTATAAAAACTTAGGCAAAATATTTTTGCCATCTCTATCTTTGATCGTCTATAGATCAGTTATAAATTATCTGTGCCTTTCTTTCTTCACATTCCTCTGTTGAATCTGTAACTCCATTCTGTCATCTCCCTAAACTGCATTATAAATAAATTACAAAACACACATCTGCTCAAACGTGGTGGCTCCATTTTAATTGGCTCAACCGTCCAGAGCAGCTGCAGCCTCCAGGAGGGCTCCCAGTAACTTTTGCTCATGGCCTTTACTCACACAAGCTCTCTACAGACACGGTGGCCAGAAACCATATGTGACTCCAAAGGTTAAGCAAAAGCTCAAAGACTTATAGTAAGAGAAAAAAAAAAAAGTTTACTACTTTTCAGTGTTTAAAAGCCTGAAAACACAGTGATCCATCTCATACTTCTGTTTGAGAATCATGGAGATCATGTAGAGGAAGGCATGTGAACTTGTTTTTCATGCTAAATAAGCCAGGTAATGTAGGAATTTCACTTTATTTCAAAGGATGGTGTTATGGCCCAAAACGTGTCCTCTAAAGATGCGCAAGTTGAGGCCCTAAACCCCCAATGTGGTGGTCTTTGGAGATGGGGCCTTTAAGGAGGTAATTAAGGTTAAGTGAGGTCATCAGGGGACATCCCTGAGTCTACAGGGCTGACTGATGTCCTCACAAGAAGAGGAAGAGCCACCAGAGTGCTCTCTCCAGGCAGGTGGACAGAGAAAAGGCCACGTAAAGACCACAGGGAGAAGGCAGCATCCGTACGCTGAGGCGAGACATCTGACCAGAAACTAACCTTGCCAGCACCTTGACTATGAACTTCTAGCCTCCACAGCTGTGAGAAAATAAATGTCTGTTGTTTAAGCCCCTCAGTCAATGGTATTCTGTTACGGCGGCCTGAGCAGACTAAGGCAGATTGTTCTCATTACCCTGGAGAAGTGTTTTAAAGCTTTGCAGCAGCTAGTCCTACCACAAAAAACACTGGTTTTTAATAGCACAGGTTTTAAACTTTGATCAAATCATCCGTACCCGTGTCTTACAAATAAAATTTCCCATTGTTCTTCATGTGCCTTAGTGGCTTTCAAACTTTTTGACTGTGAACCACAAGTCTTAGTATTTATGTATGCATGTAGGTATATAATATATAGTGTATTTATTATAATAGGTATGTATGTGTCTTTCACAAAACTTTTCCTGTCTAACTGCAGAAGATATATTCTGTTCAATTCTATATACAAAATAAATGCCTGTCAGAATCAGACCAATAAATACAGAGAACTGGTGGTTGCCAGAGGGAAGAGGGTGCGGAGAGGGGCAAAGTGGGTGAAGGGAAGTGGTAGGTACAGGCTTCCAGTTATGGAATGAGTAAGTCCACAGGGATAAAAGGTACAGCATAGGGAATACAGTCAATAATATTGCAGTAGGGCTGTATGCTGGCAAAGAGTAGCTACACTTGTACAGAGAGGTTAAATCACTAGGCTGTACACCCGAAACTGATGTAACGTTGTGTGTCGACTATACACAAATTTTAAAATTAATTAAAAAAATAAACCCTTGTGTATGTTTTTAAAATCCATTTAAAAGCCAGTTTATGGCTAGATGTTTGAGGGTTTTTTTTAATTTTTTTTTTTAATTTATGTTATACAAAACATTTCCTAGTTACAATTTCCTCTTTTCCCTTAGCGGCTCAAGATCCTTCAAAGTACACCGAAGCTAAAACAATTACAATATTCTCTTTCTCTCTCTCTCTTTCCCTCACATTCATTCTGTCTCTCTCACAAACACAAACACACAAAATAAATCTAACTAAGATGGAGGCGAATCACCTGGCGTCCTGTTCAAAGCAGAACTTTTTACAGGATTTAAACCAGAATGTCAAGGCCATTGTCTTGCTGACTTGTTGATAATAAAAGATTTTGGTTTTGTGATGCAACTAAGATATAGATTAATGCATACAGACTCTGTGAACTTCCTAACTGAGAAACAGGATATCCATGAAGGGAAGTGTGGATAAGGCGCAGTCTAATGACTACAGGCACTTGGGTACTGATAAGAACTTACCTGACCAGGAGTTTCAAAGAAAGGATTTATTGTAGAGAGAAACTAATTGTATCATTTCCTACCTTATTCTACTTCTTTTGGGGTTATGCTTAAAGAATCATGCTTGCTGTATCAGAGATTTTGACACTGGTGTCTCCTGGCCTATGAACACCACCAGATGATGAAATGGAGGGATAATGCGAGGAAGACAATGGGTACAATAGTTGCAGGTTTTTACAGATTTGTTCTCTAAAAAAAATTGCTAAAGTTGGCTAACATCAACAAACCAAAAATACAGGATTCATAATAAAACACTACTCTGTCACACTTAACTGATAATACTTCTGGGCCTCTAAATATGAAATCCAAAAGTAATTTCCAAAGTATAAAATTTCAGGAACAAGATTGTTCCTACAATACAGCTTTGGGCACCTATGTATACATACCTATGTATACTTGCACACATTTATAGGAATGTAAGAAAGAAGGAAGGAATTCGATATAGTCAAAAAATTCAATATTATATGATACATTCACTTTTCCATGCCATTGACATTTTGACATAAGTATTTTCTATTATATTTTTCTCTGTGGAATAACATTTACCTTTGCCCTTAAGGAAAAAAAAAGAAATGAAACAAAAGAAAAAGGAAGAAGAAATAGTGAGGAAAATATTTTAAATTACATCTTTTTTCATTATAAGTTAGCCTCGGCACCTGGTATATAGGGGTGTTTAGCAAAGTATCTGTTAACTGAATTAAACTTAATACAGAACAAAATCACACCAAACAAATATTAAAAATCTTAAATAAAAAAAGATGAAAAATAACATTTATGGAATTAACTAAATAGGAATGTTTTTTGCACACTCCTTCATTCTTACCTCTTCCTTTGTCTTTTTTGAGATCACTCGGAGCCAGTCTCCGATCATGCTTAGGACAGCAGCAAAGTAAGCAAGCCCTACAAGGATCCAAAACCACACGACAGGCTTGTAGAAGTCTAGATATTCAATATCTGATCCACCTGTGTAGGAAAATAAAGAACAGAATCACTTCATATTCTTACAAAAGTAAACAATATGGGTATTTGCTAAAAGTATCAACTGAATTGTGGTTTACGCAACAGAAATATTGTCAATTGATCCACATTATTTTCTTCATATGGGATTCTTTCCTGTTCCTATCTTTTTCAAGAACCAATCACAAGTGGTTTTTTTTTGATTCCAGTTAACATCCAAGTGTTATATTCAGTCTCTAGGTTCTTCTTAATGAAAACTTCCATTACATCTCTAGATCGTCATGATTTTTCTTTGTTCTATGTTTCTTTTTTGTTTACTATAATCTGCCTCAACTAGTCTAGCACTTAAGTATTCCATGTGTACTAGTTTCTCTTTCCACCTCTACTATAACAAGTAGAAGACAGAAATGACACCTTTTTGGGTATGCATTTAACTTAGCATATTTACATTACTGCCAATCAATTCATGCTACCCAATCAATACATGCTAACCAATCAATTAAAAGTCAACCTGGACAGAAAGTGGTTCTTATTCTAAAATTATCAATACAATGGATTGATAACAAATGCCTGAGACAATGCCTTGGTGGGCTAATCAGAACAAACAGTAATTTGCAGATAATACTGCCATTCATTAGTCTCCGACTTTTCAGAGGAATTCCCATGTATGTCACATATTTAAATCCTTGGCTCTCAAGAAAAAATTAGCAATGAAGCTCTTCTGCTTTACTCTAACCTTTGTTACTTCTCCATCCCCTTGATACAGAAACTGCACCTACGAGAATCTGAATACTTTTCAACACATCCCTACTTCAGCACATATTAATGGAGCACTTAGTAATTCCCACACACTGCAACGTTACTTCTCTTCAGAAGAAAGAAACAAGTCTCTCTCTTGAGAAATTCTTCATCTACCCTGAGAAAGCCTCACATAGACAATTACTTATAATGGGGTAGATCAAGTGATGGCATAGAAGAATTTAAAAAAGTGCTTACAAGAGGACATGGAAAAAAATGATTTTTTTTTTAATTTTATTTTTATTATTATTTTTTTTAAATTTTATTTTTATTCTTTGCCCAAGGGGTACAGGTCTGTGAATCATCAGGCTTACATCTTTCACAGCATTCACCAAAGCACAAACCCTCCCCAATGTCCATAACCCATCCACCCTATCCCTACCCTCCCACCCCCCAGTAACCCTCAGTTTGTTTTNCAGGAACCCTCAGTTTGTTTTGTGAGATTAGGAGTCTCTTATGGTTTGTCTCCTTCCCCATCCCATCTTGTTTCATTATTTTTCCCTCCCTATCCCCCACTTTTTTTTAATTCTGGAAGGGGAAAGGTGAGAAGAGGGAAAGGGAGTCTTCAGTAATGAAGGTCAGTCAACACAGAGAAAAGTTCAGTGTAAAAATATACGACATATTCAAAGGACTTTTCGTAGCTAATGTTACATATGGATGGAGGCCGGGGAGTAGATGGGTAGAAGAGAGGAATCTACTGTATCAGGCTGTAAAAACTTGCTCCTGATGCGACGGGGCATACGTAAAGTGTACAGGTGGTAAGTCTTCTATTCACGTTTGACCGTACACGTGAGAAGATCCAGCAGCAGAGAAAGAAGGTTGACAGGGAAGTCCCATGAGAAACTTTTGTTCTGAACTAGCCAAGAGTTTATTGTGCCTGAGTTAGGGCTGGAACGGAAAAGAAAAGGCCGTGGAGGCGGCATCATCGAGGAAAGGCTCCAGGATGACCAAAGTCCCTGTGTCCCTCCTCCCAACAGGGGGGATGGTACTAGGCAACTAAACAGAAAACACAGGGGAAGGAACAGTGACCAAAAAAAAAAAAAAAAAAAAGGGGGGGGGNGTCAGAAGAGCACTGACCTTTGATCTCAGGGTTGTGAGTTCGGGCCCCACTTTGGGTGTAGAGATTAATAAAATAAATAAACTTAAAAAAAAAAGTATCGAACTGCTACACGATAGGTTTGAAGTGCTTGAGGGCCAGCAGGCGGAGGGACACAGCAGGATCCTTAAATAGAGACCTAATGCATATCGGGGCAGAGTGGGAGATAAAGATTGTAGTAAGAAGACACAGATGGGATGCTGAGAGGGGTCAGGAACGTACTCGATGCCCAAAAATCCACCCCATACATTCAGAAGAACTGCTAATAAACAGCAAGTACACATTAAAGTCAGATATAAAATACCGAATGTAATATGACTAAATTAGACTTTGAGTTGCCTGCAATGACATTTTCAAATATCAAAGGGTCAGAGTAAAAAGAGAACATTTTTCTGTCAGGCAAGTAATATGAATAGACACAGGTTCAGCTTGCTTTGGGGACAAAAAAGAACTTTAAAAACACAGTTTCCAAAGTAAGTAATATTACTTCCAAAATATTGTAGAAATTTTACCTTGTGTAGGATTTTAAAAAGTATCATTTCTGGGAAGGATTGTGGAGGCCAGACACATCTCGTGATGGTTAAGACGTGGCCCAGGGGGAAGCAGCTCTACGAATTCACAGAAGTGACTTAAGAAGTGTATGTGGAAACCTGTTATATGATAGGGTCGCTAGCGAATTCCATTTTTCAAATGTTTCCATTTCAATGAAACCCAAGTGACATTTTTTTCCAAATACTTTCTCTTTCAAAACCAGAAAATCTTCATCCAAATAGTTGTGACTCACTTAACACATAAGTTCACCAACATGTTGATTTTAAAAGTTAGTTCATCCTCAAGATGACTTTTTATAAGTCTTCTTTCTTATAAACAGGATGTCACAGTTTGAAAAGAGTAAATTAGCTTAATCACCCGAAGGTTTATATTTGGGTAAAATGTTCATCCCACAAGTTTCAGTGGATTCTAAGCCTGAGCATGGGGGTGGGGAATGTTTCCCATTCTGCACCGCTGCTCTTAGGATAAAATACTGGCCGTAAAAGGATTTGGGAAAAACTAATGTACACAGGAGTGTTGTCCAACAACTCACAAGCCCCATTTGCTTTCCGATAAGCCAAGACTTATGAATTAATTTCTGCATTATTTCATCCACTTGATCTAAGAATCCAAATTAAATTATCTGTAATATTAAGATAACTCACTTAAAAGGAGCTGTTAGTCTTATTTTTAAATCAGGAAATGTCAACAAAAATTTTTCTGGCTGTTGTAAGCAGCAATTTTAGTCTAGCTAAATTTGGGAAATCTGAACATGGGTGGGTCTCTTGCTGATTAAGAATTTAGGGTAATTTCTCTGTCCTGGATTCATAGCCTGTGCCTCCCCACCCCCATCTCCACTTGGCTACTCTATCATTTTTACCTCCTTCTACAGACCCTTGAGATGCAGCCTGCAGGACGCTACGACCCACTCTCCCCTCCTGGGTTCCTCACCCACTTGGCAGGATCGGTCACCTCAGAGCTGTTTGTTGCTACTGAAAATACACACGCAAGTCCTTTCCATTTTCAGACCTTTCTAGCTAATCCTTATAAGACAGCAGACAGATGGTAATAAAAACAGCAAAGAGGGGTGGAGGTACAAAGGTTTCGGGAATCTTAAAAACTGTTCCAAATAGTAGTTAAGATAAATCTCTTCCTGACACTCATGATACAGGATGGCACCATTTTTCTGTGGATTTCTCCTTAGTGCTTAAAAAAAGAGATTAGCCAGAATCTAATCTGCTCTAGCAGATTAAACTTCTAAAAATGTAGATCAGGAAAGGTTTTTTATTATTATTATTATTACTATTATTATTACTTATGGCATTATTGCGAGGAGCCCATTTTAGCAATAGCGGTGGGTTTTCCAACATTTGCTTGGAACAATCCATCTAGCATTAACAAAGCCATCTCCTACCTGGCCCCCAAGTATCATTGGTTAGGCTACAGCAGGGACATACATGTTTTTTAGATAAAGGCACTGCTGGTCCTTTATAAACCCAGTCTATGCTCATTTCAGCTGATTTCCAAAATATTCAAAATATGATTGCGAGAGAAGAGTGACTGACCACCAAAATGAAATCATTCCACCCTAAAGCCCCAGGGGCCAAGTGTTGAGAGGAGTTGTAGTCCAACTCCTCACATTCCCATTGATTTAGGTCAGGGCTATTAGTAAGACCATTCACTATAGATTTAAGCCCTATCTCCAGCTGCCTTGATCAGTAGTTAAGCTGGTAATTCAATTGCCATCGCTCTCGTAGTCTGCTCAGAACTCAGGAGTAAAAGACCATTTTGTGTTTGCTCCTAGAAATCCCAACAGTAAGTAGCTCCACTTACAACAGAGAAGCCATCGTCTCAGTAGGTAAAAGAACACGTGTCTGGCCACACAGGAAAGGAGGCAGAACTAGAATTCAAACCCAGGGCTCCCTGGTTCCAAAACACAGGCTTTTCCTCATTGACCAGGTTGTCCTATGATTTCATCTGCTGTCCTTCCTGTCTTTTATCCGCCAGCCCTGTGTGTCCATACTGCATGGTAGACACTTAGCTACGGCTGGAAACACTAAGACAGACGAGGTGTGCCTCTTCCCCTCCTTCCCCTCAACGGTCTTACCTACAAACAAGATGGCTCTGAAGATAAATACTACTGAATAAGGGACAGGTGGGGCTAGGTATGGAGGGATAGGTAGAGTGGCCAAGGGATCAGGCTCCCAAAACTCAAAATGGTGGGTGGGGGGATGAAAGGAAACCAGAGATAAGGGAACAAACTAAACCACCTTGTCCTAGGTGTCAGAGGTGAGGTCTTGTTATAACTACTTGTGACCAAGAATTGCCAGACCCTAAAAAGGAGGCCATTGAAAATGTTATCACTAGTCCTTATTCAATGGTGCTATCAATGGAGACGTTAAACAGATTTAAGTTCACTGGCTAGCTTTCTATAAAAGACCATCCCTAAAAGCCCTCAGTGGCAGCCCTGTGGGGACCTCTCTCAGTCCTGAGAGCTTTTTTTTTTCTGTATCCATGCTTAATAAACCTCTATCGCTTTACTTACTCTCTGTTGTCTGCAAGATTCATTCTTCCGACTCCGTGAGTCAAGAATCTCACTCTCCTGCATCATTTTGGTGCCGAAACCTGGGATCACTCCCACTGAAGGGTGAGTACGAGCGGACTCTCTTTCCTGGAAGAAGTCTCTCCCTTAGATGACCTCTTTTAACCTAACAAAACCTGGCAGTTAAAGGCGAAGAGCCGGCCGCTGGTCTTAAGTCTCAGGTGATAGGCTTCAAAAGAAGGGAATGTTGGCCTAACCCCACCCAGCTCTGCTTTCTGTTCATTGGCTTTTCTTAAATTGCTTTCTCCCACCACAGGGACTTAGCCCAGGTCCTTCCAATCTCCAGTGATCAGTGTGCCCTTTTAATCAGGGACTCATTTCAGAAAGAGTGTTGCCTACGTAGATGTAAGACTTTTTCATTTAAAAGTGTCTTTTGTGAGAACTTGGTTCAGGATGGGACAGGAAGATGGCTCGAGGGGTAGGCCAGGAAGCATAACTGAAATTGGCTTATAATCAGCCTGACTCATAAGGCACCGTGGAGCTAGGAATGCAAGCGAATTTACATGACCAAACAATGAGGGCTCAATCCAGAGAGCTCCAAAGGATGAGATCATTACAAGGATTCCCTACTTTGTTTAAGGTTCATCTAGGGAGTGGGGAGCACAGGTAAGGACTGCCAATCCAAGGCTCTGAACCTGCTCTTTGGTTACCATGAGTGACCTTGGGGTCCCCAAGACACGTAAAAGATAGAGACCCGGCCCTGGGGGCCACACCCCAGCGAAGCCTTATCTATCAGCAGCACATGCCTCCCACTAAGAGACCCTAGCTATTTCGCTGGCATTCGTAGCCTTCTTAAAGAATATCAGAGTTTAAACTTTTAACCTTGCCAAGCCCTTGTGGTTAGGCCAGATTTTTTGGTTGTTGTTGGCAGGAGGCGGGAATCCAGAGGAGAAAATGAGGATCAGGTGATGGACCGCTAAGAGTGGCTGCTCCTGCTGGCCTGAGCCCTCCTCAACGCAAGGGGTTAGGCCACTCTTTCACCTTGGGAAGGAAACCATGGGACGGCTTGCTTTGGTTCACAGGTGGGAGCTGATATGTAGGGACGCCTTCATAGGCACCTCTCCTCAACAGGTACGGGGTAACTGACCGCTACTGGGATCGAGAGATAGGAAACACACCAACCTCCGCAGGGACTGCTCTGGATTGGGTACTGCAGAATTGGTTAATTTCCCCTTGTAAAGCTTTTCTAGTGTTTTCCATGGGTTAAAAACTGCGGGTTCTTCAAGGCAAGGTAAAAAAAGGCGCGACATTCACAGCAAAGCATGGTCTCTTCTTCAGTTCCCAAGGACCCTTCCTTGGGGGGCCTTTTAACCCCCTGGAAACAATTTGGATTGCAAATTTAGGGAAGGAATGAGCCCCTGTAATGCTCACTGCATAGCCTCAGGGGGATCTATCAGGTCTCTTCAGCGGGAAACGGGGCGACTAGACGTTGGTACCCTAGGTCCAACCAGGCTTTCAGGGCTCTAAATCAGGACCCAGACCTAAGGGCCTCTTGCAGAACATGTTTGGTGGTAACCAGACCAGTAAACACTCTTCTCACATATTGGATGATTGTCTAAATAGGCCTCCTCCCAATAAATCTAGGTTGCTGGAGGAAACACAGGCCCTCCCTAGCAAAGGAGACACTTGACTCACTCTCACTGCCTCTCACTGTTCCTAACAGATGTGGGGGCTTCTCCCTCACTCATTCCCCAGGTTAATAGCTCTACGTGGAGCCAACGGTGGTTAAGAGTCCACCTCAGGACGGGGACTTTAAGGAATACTCCCACGCAGCTGCCGAAACTCCCTTTGTTTTGGGGAAATTCCTTGTCTTCTCTGGCCTGACGTGGTCTGCCTAATCCCACTTGTTGGTGGAAAAACATGGCGTTCGCTTGTCTGTCGGAGTGGATGAGGTTCCAAACTGGGGACCCTTTTTCTCTGCCTTCTGGCTGCCCTTTGCCTCTTCTTTTTTTTTTTTTTTTTAAATATTTTATTTATTTATTTCACAGAGGGAGAGAGATCACAAGGAGGCAGAGAGGCAGGCAGAGAGAGAGAGGGAAGCAGGCTCCCTGCTGAGCAGGGAGCCTGATGCGGGCCTCGACCCCAGGACTCTGAGACCATGACCTGAGCCAAAAGCAGAGGCTTCAACCCACTGAGCCACCCAGGCGCCCTGCCCTTTGCCTCTTCATCTCCCCGCCTTCTCCACCTGTTTCTGCAGCACCTTGGGTGTGGTCTGCATACACTGGTCCCTTCAGATTTACCCACCAGTGTCTCAGGTAAAATTGACAATGGGGAACAAACTGATTGACTTTTAAAAATGGTACCATATGATCTCACTCATATGTGGAATTTAAAGAACAAAATACATGGACAAACAAAGGAAAAGAGAAAAACAGACTCTTAAATACAGAGAACAAACTGATGGCTGCCAGAGGGGAGAATTGTCAAGAATGGGCAAAATGGGTAAAGGAGAGTGGGAGGTACAGTCTTCCAGTTAGGGAATGAGTAAGTTTTGGGGATGAAGGATACAGTATAGGGAATACAGTTGATTGTATTATATTATCATTGTATTGTGACAGGTGGGAGCTACACGTAATGGTGATCATAACACAATGTATAGAGTTGTTGAATCACTATGTTGTACACCTGAAACTAACATTGTATGTCAACTATACGTCAATAAAAATATATAGAAACAAACAAAAAAAAATGGGCCCAGGTTGGGGCTCCTGGGTGGCTCAGTCATTAAGCGTCTGCCTTCTGCTCGGGTCATGATCCCAGAGTCCTGGGATCCAGCCCCACATCCGGCTCCCTGCTCTGTGGGAAAGCCAGCTTCTCCCTCTTTCACTCCCCCTGCTTGTGTTCCCTCTCTCTGTGTGTCTCTCTCTGTCAAATAAATAAATTAAAAAAAAAAATGGGCCCAGGTGGAATGTAACTTGGTATTCAAACTGCTTTCAGTTTGTTGGTTTAATTAAAATAGACATCTTTAAAGTTATCAGCACTAAATATGAAACTTCTATGCCACCAAAATCTGTTGGAGGCCAAGTAAGTTCATGTTGTCTCTGCTGCAGTTTGTTAGTAAAAAGATGACTTAAAATGATGCTTAACTGTCTCAAAGTTTCCATGGGTAATTGTTAAGATAGCTTTCAAAATCTTTAGTAACCTGAAACTTCAAAATTTTGTTAGGATGACAAATGGGATTAAATTCATTGGACATCTAGGTCTTTTCCAAATAGGATAAAGTGCTAAATCACTGATTATCAGATGTAGGTCTGTGCTTTTGACTACTTATTCCAAAGAAGCTAAGGATATTTAAGTCTGTTGGTAAACATGCTTTGTGCTTAGCTGATTCGCAGATTTGCCGTCTAAAGTTTTGGTATAACAGTTCACGATCGGTGACTACTTAGTTTTCACTGGGGACTAAGGTTTCTAAGAATGCAAAATTCTGCTAAATGTAATCAAGACTGATGGAAATAAGGGAAACAAGTCTGTATGTAGAAAAGTAGGAGATATGGAAGAAGGAAATAAGGAATGGGAATGCATTTTTGTTGAAGGTAAAAGAAGGTAATTTTGTCCTAAATGAGACTGGTTGTTTGAAGAGAAATGGCTTGGAACAAAATCTGAATGCAAAGGAAAATTGTAGAAGGTTTGTGAAGGGTAATTTCTGGAGAGAAATTTTAAATGTGATCAGGACAGACTAAGATTGAAATAAATGGATTTTAAAGTACACTCATATAAGATTAAAAGTCTGCTTTCTCTCAGTTCAAAAGACAAAGTTCTCTTGAATTAACTGATCTGCTCTTAAAAAAATAAACAGTTGTTTTCTCTTTGCCTGTGCAGAAAAACCAGTTTCTATGTTTTGCCTTTATCAGGTTTTTGGGGATCCCTAATCCTCTTTAGGTATGTGCTTTAAAACTTTCTAAGGTTTTAACTTTTCCAAGATTTAAATTGTAAATGAAGTCTCTTTAACTCATTAGGCCCTTTATTTGGTATGATAAATACTCTGAAAGCACTGTTAAACAAATGATAAGCTTTAGGTTATGTTGTTCCAGTGAATGCTCTAACTATTCTAGAGATGACCTGCAATTCTTAAAGTTTTAATATGTTTCAATCCTGAACCATATCCATTCTGAATTTTTGTCATTTATAATTGTTCTTATTCTCTGGCAAAAAGAGGCCCATCTTCAAGAAGATTCATATAGAGGATTTTTAGGACAAATACAGGTATTCGAAAACTTTAACATTAAAACAGAAATGGGTAAGAATTTCTAGAGCTACGGCTGCATTCAAACTAAACAAGAATTAGTAACGTCGGGCTAAATGAACTCAAAGTTGATTATAGTTTTGTGACTCTTTTTTGAAACACTGCTGGTTCCCTAATGTTTGCCCTGCCAGAGGAAGGAAACTTTCCGTCAAGGTATCTATGACTTGCAAAAGTGTGATAAAGTATTCATGTGTAAACAAAAGCATTAAAGCATTTAACATTTCTGTCTACCTAAATCCTCTGAAATTCATAAGCTTTCTTCCATGGCAAACGTAGTCATTTGCATAAGGTCAGTAAGAATCTGTTCTCCTTGTAACAGGACACCACTGGAAACATCGGTTATTTTTACCAAAGCTTTGAGAGAGACATGCATAGACTCAGATAGGTCCAAACAGCTCTAAGGAACTAAGGTTGGTTTTATGAAGCCTGGAGCCATAAAGCCCCTTGCAGCTTCTGGCCTGACACCTGCTTACAGAGGAGTGAAGAATGTCACTTCCTGGCAGGTGCAGGAACCTCAGGATATATTGGGGACCTCAGGAAGAGGAATCCACCCACATCGACAGGAATTGCAGGCGTGTCTGATGGCAAGTACTTGGCTTGGCTTCTGGCCTGGAGAGACTACTAAAAGCTCAACCTAGAGATTCCTTATAAAAGTTCCAGCAAAGCAGATTCTAAAAGATAACTCTATATGACCTTTCGTTATTCTTGCTGAGCTTATGTAAATCATTAGGCCAAATTTGTTAAAACTGGACTTGTTTTACAAACATATTAGTCCTGATTTGGCTACCCCTGATTAAAAATGACGGTTACTATAGAGCGAGAAATTTACGTTTCAATAACATACCTTTGCAGATATTAAATTTTAGTTCGATTGTCTTTGAATGTTGTTTACCTAAGCTAGAAGACTTGAGGTGAACTTCAGAGAAATCGCCGCAATAGCTCATATAGACAATCTTCTTGCTTTTTATTCCGTGGGGATAATAACAGGATCCCAGGGGCATATGATTATTTGAACAACTAAAAAAAAAATGGGATTATTCTCCAGTGTTTATGTAATTCAGCCAGCACTTTGACCAATTCTGTGTGGCTGGGATAACGAAATTGCTCCTTTAAAGCCAGAGCGTGCCCCACTGCATGGCATTAAATTACGGATTTACGGAAATGATGACCCCACTTTCTTTTTTCTTTTTTTTTTTTTAAAGATTTTATTTATTTGACACAGAGAGAGAGAGATCACAAGTANTGGATTTACGGAAATGATGACCCCACTTTCTTTTTTCTTTTTTTTTTTTTTTAAAGATTTTATTTATTTGACACAGAGAGAGAGAGATTACAAGTAGGCAGAGAGGCAGGCAGAGAGAGAGGAGGAAGCAGGCTCCCCGCTGAGCAGGGAGCCTGACATGGGCCTCGATTCCAGGACCCTGAGATCATGACCTGAGCCGGAAGGCAGACGCTTTAACCCACTGAGCCACCCAGGCGCCCCGATGACCCCACTTCCTTTATGATTCGATTGGATAATGTAATTGGGAGTGCCCTTCTCTCCTGGGACAAGTCTTCCACTTGCCAGTGATTCTTTGTAATTACAGTACTGCTCAAGCTAGAGAATTTCTTGATGGTTTTATTGCTTAGTCATTGTTATCCTAGAAGCCACCTCTACTGAGGTACAATTACAAGCAAAGACTTTAGCCAAGCATACAGCAGCCCTCCTGGTAAAAAGAGCTTCAAAGCTCACTATGGGACTTCCAGGACTTACAATAGGACTGCAACATAAAATCAGCAAAATAAGGGCGCCTGGGTGGCTCAGTGGGTTAAAGCCTCTGCCTTCGGCTCAGGTCATGACATCAGGGTCCTGGGATCGAGGCCCCCATCAGGCTCTCTGCTCAACAGGGAGCCTGCTTCCCCCTCTCTCTCTGCCTGCCTCTCTGCCTACTTGTGATCTATCAAATAAATAAATAAAAAATCTTTTAAAAAAATGCAATGTTTGGGGAAAAAAAAAAAAGCAAAATAGTGAGCTTGCTTGGCTGGGCTCTAAATGATACTTCCCAGGCACAAGACGTACTCAGCCAAAACTTAAGTGAAGTCGGAGAGGGGCTTCTCGAGGCCCGTGCCACCACTGGCTGTCTACTATTGCTACACCATTTGGGGTGGAATTTCCTCACATGTGGTTTTAACATTACGGAGAACTCCCACAAGGTGTCCCAAAATTCATCGGGGGCATTTGTGATCAAGTAAGATCAAAATATCCACTGATCTATTTGACAAAATTAGTAATTGAGGATCTTATCTAAGGGATATACTCATAATCTAGGGCCTAATACTTGTTTTATGTTTATCGTTNTTGCTACACCATTTGGGGTGGAATTTCCTCACATGTGGTTTTAACATTACGGAGAACTCCCACAAGGTGTCCCAAAATTCATCGGGGGCATTTGTGATCAAGTAAGATCAAAATATCCACTGATCTATTTGACAAAATTAGTAATTGGGGATCTTATCTAAGGGATATACTCATAATCTAGGGCCTAATACTTGTTTTATGTTTATCGTTTTGGATGTGCTGATGCATGTCCCCTTTGCTGTCCTTCATGACCCACTGGAGCCCTACTGTGGGCCCCCTGGACCAACTCCTGGATAGATTCCGACTGCCGGTCAGCCCGCCACCCCATTTCAGGAGGAAGCAGCCAGAGCGGTCATCGTCCCATTCCCTAAGGTCAGTTAGGGTTACTGTTGCAGGGGGAGGAATAAGTAAGGACAGGCGGGATTAGGAAGGGAGAGACAGGCAGGGGGCCAACGGGATCAAAATTCAAAATGGGGGAGATGAAAGGAAACCAGAGATAAGGGAACAAACCAGACCATCCTGTCCTAGGTGTCAGAGTTTCTAGAAAAGACCATCCCTAAAAGCCCTCAGTGGCAACCCTGTGGGGACCCCTCTGACTCCTGAGAGCTTTTCTCTATATCCTTGCTTAATAAACTTCTATTGCAGGGTGCCTGGGTGGCTCAGTGGGTTAGGCCTCTGCCTTCGGCTCAGGTCATGATCTCAGGGTCCTGGGATCGAGGTCCACATCGGGCTCCCTGCTCAGCAGGGAGCCTGCTTCCTCCTCTCTCTCTGCCTGCCTCTCTGCCTACTTGTGATCTCTCTCTCTAATAAATAAATCTTTAAAAAAAACCCCAAAACAAAACTTCTATCACTTTACTCACACTCTGGTGTCCGTGAGATTCATTCTTCGACTCTGAAACAAGAACCTCGCTCTCCCACATCACTATTTTATCAGAGCCTTCCTACCTTGCTTCTGTCCTCATTCCAACAGTTTCTAGAGGCTGGCCCTATTCTGCACCAAAAAACTTGAGTATGCGATGCCCTCTCCTACTTTTAATTTTCTTTCCTTGAAAACCACAGAATATTTATAAAGAAAAAAAAAAAGAAGATATATTCTGGATTTAAAGAATCATCTGTTTTTTTCTGAACTAAAATCATCAACGCCATGCCCCCCGTCCTCTGGTTTAAAATGATATTTGTATTACAGAGTGTAGATACAGAGAACTTTGTTCTAAAGAAAATGGGTATCATTTCTTTATAGTGGTCTTTCAGTATTTTAGTTTAGATATCAAATATTGATTTTAATTTTTTTGTTTAGCTTTACTTTTATTAAATAAAACTATCCTGACTTAATATAAAGGGGGGACTTATTTTCTGCTTTAGCATGCTTATCTTTTTTTATAGTAAAGCAATTTAACTGAATGAAGAGTTTTTTCAGGGCTTCAAGACCTAAGAGGCTCTTTCAATAATATTGTAAGTTCTGCTTTCCTTCTTACAAATGGAAGGTGTGACTTCAGTATTAAACTGTAGCTCACCTACGAAACCAAACTTCTCATATGCTATTATGTCAGAAAAACAAAAGGCAAAAAAATGGTAACTAAACCTCTCTAGCATTTGAACCTATATTTTTGGGATTTTTAATTTTAGCAATCAAGATGTCCATTTCCTGCTTGGTACTTGGTCTAAATTTAGGGAAACGGCCATTAGAAGAGCAGGGGTTTCATGATCACAAAGAAAGATCAAAATATTATCGCTCACTCACCCTTTACAAGGATGGAAACCTATAGTATTTTAGATGTGCATAATTGTTATACCTAGAAATTACCCTTAACAGTCTCAATGTAGAGCAATTTGGAGTCTTTTTCGTTATACTTAGTACAATTTACTGCCTGTCTCACTAAGCCATAACTATCAATCACTGAATGTTTTCTTTCTTATTTTTTTCTGCACATGTTTCCATAATGTTTCTATAGATTCATTCTGAATCTGAAAAGTCAAATAACTTCTCGGTTTGTCCCCAGATCCTAGGACTTCGAGACCATTTGGATCAAATCCCATTTAATCAATCATGCAGACACTATCCATTCTCTTGTGAGTTCTCTGAGAGTCACTGGCTGAATCAGGGGGTGGCCAGGCTCTTTGCAGTAGTTTCCTGTATTATAAAACAGAATGACTACCAGGAAGAGAAGAAAAATTCCCTATTGAATTTAATTTTTGTTCCTGGATTTCAAACATTCTGCCCCAAAGGAAAAGGAGCTAGAGCAGTCATTATCACTAAGTGCAAAGCACAGTACCTAATACACAACATGTGCTCGCTAAATATCTGAATAAACAGAAGAATGATGAATATAATACATCTCTCTGGGAGTCACATACACCCTCCCTTTCTGATAAAACCGATTTTTCTGAGACACTGGGGTGGTGGGGTGACTGTTCTTCAGTAGACCTCACTCCTCATCAGCTATTTTCCTTCTTATCTGTTGAATTCCTGGCAAATTTTTACTGTTCTTGATCAGCTCAATAACAGCAAGTTGAAGAACTGGCCACTGACATAGTTGCAAAGCCCTTAGGCAACATCAGGAACTGTTTTCTAGAGGGTCTTTGCTAGAACTGTTTGAACCAAAACACCTGCCATGATTTTCCAGCAGAGATTTATATGTTTTCATGATAAAATTCCCCTCCATTAAGCAAGCTCTAAGCACTCCACCGAATGAGTCATGTTTTCAGTTATAAGGAAAAGTAATACTTTGCTTACTAAACTCTTCACTTCTGGGCGCCTGGGTGGCTCAGTGGGTTAAAGCCTCTGCTTTCGGCCCAGGTCATGATCTCAGGGTCCTGGGATCAAGGCCCGCATCGGGCTCTCTGCTTGGCAGGGAGCCTGCGTCCCCCTCTCTCTCTCTNAAATAAGTCATGTTTTCAGTTATAAGGAAAAGTAATACTTTGCTTACTAAACTCTTCATTTCCGATAATGACTTTGAAAACATAATTCCAAGAAAACTTAATTCTTAATATGAGATATACTAATATATTCTTCCCAAATTAAAAAAAAGTGATGACAAATGATTATACAACTATGAAAATTTGAAAATTTAGTAAAGGTAAANTCTTCACTTCTGATAATGACTTTGAAAACATAATTCCAAGAAAACTTAATTCTTAATATGAGATATACAAATATATTCTTCCCAAATTAAAAAAAAAGTGATGACAAATGATTATACAACTATGAAAATTTGAAAATTTAGTAAAGGTAAAAGTATCAGAAGGATTTTACCTTGGAAAGTCCTAATTTTTATTTTCTGTATAGAGAAGCACAAGGCACTAGGCACAAAGCCTGATTAACAGTAAACTTTGGTCGGGGAGGAAGACCTTTCCCTGCCCTATGGTCCTTCTAGCTAGACTGAGAATCAAATTGACATGAGACAGATTTAATGGGGCCGGGGTGGGGGGGAATCAAATTTAGTAGGTATGCGGGCAGGGAATCCATACAAATATGAAATTCCAAAGATAATGAAGCAACGTGAAGCTTTTATAAGCAAGGAGAGGGGCAGGGGTGTGAGAACACAAAAGGGAAGAAGGCCATTACCAGGAAGGTGAGAGGAGGTATTTGGAAAAACAAAGGTTGCCCTATTATGCGGGTAAGTTTCTTAGGTAAGGGGGAGTCTCCGTTAATAGCTCTCTTCCTGGTATAGACTCTCCTTTCCAATGTATTCGGGCAGCTCTGGGGGAGGCAGAGAGCTTTTCCTGCTTCTGTTGCATTTTGATTACTTTTAACTCGAAAGAATCTTCATGCCAAAGTGGACCATCTTGGGGACAGTGCGCCCTTGGCCCCTACACCTTTAATAACTACCTGTGAGATATGGAAAATTTCATTATTCAACTAAAAATACTAAATTTCACTGATCCAAATTCCAAGAAGGTATATTTGGATGGCTAAATAAATTTATGCTCATGTGTTTTCATAAGATCAACCATGAGGATTTCTCAGAACATCTAAATTTTTGGCTAAAATTTTTGTTTTTTAGTAGAAGAATAGGTAATATGAGGACACTGTTTTGTGAAATATAAATTTTCATCTGGTTTTCACTCATTCAAATTATGTCTAATGAACAAACCTGGTTTATGAAAAGGGGTGTTTTTGAGGCCTTCTTTAGGCAGCTTCTAAACAAGATGTGGCCATGTTTTTCTTGGCTTGCATGACCCACTCTTACCCCAAGAGCATATATAAAGGAGACACTAGCTTTGGAAAAGAATTTTAAATTGCATTATATTTGGTAATTATTTGACTTCTCTCCAAATTTGAGGAATCACCATTAAAAAAAAACCAAAAAACAAAAAACCATGGGCCTGGAAGACCAGTCATAGAGGCAAGCCTGAATAAACAGAATTCAATCTGTCACACATTTCCATATAATTAATATTACTGCTTAGGTTTTAATGAAAAGCTGATTTAGCTCTCAGTCTACAAGGTAAGCATGATTTAACAACTTATCATCAGTCTTTTCATCAAATGAAAAATAAAATGGCAAAAGTTAAGAAACAGAATATAGGAAATTAACAGTTAATTCTCAAACATTATTTTTGCCATTAACTTTAACTTACCTGTGTAATTTGACTATAAATTACAGGCACTGCTAAAATCAAGTAAATGATACTTTGCTAAATAATTGAGTTTGTCTCTTTTCACCTTTTAGGAGGGGTTACACTCTGTGCAAACACTAGTCTTAGTATTAGGGGTCTGTTTTTTCATGTGTAAATGTGGGAGTTCCCTGTGGTCTCCTGGGTTCTTTTAGTTCTAGAACATTTAGAGCTAGTGAAAGAACAAAAAAGTCCATCAGGAAGGAACACACGCCAACCACTAAGTAACCAACCAGCCACTAAAACACCTTCCTTGCATAAATATGAATATAAAATTAAATTTTTCCAAGTCTTTTTTTGCAGAAAAATTACTAAATGCTGAATTCCTGTTTTCAGTCACATATAAAATGAGACTTGAACCCTGTCTATCCTGTCTTTACTAGTGATCTGTAAATGCTTTTGTTTCAATATTACCAACAGCGAAAAGGTTTTGCACATACATATTTAAATACATGTTTATTTATGAATTAGAAATCTATGATGCTTGTGGGTGGCTTAGACACTTAAGTGTCTGACTCTTGGTTACAGCTCAGGTCATGATCTCAGGGTCATGAGATCAAGCCCCACATTAGGCTCTTTGCAGAGTATGGAGCCTACTTAAGATTCTCTCTCTCCATCTCCCCCTGCCCTTTCTCCTCGCTCCTGCTCTCTCTCTCAAAAAAAAAAAAAAATCTGTGATGCTCTTATATATTATATCATGAACACTACGGCATATAAAGAAAAAAAAGTAAGGAATAAGGCTTAAAAATACATAGAAACAGAAGTTGTTCTGTTTGACTCCCATGGCAGAAAATATACCTGGCATGGACTTTCTTTATCTTAGAGATGAGCTCTCCGTTTCAGAGTTCTGGTCTAAAACACCACATGTCTTTACTTGTTGCTCTTGAGATGCTTCTAATAATCACACCAAGATGACAACTTGTATCCTAAATATTTATACATCACTTTCCAAAATTTACTTATTCTCCTTTAATAACATCAGTTTGAAGAGTATTTTTTTTTTAAGATTTTTTTTTTTTGACAGAGAGAGAGACACAGCAAGAGAGGGAAACAAGCAGGGGGAGTGGGAGAGGGAGAAGCAGGCTTCCCGCTGAGGAGGGAGCCTGATGTGGGACTCGATCCCAGGACCCTGGGATCATGACCTGAGCGGAAGGCAGATGCTTAAGGACTGAGCCACCCAGGTGCCCTGAAGAGTGTGTTCTTTAATTGATCTTCCAAAGAGTCCCATACAAGAATGTGATTGAGCCTTCATCGCATTCAGAGCAGGGCTGGCAGGTGTGAGGGGGCATCAGATGGTGAGGGTGCATTGCAGGAGGTTTATCTTTGAGTTTTCATGAGATTTATAGCTCAATAGAAAGGCGAGAAGATTCAAGTTGGAGCACTGCCTCCTGCTTTATCTTGGCAAAAATACCAAGATTAAGTGAAAGTACTAACTGTAGTGACGTGGAATTTCAAAGGGGAAGTTTCTACAAAGTAAACAACTAATATTTCCCAGATAGGGTACTTGCCTTTTGCCCAATAGCTGACTTTTGCTGCTTGGCCACAAAGTACCCAGAAGCAAACACTGCGTGTACTCTATTGAATTAAGTGAGGCAATTCTTTTCCCAGATCCTTAAAAAAAGAACTCAAGATTTTTGTTTTTCCAAAGAATCTTGCAAAGGGAACACATTTCCTACCAGCCTTTGCCATATCTCCTTCCAAAACTGCTCCCCGGGCACAGGGACCTGCTTGGTATGTAAGGACTCTAAGTTCTCTTTCTCAGCATTTGTCACTTTAATCCCATGACATTCCTTTGCTAATTTTCAGCAAGGCATATTTCTAGTGCTTTCTATTGCTTCCTCTGCAAAATAAAAATAAAATCACAATAATGCACTTAGCAAGGGGTGCAATAGAATAAAATCCCAGTAATAATAAAGATGTTTATTAGACAACAGTGTCACACAAACATCATTTTGTGACCATGTCCCCCTATGGTGCTCTGCCACGACTCTGAATTCGGGGTCCCCGTTCATAGACACAAGATGTTCTCAGTGAACTGCTCTTCTAATAGAGTGGCTGCGAAGAGACCGGCGTGATCTAGCCAGTTTCAAAGTGTTGATCTCTTAAGGTTAGTTTAAAAAAAGAATAGGTGAGGTGCCTGGGTGGCTCTGTCCGTTGTACCTCCAACCCTTGATTTTGGCTCAGGTCCTGATCTGAGGGTCGGAGGGGTTGTGAGGTCAAGCCCCTCCCGGGACTCCTTGCTCAGCGGGGAGTCTGCCTGAGAGTCTGTCTCCCTCCGCCCCTCCCCCCGCTTGTGTACGTGCTCTCTCTCTCCCTCTCTCTAAATAAATAAATAAAATCTTTTTAAAAAACGTACCTTTTTTTTCATCTACAAAACCATGAAGTAAAAATATTTGTTCTTTTATACTGTGGTCACAAATACATTATTTTAGGATTCCACCCACTTTTTTTTTTATATTTATAATCTTTTTTTTTTTTTTTCTTTACCAGACCAGGACACCTACTGGACTGACGGAGTCTGTCAATTTCTTAAAATAACACAAGCACTGTATTGTATTACTGAAATCTGTTAGGAGAAGAATTTAAATGATCTTACCACTCCCCACTCCCTCAAAAGATAAATATGTGAAGGGGTGGATATGTTAATGTGTTAATTAACTAGACAGTGGGAACCCTTTCATAATGTATATTTATATCAAATTACCATGGTGTACACTTTTAATATCTTACAATTTTATTTTTAATTCTATCTCAACAAAGCTGAAAAATAATAAATAAAATGTTGCATTACTATAAAAAATTAAAAATTAAAATAACATATGCAGTGCAAGGCTGTCGACTTTTCACCAAATACCTATATATCCCACTCTTAGCTGCTCTAAGACCTGGTTAATGATATTTATAAAGTGGTACAAGAGGCCAAGGTTAACATATCACAAGTCTAAATCTTGTTATCATCTGTATAACAAGACTGTATCTTACTTTCTCTTACATGAATGCACTTTCCACTTCTACTTAAGCTAACCATACACCTTGAGAGGAAGAAAAATGGATGTTTTAGGGCAGAAGTTTGTCTTCCTATAAGGAACTACAAATATGCTTCCTTCATGAAACCATGCACATCCTCAAGGGCAGTCTAGGCTTTGCCAGATTAAACCATAATTAACAAGTCAATAGAAACAGATGAACTATCAGCCCTCTCTGAGATTTTATAGAACAGTGCAAAATATTTTTTCTCTGAAACATTTAAGAACTTTGGGACAAGAAAGAACAGTGAACAGCCAGAAAGTATAAAACTCTCCTAAAATTAAATTAGGCTGGTGAGTTTATCTTGTGAAGTTTAAGGGCACATTCCTACAATATGGTTAGCATGTTTTCTAATACTTGAAATTGGATTTTCTAAAAGAGAATGATTTAGCTTTTCAAGAGCTGGTCAAAATGATGCAAGATAGAATGCCATTACGCTTACTTTTACCACCATTATTATAATTAATTTATTTCAAATTGGAATTAGAATGATAATTGGATAATACAAATGGTAAAGAAGGAGTTAAAATAACAGAAGTTAAGATTCAGGAGAGACAAGAATAAAGCAAACTGCAATTGTAATAATGTGTAGAAAAGGAAATATCAAAAAACCTGAATAAAATGTGTGGATACTGGTTAACGTAAAAATACTGTCCTGAGAACTAAAAATTAAATGAGGTAAATATCTTACAGAAAAGAAGGTTTTAAGTAGCTTAGAACATCTTCTGAAATTTGTGGGTTTTTTTTTTTTAAAGATTTTATTTATTTATTTGACAGAGAGAGAGAGAGATCACAAGTAGGCAGAGCATCAGGCAGAGGGAGAGAGAGAAGCAGGCTCCCCACTGAGCAGGGAGCCCGATGCGGGACTCGATCCCCAGATCCTGGGATCATGACCTGAGCCGAAGGCAGCTGCTTAACCGACTGAGCCACCCAGGCGCCCCAAATTTGCAGGTGTTTTTAAAACTGAGACATGAAAAGGCCTAAGTGAAAAGAGCAAAGATAAACTCGAATTTGTCTAACAGTAAAAGAAAAATAAATAAATACATTAAAAATAAAAATTACAGGCAGATTGTCTGGTTTGGGGATATAAGATTTTGAACAACAGCAACTTAAATTTCTTTCCTAGAATGAAAATAAATGTTCAACTGCACCCTTCTGCCAACCTCCACTGTCCCAGAATGACTTTTCTTCCGTCTCTCGGTCCTTGTTATAGATTAAATGGTCTTCCAAAATGGAATGCTCGAGTCCTAATCCCCAGTCCCTCAGAACATCTGAAGATGTAATTAGTTCGTCTGAACTCATACTGGAGTAGAGTGGGGAATTTTCGTCCAGTATGACTGGTGTCCGTGTAAGAAAAGGGAAATCTGGATACAGCGACAGAGACACAGAGAGAAGGAACGCCGTGTGATGCCATGAGCAGGGACGGAAGCATTGGAGCAGAACAGGCAAGGACGGATGGCCTCCTCCACAAGCTGGAAAAGGCAAGGAGGGGTCCACTTAGAGTCTCAGAGGGACCATGTTCTTCCTGTCCCCTTGATTTTGAAATTGGGTGAGTCAATGAATTTCTTTTGTTTAAAGCCACCCAGTTTGGGGGAACTTTGCTCATGACAGCAGGCCTGGGAAACTCAGACAGACACTGTGCTGTGCTGCAAACCCCAGCGAGAAGTCTAACTAAAGGACAAGGGTTAGGCGAGTAGGGTCGTGCCAGGAAAAACTTACCTGCAACGTAGTCGCCAAATCCAATGGTGGTTAAGGTGATGACCACGAAGTAGATGGCGTCCAGGGCACTCCAGCCCTCTATGTGCTTGAATATGATCGCGGGCAGGGCAACGAAGAGTACGCAGCCGAACAGTATAAATATGATCGTTGAGATGATGCGAATCTTGGTCTGACTAACATTCCACTTCTAAGGATGAGAGTGGAGAGAGTGAGAGAGAGACACTGATTGAGATTTATTGATTATTGGCGTAACTACTACACCATTCTCAGCAAATCAGCAAGTGAGGTGGTTATTTTTTTCCCTCTTATAATGAATGTTCAATTGTCTTGTAACAATTGGGTATAACACAAAGAACTCAATCAATACTAATGATGATGCTACTTTACTCTTACATAGCTTTACAACGGGCAAATGCTTTCAAAATAAATTACATTTGCCCTGAGAATACAATTTCGGATGTACATCCTTTCTTTGTTTACCTGGATTACTTTTGAAATATTTCTATTCTGTAGGCATACTACTGATTGAAAGCCAAACAGAATCTAGAAATGTATGAAAATAGACAAAATTGAACCATGGACTAAATAGTTTGTACTGATAATTGATAAAATTTTATGAAAAATTTCCTCCTCACTCCTGTGTTTTCCTATCATTGTTCAATCCATTAAACTGAAATACTAACAGACTTAAAGTCCATAGTTGATTCCCCTGTGAACCAGATGAATCGTCTCTCTGTTCTATGGCCTTAAACTGTACAACAAATAAATCAAACATGACAGGCAGGCAAGGCTGAGTCTTCAACACCTTTACACTACAGCTGTCTTTTCAACCTTCTCTTCTAAAGAATCTCCCCAGTATCCCATAATATCTCCAGATGTTAACTCGAGGCTAATCACTGTATATTCTTCATCTGTAACTGGGTCTGTCCTATCTGCTATGAAAATTATAGGTCACGTCCCCACCATATAAAAACCACTGAGTTTTAGAACTTGAAAATTTCCTAGAGATAAAGATCTGTGAGACCATAGAATGGGAAGTGAAAAAAAAAAAGTTTCTCTAGTCTACCGTCCTTATCACATATGTGATATTTAAATGAATTCATGTTTGTAAAGTTCTCACGACTCAGCGTCTACCAAGCATGGAATCAGGACCACTGGAATGAATTCACCACCAGGGTACAGGATGTGTTTTATACACCGATGAAGATGCAGCATGAAAAACATTACCTGGCATCCAGTGGGCACCCAAAAATTTGTTGAAAAAAAAATAAAACAAGTGCATAAACAAAAAGTAGAATCAGAAGTATAAATACAGAGAACAAACTGATGGCTTCCCGAGGGGAGGGAGGGGGGAATTGGGCCAAATGGGTGAAGGGGAAAGGGAGATACAGGCTTCCAGTTATGCAGTGAGTAAGTCAAGGGAATGAAAGGCACAATGTAAGAAAAACAGTCATTGATACTGTAATAGCAATGCAATGGGGCAAGTGGTAACTACACTTGCAGTGAGCATGGCATAATGCATAAACTTGTTAAATCACTAAGTCGAATACCTGAAACTAATGTCACATTGTGTGTCAACTATACTCAAAAAAAAAATTAAGCAAAAAATTTGTTGAATGAATGAACAGTTCAGCATTACCAAGTTGACGCCACTAATCTTCCCTCTTAATTAATAAAAATACAAGATACTTTTAACATCAATATAAGAAAAGTGTATTACCCAGAACAGGGTGAAACTCCTATTTTAGAATAATCAACCTACTCCATTCTAACTATAGAAATATCTGAGAGTGAAAAAAAAAAAAAGAAATATCTGAGAGTGAATGTGGAACTTAAAACATACCTAATTATAAAGTGAAAAACCAATACTCAGTAGTCTTATTTTATCAGTAGAATTACATGTAAAATACTTTGTTGAAATGTTTGTGAAAAGATGAAAAGATTATTGAAGAGTAAGTAAAATGTATTTGGAATACAGGTGATGGTAGTAACATATTCGTTATAATCCCACCCTCTCCTGCAACTATTTTCTTGGTAATTTTCTTCAGGAATAAAAACTTGTAATCATAGTGGTATTATTACAATTTTTATTTACCATTCTAATAAAAGCATTTTCATTTTACTAATTTTTTTCTGTTGAGTATAATATAGCTATGAACATCTTCGTGTATATTACTTTTGGTTCTACCGAATTACCTCCCTTGGATAAGTTTCTACCAATGACATCACTGAATTAATTTATATGATCACCTTTATCATGTTTTCTAAATAAGAGGTTCTTCACAAAAGGCCTATATAAATTTAGAACACCACCAGCAATGAACAAAAGTACCAAAGCAAATTTTAAACTGAAAACATTGTCAGTTATTTACTAGCTATGTTAAGTATGTATGCATGTATGATATTTATTTATTTATTTTAGATGTTTACTTATTTATTTGAGAGACAGAAAGAAAGAATGCATGCAAATAAATGGCGGTGGGGGCGGTGAGGAGGCAGAACAGGAGAGAGAGGAAGAGGGAGAGAATCTTTTTTTTTTGTTATTTATTTATTTATTTATTATTTTTTCAGTGATCCAAGATTCACTGTTTATGCACCACACCCAGGGCTCCATGCAGAGGGAGAGAATCTTAAGCGGATTCTGTCCTACGTGAGGAGCCTGACTAGAGGCTCCATCTCACGATCATGACCTGAGCCAAAACCAAGAGTCAGACACTTAACTGACCGAGCCACCCAGGCACCCCAAGCTTTTATTTATTATCTCTAACTCTCAAAGTGCTTCTCCATTGCCAGTACCATTATTCACAGTGTATAAATGACCAAATGGAGATTTCAGGGTAAAATCACTAACTTAAGAGAATACAGCAAGACATCTGGAATTGGAACCTAGGATAGTCAGATTTCTACTTTATTTCCGCATGTTTTTGGGTTTTTCCCACACACTAATTCACTCGTTCAAATTAATTATAAAAATATGAAGTGAGTTACATGTTAATAGAGGTGCATATAAAAGGTTATGGAAACCTCAATAACTACTTGATTGTGACCTGAGGTATTAGAAAATTTAATTAAAAAAAATTAAATAACATATGTAGTTAAAAGACTATTATACTTACAATAAATGTATCTTCCACTTTTGCAATTCCTTTTCCAAATATGGTCCCTAGTTGATCACCAACTCCAGCCAACAAAAAACCAAAAAGAGGAATTCCCAGTAAGGCATAGATGATACAGAATATTTTTCCCCCTTCTGTGCGCGGTGAGATATTTCCAAATCCTAAATACAAAAAAAAAAAATTGTCTTCAGTTGTTTATAAATGAGTAATAGTTTAAAACATATGACCTTGTTAAAAAGAAAACAAGAAAACTCAAAGAGGACTTGGGCTGTCTCCATTTTGACCTCAAACTTTCTGCTTGGGTTCTTCTTTCCAGCTTGGGGCTTGGCGCAGGCAGGAGACAGACACTACCCGCTCAGGCCATAAAGTCTGCCCGGAGCCAGCAAGACCCTGCCCACAATTGACTCCAAGACAGTGATGGATTTAACCTTCATTACCTACGTGCACATGCCCACCCACCTTTATACCCCATGTTTTCCTATGTAAACCTGGAAGTACTACTGGCTTTTTGGAGACAGTCTTTGAGATGGTAGTCCATTGTCTTCCTAGTGTTGGCCTCACTGAAATAAATTCGTTTCTGGTTTCAGCACCGCTCATTTCTCTGTCTTCGGATTTTGTCAGCAGTGAGTGTCTGAACACGGTCTCTTTGGGACCACTGGAGCCACGTGCTCTTGCTCCCCTATGCCCCAGTTACAAAACCACAGGCCCAAAATGGCGCCGCTCAGGCTGAAATCCCAAACTGGGGATTAATAGCTAATCTAACTGCAGTTTCAACTTCACCCAGAAATGTAGTCTTAGTCTTAACCTTAACCAGTCAGGAATTTTCCTGTCAGAGGCAAAGTGTCTGCCACATTGGCCCGCTCCATCACCCCTTCCCCGAAAGGAAGATGAGGTGATCTGCCTGATAGACCTCCTGTTCTTCCTTCTCAGGGAAAGCCACCTTGCCTGGAAAAACCTTTTCTTCTGTTAGTAACTTTCTTGCCCCCACCCTTATCTATAAAAATGTTGCATGTTGTACAATTCCTCTGAGCTCCGCTCTGCTTGCTAGATGGGATGCTGCCTGGTTTATGAATCATTTAATAAAGCCAATTAGATTTTCAAATTTACTCAGTTAACTTTTGTTTTTTAACAACCTCAAGGGTAAGTCAGAAATTCCCCAATATTAAAAGATATTAATCACAGAGTTTAACTAGAAAAGAATCCCTTTTAAATATATTTTAATATAAAATACTTCAGTAAGCAAACATTTCAATAATCTACAAAGTACAGCTAATGTTCCAATTAAAATAGATGATGAAAACCAAGGGGGTAACACATGCGATAAAGCCAATATTTTCACTAAATGTCCTTCTGTCTTTCTTTTTTTTTTTTTTTAAAGATTTTATTTATTTATTTCACAGAGGGAGAGAGATCACAAGGAGGCAGAGAGGCAGGCAGAGAGAGAGAGGGGGAAGCAGGCTCCCCGCTGAGCAGGGAGCCCGATGCGGGCCTCGATCCCAGGACCCTGAGATCATGACCTGAGCCGAAAGCAGAGGCTTTAACCCACTGAGCCACCCAGGCGCCCTCCTTCTGTCTTTCTATACTGATAATACTGTTAACTACAGGGCTTTCATTGTCATTTATTGAGAAGAGCATACTGCCTTAATATATTCTGAGGACTGATTTCAAAGGTGTAGGGAAGCAAATTTTGCCACCCCAAGATATGTCTCTTTGGCATACAGATTATTTTAAGGTGGTTATTTTTAAGAAACTGTGGACACATGAGAGACTCTGGAAACTGAATACAGGTCACCCTTTTGCAGGAGCCATTTACAGGTAGAAGGGAAATCTCCATGTGGAAGGGTGTCCCCCTCAGTACCAGGGAGATGGGGAGGTGACTAAATCTCTAGAAAATGTTATCTGTGGAGGACGCATGGACGGAAATCTGCCTAACAACTTTACTCTCCTTAGCTGTGCTTTCCCTGGTAACCTCCCAAACTGAAAAGCTGTAGTCACAGCTTTATTCTGGAGGCGGACTGGAAACAGCTACTGTGCAAGTTAAGATTAGTGGTTTCATAGAACTTTGATTAATTTACAGGCTATCAGCCGTGGACTCAACTTCTGCTTCTAATTTTGATGTCTCTAGGAAGTTCCCTTAGAAAAACTGTCTTTTTAGAATCCTATGTTTTGCTTGTACCTGGGATGCGGGCTCCTTAATTCAAATTTCATTGTCATCTGAATCCATATGCTTCGTATCATCCTCAAATCCATGCCTGTTGTGGTTCCCTCAAAACCCTTGCTGCCTTCAACCACACTATGGACTGCCCCCCGCCCCCAATTTCGTGTTTTCTGTCATCTCAGTGCAAGTTTTTGGTGAGGTGAGGTACATGCATGTTTATATCAAAGAGCTTGGAAGGTAAATTCATGTTTGTATCAGATGGAATTAGATGTTTGGATTTACCAATGTCTTTTAGCATGTTAAATACTGGTCATCTAATAAAAAGTCCACAGATTTATAGTAAGGTATGTAAACATCATGGCTTTTAAAAGCATTTAAAAACATATACATATATATTTATATATTATATATATAAATAACATATACAAAATATATATTTTATTTATATTAAATAATGCATTATTAAATACATTATATACCTTATATATAATACATTAATAATGTATTATTAATATATTATATTAAATAATGTATTATTTGCTTCAGGGGTACAGGTCTAAACATTTAAAGTCTAAAATTAACTGATTGAAAGAAATATAAGGAAAGGGAGGCTGGGTGGCTCAATCAGTTGAGTGTCTGCCTTCGGCTCAGGTCATGATCTCAGGGTCCTGGGATCGAGCCCTCTGCTTAGCGGGGAATCTGGTTCTCCTTCTCCCTCTGTTCCTTCCCCCTGCTTGTGCTCTCTCTCAAATAAATAAATAAATAAATAAATAAATAAATAAATAAAACGATAAATACTCTGTAAGAGTTTGGCAATATATTAGCCATTCCTGGACTCATGACTCAAGAGATACGTGGCCTTCAGTAAATTACAGCCTCATTTGGTAAAGGGTATATTGCTATAACCTACCTCATCGAGTTAGGTATCACATGAAAGGTGCTCAGGAAATTTTTTCATATTATATGTGTTCAATATATTTAGGTGCTATAATAATTATTATAATTACTATTAATCATACTATTGGTGATAGTAAAGATTAGCAGATCAATTTATTTAGCCCAGTCAATATGCAAACTGTTCAACAGCCAGATTAATGGGGTCATGATTACACAGCATTCTCCACTGTGTTCTATCAAATCATGGATGCCATTCTTCAGAAGGAGCATTGGCAAAATAGCATGCAGAGAGGAAGGCAACTTTTCACATATGGCGTCTACACATTTAACTCATTTGCCTCCCATCTGTTCTAATCTACTAATGCCTTGGAGTGCTGAACACCAGAGCAATATGTACAAAGGATATACATCCAGGGCAAGTGTGAAAAGGGCCCAGCAATCTTGTATGAAGGTAATTTTAAGTGAAAAATTTTAGGCTGAACTCTTTGGGACAGTGCACCATTTCTGAATGCTATCCAAGAATGGAACTCAACAATCTCAACCCTGCCCTGTATTCTCACGTCAATCAGCAGAGTAGCAAGAAGAAGAAGGCTATGCTAAGTCAGCAGGGTGGACTGTTTTGACACAGGTTCTTTGATTATTCCAGACGGTCTTGCTAAGATCCAACACTGTTCTTTATTGCCTCTCCAGATGAATAACTACGTGGTCGGAGGTAGGGCTGAATTTTGAGTTATCCAATTCCATCTCATTTTCTCTTTTTGATTAAGAGGAAAAAGGTCTTCGGAGCTATAGCCGTAAGAAGTAATCCACTTTCAGGAAGGACCAGAGATGAAAAATAAGGGATACTGTTAGCCCTCTTGCTCAACTGTAGAATCCAACAGTTAAAACCAGAAATAGAGAAGACAGCTTAACTCATACTCTAACTAAAATTCATTGTGCTTATTTCTTACCACATGTTTTAAACATTCCAACTACCCGACCACAAAGCACTGATAGCAATGTAATGTCTAGAACACTTCACCTCACAGGTCTTCTTCCCTGCCCATGACTATGGGATGAACACCTACTGACCCTCATCCATGATCACACACTCTCTGCCTGCTCTCTTGCATGTAACCTCCAGCCCCTAATCTCTCCTTATAAAACTCCATGTGTCCATCTTACTGGTGGAGAGGTCAGTTGTTAAGTCTTGAACCTGCCATCTCCTCCAGCTGCCAGCACCCGAAATAAATTTCTGCCTTTCTCTTTTCCAAACCCTCATCTCTTGATTAACTGGCTTCTCTTATGATGAGTTTATCTGAGTTTGTTGGGCAACAGTGTTGACAAACTCAGTGAGGAGCTTTGCTTCTGATTTGTCCAGACCCCTTGGGATTCCCTGGAACAGAGCAGTTGGCTGAGGCAGTGCACCAGAGCTCACCCATTCATTTCCTGAGTTAGCAGCTGTGATAGACTGATAGATAATAATACAATTTTTTTTTAAAAAAATTCTGACTGTGGCATTGTTATAAATAGGCTCTAATATTCAAAAAATGAAAGTATAGCTGTCAGAACGCTCAATTTGATCTGTTCCATGAAAGCTAAAGGGGCATAAGAAACAAAGTGTCCAAGTTTTCATCCATCATTGACTCAGAATCAGCCTAGAGGCCACTGGAGCATCTGCAGAGAGCTGACAGAGGACTTCCTCAGAAAGCCCGTTTACATCACCAATGCAATGACCCAAGATCCAAAGAGAATCTGAGATATAAGGAAAGCCAATCTATCTTTAATTGATCAAAAAACTGGAGACCGGTGCCTTGTAGCATCTCTGTACTTCATTTTTACTACCTCCAAGTCAAAGTTAGCAGAAGAGAGACCAAGGGGAATGAAGGAATGAAGGATCCTGAGGTGATTCTTGGGAGTTTCTTCTGTTTTGCCTTCCAAATATGTCTTTTATTACCATTATACTGAGCTTTATCGTGAATCTCTGCCTCCTAGGTGACATCCTTCACGGACTGACCACTTCCCAGGGACGGACACACACAATGACCCAGCAGTTTTCTGACATAAAGAGAATGTCTACAACTCCCCAAACGTTTCCCTGGGTAAGAGAATGAAATGGCTGTTCAGAGGACGGTCCCTCATGAACCTCTCTACCCTGAGTAAAATAAGAGGAGACTTCCCTCCACAGATTTACCATATATTTTAACCAATCAGTGGGCACTGGTTAAATGACTTGATACTATCAATGGATTTATGAAAGGTATCCCATTGATTCTAAGCAGTAAGCTAAGCTTTTAAAATATTAATCATTGCGATTGTCTGAATTTGCTGACTCCCTGGTCGGTCAGCAGCAACCTTCACTGCCTCAGGGCAAAATGGATTGTTACAGCAAGAAGAAAAGGGAAAAGAAACAGTATTAAGTTTTGTTTTCTTTTAACTCCTAAAGGTGTTCACAACAAAATGTATCCCCTGAGGAGAGCAGAAGTCAGTTTATGGCAAAACATGCAAAATAAGAGAGTAAAATGTGTGCCTTCCAAAGAGCTTGAGGGAATTGACAAGACTGACCAGGGATGGGGCATGAATTTGGAGGAGGTGGGGTTCAGCAGAAACTAGAGGACAGGATCTTGAGGTGGGGGTTGGGGGGCAGGTTCCATTGGTATACTGGAGCTCACTTGAGAGATCAGCTATTAAATCTTCAGGAGTTTTATGTCAGCTGACTTCACATTGGTAGCCTGGAATCAGCTACAGTAGGAATATTTATACCACAGAAACTGATAAGCACTGTAATTTAGGGCCCCCCACCTCCTAATATTTACCAATATGCTACAGAATAAAATAGAGTGAAATTTAAGAGACTGTACGTAGTCTGTGCCAGAGATGTGGAGGGAAGCCAAGCCAATGCCTGTGGGCCAACCATTGATATTTATGTGAGTCCCTCACTAGAAGAGCTATCACTGCTGCTTCACAATTACTCTAAGGGAAGGGCCTTCCATGGAAAGCTACTATAAGTCCATTGTAAGCGGATCATCTAGCAGGAAACCCAAATATGCTACTCTCATTTGAATAGTCTCAAGTGAACAGGCCATTATTCTGGGATCATTTATTAATACTACAAATAATACCCCTCCTCATATACTGTACATACTTGGCAATTATTTAATCATTAATCATAATTATTTAATTAAATAATTATTCATCAAATTATTAATGTATAATTATTTATATATTACTTATAATCAAATAATATTCATAATTAACACATAACTATTTATATGTTATATTATTTATTTATATAATTATTAAAATATTATTTATTAAATATTTGGATAAAATTTATTTGATTATTAATTATAATTATTCAATTATTTGTATTATTAATTATTTTAATGTCTATATTCCCCATTGGACTATGAGTTCCATGAATGGAGAGGTTAATTTATTATTTTTACAAATATTTTTATAATTCCAAAATCTTCCCGACTTATTAACTAGTACATAATTGATAACCAGTAAGTATTTCTTTACTGACTGACACATACATCTAAAAAACTCACAATACTTTAGAAAGAGGCAAAGAAAAAAAATACAGAGAAACTGATCATCTCTGTGTGGGAATTTATAAAAAAATAGAATTTCTCCCCCACTAATTAATAAATTTACTCTCTTTGCAATCAAAGTCCCATAGTTTTAAAAATTTTACAACTTAATGAGATGATTCTAAAATTCATCTGGAATAAAATTAACAATAGTCAATAAATATTAAATTAAATTATTTATTTTTAAATAAACTCTTTTACTTGTTTTTAAAGATTTCATTTATTTGACAGAGAGAGAGAGAGCACACACAGAGGGAGTGGCAGTCAGAGGGAGACGCAGGCTCCCCCGATGAGCAGGGAGCCCGATGTGGGGCTCCAACCCACATGACCTGAGCCAAAGGCAGTTACTTAACCGACTGAGCCACCCAGGCACCTCAATAAATATTTTAAAAGAAGACTAATGTGAGGCAAAGTTTATTTCCACATTAAAAAGATGCTATCTATAGTTTTAAGAATTAAAACTATGCTGCAAACTAATGACTGAAAACATAGAAAGCACAGAAAAGGACCTTAGCATGTAAATGAAAATTTGGTAATATATTTCAAATCAATATAGAAGGAGTTGATTATTCAGTAAGCAGTAATGAGACAAATAGTAAGCTACTTAGAAATAAATGGTGTCCTTGCTTCACATTATTCACTAATATTTTTGTTTTATTATATAATAAAAATTATAAATAATTTTTATTATATAGTATAACAATATATTATATAAATATTTTTAAATTTTATAATTTAATATATTGATATATATCATATATTAATATATAATATATAAAACACATGAATTAAAATAGTTATATATAAATATATATCAAATTATATGATTAATTAAAAATAAAAAGAATAATAAAAATATTATTATATTTTTGAATGGATTAAATCATCAAATATAAAGAGAATATGACCATAAAATACTACCAAAAAAGAGGAGAATAACTCATTAAGCACAACTTCTAGGACAGAATATAAAGAAGTTAAAGATAAATATGGCTATGTAAAAAATATAATGATGCTGTATGTCAAAAGAAGAGCATAAACTCTATGCAGAGGCCAAATGCTTTTGCAAGAGGCAGTGAAGAGAGAGCCAAACACCTCTGTTTGGGTCTTCCTAGGGCTCCTCTTGGTCAAAGAGCCAAGTTTTCATTTAATTTTCAGGCCTGAAGTTGAATTGAATCTATCATGTTTGCACTTGTGATTTGAGATGCTCTAATTTAGCCTTCCACCAGGATTATATAAAACTTGGATTATTAAAGATATATCTTCTATGGGGAAATACAAATATGTATAATGATAAGTTGATAAACCCCAAGTACATTATTGGTTTTGTGTACTTGAGATTTACTGAAAGCCTGTCAACTGGCCAACTATAACAAACAAGTTCACTTCCATTGAAAAACATCAGGCTAAACATGTAATAAGCAATACTTTTGGATAAGAGTAGTCTTTCTGGGTCACCTGGGTGGCTCAGTGGGTTAAAGCCTCTGCCTTCGGCTCAGGTCATGATCTCAGGGTCCTGGGATCGAGCCCCGAATCTGGCTCCCTGCTCTGCAGGGGGCCTGCTTCCTCCTCTCTGTCTGCCTGCTTCTCTGCCTGCTTGTGATCTCTCTCTGTCATATAAATAAATAAAAAATCTTAAAAATAAAAAGAGAGAGAGAGAGAGAAAGAGTAGTCTTTCTACCCTCTGAGTGAGACTTACAGGTAGTGAGTAACAGAGTTAAACTATTTGGACTTGTTGGCTGCAGTGTACGTATTCCAGATTTAAGAGTTTTATTTGACTAATAGGTAGTTCATGAAAATCTTTGCTCTCTTAGCCAGCATTCAATGTGGAGACTGTAGTTTATGATTACATTTATTGACAGCAGCAACGATAAAAGCAACAATAATTTGAAATTGCACTTACGTGGACCCTTCTAGAGTTAAACACATTAAAAAAAATCTAAGCAATTCTGACCAAAAATTTAGGAGATTACTCCAATGCCATGGAGAGAAAATTTAGGTAAGAAAAATACTGCATACTGTTACTTTACTCTGATCAATTCTATATCATAAAGCACTAAATTATATGCAAAAAGGAAGAAATCAGATATCATCACAGCAATCAGTATGATTTTTTTCTATTCAATGACAAATTATTCAATAATAACTACATGCCATTCACTGTGCTAGATACTCAGGACAGAAATATGAAGAAAACACTAGAGTTCAAAAAGTTCCAAATTGTTAATAAAATCAAATAAATATGCTATCCACCAACTTAAAAAAAAAGTAAAAGATTACTTATTTTTAAGTAATCTCTACACCCAACATGGGGCTTGAACTCACAACCCTGAGATCAAGGGTTGCATGCTCTACTGACTGAGCCAGCCAGCCACTCCTACTGATATTTCTTTGAATATTTAAAGGTACATAAATGAACAAAGACGTGCTACACAGAAAACAAGGATGGCAGTATGTATGTGAGAAATATCCCCGTTAACACACTGCACTTAAAAAGCTGTGTAGCAGAAGTTGGTTCCATGTTGACTTTGATCTCTGAAAGGAAGTTAGGTCTATTTAAATGTTGAATCTATGCAGAGGCCACAACTGCTCCCAATATGCAGGATTTAAGTAATGATAGTAGAACAGACCCACGGAGAGCCTGGAAGAACTCCCTACTGGGACAATAAATGTTAATGTACTATATCAGGAAATTCAGCAAGGACCCGAGGACAAATGAAGAGTGAGGAGTAAAAAGAGAATGAAAAAGAGAAAGGAATATAAACCCTCCTACTCAAGATGAGCCTCTAAATAAGAAGTCCATAAATAAGTCAAATGCTAAGAAATATAAACACAATCAACACCTGTAGCAGGAATTTATCCCAAATGAAAATAATTTTAGGGGATAGTCCAAACTGAATTTTGAAAGAAGCTGATTAGAATATCCAGAGATTCAAAAAAAAATTATTGAAAGTATGCACTAAATAGGTACAAAAATATAAACAGGTAGGTCAGAAAAGGAATAAATAAGAAATCTTGGAAATGAATTATATTAGCTATTTTTAGGGAAATAAAATAGATGAAATGGACTGATATAGGTGAAGGAAGGAATAATGAATTTGAAGGCGATACTGAATAATTCATGTAGAACTTGACACAGAAAGGAAAAGGGAATTAAAATAAAAATATAAAGAAGTATTAAGAGACAGAGACAGGGAGGACTCAGAGTCCTCAACAACCATATGTGAGTTCCAGGAGGGGAAATGGACAGACTAGCAAGGAGACAATACTTACAATATTGTTAGCTGAGAAGTCAAGAATTGAAGACCTGTGGACTCATATTAAAAGTGCACTCTTAGTTTTAATTATGATAAACATATACCCATGTCTAGACACATCATGGAGAAACAAAGAATTTAGAAATAAAGATAAAATCTAAAAAGCTATCAGGGAAAGGATTATTTACAAAGGAACAACACATGAATAATTAGCAGTCATTGGAAAATAATGAAGTCCTTCTATCTTCAAAGTGATAATAACAATTACCCTGAAATTTTATATTTAGCTAAACTATCAGAGAAGAATGAAAGGTCCTATCTTAGCATTTCCCAGCAAAGTCCCAGAAACCTTACCTCTCCCCAGAAAACTCTCACTAAAATCACTGTCTAGGTATGCTTGAGAAATTATATACATCAGAAAGAAGAAAAGGAACCCAGAAGGAAAACATAGCATAAAAGAAACAGAAGTGGGCATGGAAGTGGAAAAAAATGTCAGAAAATAGAGTCAACTATTAACTGTAAAATATGTGCACATACATGAACATGTGCACAAACACTAAAAGTAAACAATGGACGACAGTAACAAGATGGATGGGAGAATGGGGAGGTGCAATAAGTAAGCAGTTTTGCTAAAATGCTAGAAATATAAAGTAGTAGCCAAAAATGTGTTCAAGAATAACAGTAACCACAATCATTCCAAACAAAAGAGTAGGAAAGTAGTGAGAAAAGGAACAAAGAAAGAGTATGAATCAACAAGAAAAAAGTCCAAATACATAATCACAAATTATGTAAATAGATTAAACACAGAGATTATTAGAATTTCTAAAAATATCACAGATCAGATGAAAATAAAGGGATGAAAAAGGACTTGTCAACAAATTCTGATCCAAAGAAAGTCAAGGTAACAATATTAATACCACTCAAACAGAACTTAAGTCTAAATGTACTCTTAAGTATAATGAGATTAAAAAATTATAGGGCCTGCGGAGGCCTGAGTATAACCTGGAAAGTCTTATAAGGATACAGAAAAAGCATTTGATAAAATTGAATACCCACTGATGATACAACTTTTAGCAAAGTAGAAATGGAGTTTTATTAACGTGGTTTTAAATTAAAAAACTAATAGCTGACTTATGATGAAGCTTGAAAGCACTGACTTTTAAGATACGGATCATGACAAATACATCATCCTCATGACTTTTTTATTATATTCTATAGTAGGTCAATGCTATAGGCTTTTTTTTAAAGATGTAAAATGAGAAAATAAAAGTTGAAGCTAAAACTGTTTTTTAGACAATATACTTCTCTATACAATAAAGTCATAAAAAAAATAAAGCCAAGAAGTTTTCTAGATTCAAAGTCAAGAAAAATGACAATCATACAATATATTTATATGTGCTTATTATGTGCTATACACTCTTAACAAGCAATTAAACATTAATTTAGTTAAGTCTCTCACAATAACCACTGAGGAGGTAGGTTTCAATATTCTCATTTTGTGAATGAGGAAACTGAAGCACAGAAAGGTTAAATTATTTTCCCAAGGATATTCAGCTAGTGAAGTGGGAGAGCTGGGATTCAAACCCAGGTATTTTGGGTACAATGTCTGGGCTCTAATCACACAGGCCACAACACTCCTATACTCGCGGAAAGAACCAATCAGCAAATATAGTACAAAATCAAAGGATCTCAATAACATTAGCAAAAAAGGTAGATAAGAATAACTACAAATAACATGTGAGTATTTTATGGATAAAATTACCCCCAAATTTGCAAAATAAATGACATAAAAAGAAACCCGAAGATACGAAGAGAAATACGTGTTAATCTTGCTAAATGTATGCTGAATACAATCGCAATAGATATTTTGAAAGAGTTTTCAGTGAAATTTTATGGACTTTTATAAAAATCTGTAAGAAAGTAAAGGACCAACAATAGCTAAGAAATACTTGAATATCTGGGGAGAAAAACGAGATGGGAAGGTCTGTCCCATGTGGTATGGAGACCTGTTATAGCTATTAAGAAACAGTATGATTCAGACAATGAGGTCCTGGACAGGGAGAGGGAGACCAATCAGAACAGAACAGAGAGCTCAGAAACAGACCCAAACATATCTGGAAGCATGGGTATCTGCCAAAGGGGAAGAGAAGATCCACCGGTCAATGAATGTTGACGGATGGGAGTGCAGAGGTGGTTCCCTGGTGAGACTGGGAAGGACAATAAAGGGCCTTCAAGTCCCCGTATTGTGTCATTTCAAAACAGTAACAACAGAAACAGCATGAAAGTGGATGGATAGATGGCTGTATGCATATGATTCTTCGTAGACATTTCTACTATTTGAAATACTGCATGACAGTAAAAGCAGAATAGCTATAAAAACATTTGTAGATCAAGACGACATTGGACAATATTCTGCACCATTTCTTATAGTTCTCTGAAAGCTAGAAATAGAGAACTGTCTTATCATGACACAGAATTCTATCTCAAAACATTCAATATCATTAATATTAAAGCACAAGAGGAATCCCCTTAAAAATCTGGGGGGGGGAAAGACATCCATTTTACAACTATTAAATAGTATTTTTTTAAAAAAAGGATTTTATTTATTTATTTGACAGAGGGATAGAGAGCACAAGTAGGCGGAGCGGCAGGCAAAGGGAGAGGGAGAAGGCAGCTCCCTGCTGAGCAGGGAGCCCGATGTGGGACTCGAACCCAGGACTCTGGGATCATGACCTGAGCCGAAGGCAGCCGCTTAACCAACCGAGCCACCCAGGCATCCCACTATTAAATAGTATTAGAATAGCATTATTCTGCAAGTTGTAGCATGTGCAATAGCAGTAAACATAGAAAAGGAATTATTACTATAAAAAGAATTTATTAGTTGTGAATAGAATTTAATATCTAGTAAATACAAGACAAAAGCTCAGCAAAATAGCTGAAGGCATGATAAATATGCAGAAACCAACAGCATTATAACATTCGTGCACTACCTCAAAGTGCTAAATGAGATGGAATGTGACTTATTTACAATATTAAGGGAAACACGAGATACCTGTAATCCTCTGATCAAGACATACACAAGAACTTTAGAGAACAGCCTGAGCTATGGTAGAATGGGATGGAATAAAACAGAAAAAAAAATCAAATAAGGGCAGGGATAGCACATACTGCTTTCTTTAAAATATCATGAGTAGGTTGGAAATGGAGTAAGTATTCAATCGAAGTGCTGAGTAAATTGATTACCCTTTTGGAGGGACAACTATTTCACCGTATGTGAAAATAAGTACCATGCAGATGAAAGATACAAATAAGTTAACCGAACTGAACTACTTCCTTACTGAGCCCTTCTGACTCTGTTTCTTCCTTTGCCTCAAACGCACACGCATTCCCACCCACTCTTCCCCTGGCTCACCCCTAAGAATCCCTCCTTACTTAGGTTAGCTGTTAATTTCTCCAGGAAGCCTCCCTGGAGCCCTTGCTACACACCAGCGAGACTGACTTTGACCTCCATCTGCGTACACATGTCCCTCTCCTAAGACTTCTCTCACCAGATTGTAATCCTCAGTGCTGTAATCAGAAGTTCTCTAAGGTTAGGCACCATGTCTTCACCATCACTACAGCCCTGGTGCATTGCCACTGGATGTCTAAATACACACATACTGCCTCTCGAACAGCTGTTTGCTTGTGGATCTCACCGAAATGGTGGCGTTATGAAAAGATGCGGCATGAAGCTATCCCTCTTCTCTCCTTAAGCCCTTGAAATCTCTTCTGCACACAGGCTGTCTTCACAGTTTTTATTTATCGATTTGACTTCTGAATAGTGCTTTTGTTTTAAAGATGATCAGACTGGCAAGTTTCCTCTCCCTCCCAACAGTAGTTCAGGGTTTTGCTCTTAGTGGTGACCAGCAGATGACTCCAGTGGCAACTCCCTTTGTCTTGCCACGCTCTCAGCTGGACAATAGAGAGACCCAACCCTAACAGCCTCGCCACGACCGCCTTGTTAGGCTAAGTCAATCACGCACGTTCTCAAATCTCCCTCATGCCCAGGTCCTAAAGCCACATGGTTTTGTAGGCAGTGAGGCAGACCCCTTCGACACCACCCTTTGATTTCCTTCCCCGCTTAAGAGTTCCAGGGCCGCTACCTCAAGGCCTCAAAACAGCCTGAACGGGGCCTTTTCTCACCCAAATCTGTCTCAAAATAGTTCATTCTCCCCAAGGCACAGCACCTGCAGTCCTGAGACTCCTTTTAAAAGCTAGGTGTTCCAATGTCTTTATGCACAAATCACTACTGCTTATTTCCCCATATTCCTGGTTATACCATCATTCTACCTTCCAGTAACACCAGAGTCATAATTACTTGTCGAAGAAAATGAATGGACGTTTCTGATCCCTTACATGTTTGATGTTGTTTTTTCTGATGGTGGAGCCCATGTGGCCCTTCAGTGACCATGCTGAAATCCTGTCTGTCCTTTCTCTCCCCCTTCCAACACCCAGCCATTCCTTACCCTTCCAACCAGGTGGGATCTTGCTTGCTTTCAACAAACATAGTTTGGGCAAACATTCTATTGCCTTTGGAGGAATTATGCATTACTCCAACATGAATTCTTGCCCTTTAATTAGATGCTTTTCCCTCTCTTCTGGATGATAAACTTCTCAGGATTCTGTTTTAGAATTTTTTCTTTCCTTTGCATGTCTTGTGTCATGCTTTGCTTATAGCAAATGTTCAAGAAAATTGGTTGAATTGAAAACAATTTTCTATGGGCTTTCATTAATACCCCATTTTTAAATTAAATAGATTTATTCATATCTAAATAAATCTACAGTAGGATTTTTTTTTACTGCTTTTAATTTTATTCAGGACTGACAAGGAGAAGTTCTTGATCTGTGCAAACAGTATTTTAAAAAATACCTCTGAAAATGACAATTAAAATATTACTTTAATACAAAACAATTTAAACTATTTTAGATGCAGAAAAACATTGATACTGTAGGGCATAAGAGTAAGACGTTAGAAGTAGGTGAGAAAAGGAATAATATAAATTCAGTATGTGCTTGCTTAGCAAGCTAAAAAAAAACCAAGACTTCTCAGAAATTGAAGGGAAATGATAATCATCACATCTGCTTTTTTTTAAAAAAGCTAGTCAAAGTCATAGCTATATTATATAGCAAAGAACCCAATCAAACACTGAAGAAAAAAATATGGCTCCAGAAAAATGTGATCCTAATTAAAAGACAATTAAATCTTGCCTTGATAAAAAGATGTATTCATTTCAGAACTTTCACAAAATTGTACATTATTCTTCCAGATCACTGGTTTTAAAACAAGGGTGCATATCAAAATCACATATGACGGGCACCTGGGTGGCTCAGTGGGTTAAAGCCTCTGCTTTCGGCTCAGGTCATGATCTCAGCGTCCTGGGATCGAGGCCCGCATCGGGCTCTCTGCTCAGCAGGGAGCCTGCTTCCTCCTCTCCCTGCCTCTCTGCCTACTTGTAATCTCTCTCTCTGTGTCAAATAAATAAATAAAATCTTAAAAAAAAATCACATATGAAGCTTAAAAAAAAAATCCACCCCAGAACAAGTAAATTATTGTCTTCCACTGAGACGGGAGGGGAATGTGTACATGGATTTTTAAATATCTACAGAAGTGATTCTGATTTATACTCCTGTGACAGGGGCAGGATTTATGGGTTTCAAGCTATAGGGGGATCTTTAGGAAAAATACAAAATTAGGGAGTAAACCCATGTAAGTGGGGAACAGGGATCCTGAAGCTTAACTGTCATTAGTCTCCAGTAAGTCTGCCTCTGTCCCTCTGTATTTAGGATGACCTTGATCACAGCACCCCTTTAGACTGGCTATGGCATTACTCCATTACTATGTTTTTATTGCCAATAAAAAATAATGAAATAATTTTCATCACCAATAAAAAATAATGACCAACACTATTATTTACTGAATATCACTCTCTCACTGTGCGCTAGATATAATGCTCATCGCTTCATATGGATATTTAATTAAACTTTCACAACCCGATGAGATTAAACACAACTAATTATGTGGAAAGTACGGCTTACTGACATGAAATACTGTGTTCAACCTTAAAATAGTTAGCTAACCCTTAAGGCTGAGATTTAAACTATTAACTCAAATTGCTTAGAGATAAGTATCTGGGATCAAGACTATAGATACTGTTTTTCAAACTTAGTTCTTCTCAGTTATATAACCACTGAGTATGGATTCATACTTGGACATGGCATTCTGCCAATATTTGCTGTTTTACCTAGCTGGATGGGAAAAGAAAGTATAGAGGTATCAATCCAAATGTGTCAATTAAAGTCACTAAGTCAAAGGACTGTTTGACATTTTGTTTTAACTTCAACATCATCACACTTTGACTTGCCCCAGAAGCCAAGGGCCTGCAGTTCAAACAGTATTTCACAAGATGGCTCCCTTGCTATCCTCAGTTGCAACTTCTATACTAAAATCCTACATCACAATTGTAAAGTTGCAAATCTTTAGAAAGTTATGTATTTCTTTTCGGTTTTTGAACCTTTCTAAAATCATGAATATCTGATTAAATTGCTAGTAGGCACTTTTTGCGAACAAGTTTCTTTTATATTACCTATATGGAAAGCTAAAAGTTGAGAGGAAATTCCCTTGGCAAAGGAATTTTGCCAAAAAGAAAGAAAGAAAAAAAGAACCCGATAATAATCTACCTGCGCATTGTTTCCTAACTCCCCCAGGTTCTTCTTTGGTACATTGGAAGTACATCCCATCCCCTTTTCACCCAGGCAAAGACGTGCTTGGTGAGGGGGCGGGAGGAGGGAGAGAGAGAGATCTTGCCAGAGGAGAAGTAAGAGCACATTTAGTCCTAGAGCGCTGCTCGCAAATTCCCTGGTGAGAAGAGCCCCCAGTGAGGACTACCTGGGAGGAGGGAAACAGCTCATCTCAAGTCCTTCTGAGTTTCCACATGCCTCTCACAGAGAGCACACTGAACTGGTTTTAGATTAAATTCTGGGTTTTTTAAAAGATACACATTTTTAAAAAGATTTATTTTAGAAAGTGTGTGTGTGTGAGCATGAGTGACGGGAGGGGCAGAGGGAGAGAGAGAATCTCAAGCAGACTCCCTGCTGAGTGGGGAGCCCAACAGAGGGCTCAGTGGATCTACAACCCTGAGATCATGACCCAAGCCAAAACCAAGAGTAGGTTGCTCAACCAAATGAACCACCCAGGCGCCTCATAAAGATATGCATTTTTGATAAAACATAACCACTAAATGTTGGCCAACTATTTTGTCTGAAGCTTAAGCCAATAAACAGAGATCTATTCAAGGTGTAATGAAATATTTCTATAAATGGCTGCAAATTCATGTGCTACTTAACTGCCTATTATCTGATTATCCCTTTATCCCAAGGAGAAAGATGACCCAGTAGCACTAAAGAAACGGGGAACTACTTCTAGTAAAAAATATGAATGATGAGTTGTCCCACTTTTTTTTTTTTCCAAAGAGAGAGAGAGAGAGCTTGAGCGCAAATGGGAGGGGGAGCAGGCACAGACAGTGGGAGAGCGAAAGACAGAATCTTAAGCAGTCTCCATGTCCAATGCAGAGCCCCATGCAGGCTCAATCTCAAGACCCTGAGATCAAGACTTGAGCCAAAATCAAGAGTTGGTTGCTTAACCCACTGAGCCAACTTTTCCCATGTTTCGACAGAGGTTATAAATCAGGAATCTGAACTTCTATGATAGTAACACATTTTCTGGAAGTCATGCTTTCAACGGTTACTGTTAAAAGAATTTTCCAATAGGAACTTCGGTATAATTTGATATTCCTGACCATGGTCTCAAACAATACTATAAAAGCAGTAAATAAGGGGACCTGGCATGCAATTCTTGATCTTGCGGCCATGAGTTCAAGCCCCATGCTGGGTGTAGAGTTTACTTAAAAAACAAAAAAACAAAAGAAACCAAGCAACGAATAAAACCGTACCATCTATCAGCAAAGATTCTCTCATTGACTAGAGTTTGGTCAGGCTCTTTTGAGCTCTCTTTTTTGACTAAATCTTGGGCTCCTCTGTCCTTTCTTATAAAGTCCAGTTCTAGCACAAATCCTGTTAAGTCAATTTAGACCGACTCCCTCATCCTAAATACCTGATCACTCTCTATATCCGATTGGGTTCCTCATCCTCCACCATTGCCAAGGTAATGTCTGAACATCCAACAGGCCTTCAGCAAGAAGCTTGATGGCTGTTTCAGCCCAAATTCCCCCTTACCCCTAATGTGTTCTTTTAGTAATTTTCTATCCACTGAATCCTTCCCTGCTCCTTGGCTATAAATTCCCACTTTGCCTTGTGGAATTCAGAGTTGAACCCAATCTCTCTCCCCTACTACAAAACTCCATGGCAGCAGTCCTTATACTTATCACAACGGTCCTAAAGAAAATTTGTCTTACCTTCTTCAACAAGTGTCATTAAATAATTTTTTCTTTAACACTATAAGCAGTAAAATGATAAAACTATATAATTAATCTGTTATCAAACCACCCTAAAAGTAATACAATAGACACAATACATGCAGAAAATTAAATTTTTCTGCATTTTAGAAAGTTGGACCTTGGGAGACATTAATAACCTGAATGGCCAAAAAAGCTATACTATCTTTGATTTGCAATCATTTTTCTAAAATAAGTCAAACAGACTCGTTCAAATTTAATTTCAAGTATACTGAGGTCAGTATGGCATAATGGTTAAGACTATAGGTTCTAGAGCCCAAATATCTGGGTTTGAATGCTAGCTTTGCCCCTCTAATTCCTGAGAAAGTGACTAAAAAATCTCTGTGCCTTAGCTTCCCCATTGGTAAAAGAGGAAAGAGGATTATGTGATATAATAGACATAAAGGTCTTAGTATGGTGACTGGCCCACAGTGGTGAGTAGTCAATGAATATCAGGGGGCTAAAGTCCCTTTCCTGGCCACACAAAGCCACTTTCATGGCTCAGGTACTGCTCAGAATCAGTGCCAGCTACTGATAAAAATAATGGTGACACTGAGGATGATTTTGCTTTTTCACTTGAAACATGTTTAAAGTTAGAAGGAATTGAGCCCACATTTCCTTTTCAGGTTCGTCCCTTTGCAGACTATGCAGTGGGACAGAAACAGCCACTTGAACCAACAAAGTCATCCCGGAAATGAAGTGCCGGAAGTTACTGCAGTCCACCGCTCGCCGACATGGCCAGGCAGGCGTTGGCAGCTTCAGAGTGTCTCCTCCTTCAAGAGCAAGTGGTCAACCTCAAACTACCACAGCAGAGGCTGTTGTTTTAGAACTACCTGACATCTCTCAGTGGATTGCTAGGAAGGCTCTTCTGAGATGGCCTATTTGTTTTCTATACTCACAATACAAAGTGCCATGAACTGAGGGAGAAAAGGCATCAGAATTTTTGTAAGGCACCTCCACTTTTTAATTATTATTATTTTTTAATTTTGTTAAAGATTTTATTTATTTATTTGAGAGAGAGACACACAGCAAGAGAGGGAACACAAGCAGAGGGAGTGGGAGAGGGAGAAGCAGGCTTCCCGCTGAGCAGGGAGCCCGATGTGGGGCTCCATCCCAGGACCCTGAGATTGTGACCTGAGCCGATGCTTAACGACTGAGCCACCCAGGCACCCCAGCATTTGCATTTTTTGGAACAAAACTGGGAAATTTCAGAGTTGAAATGACCCACAGAATTCTAACTGCATCATTCATTAAACAAATATGGAAAACTGAGACCAAGGGAAGTATTGGGTGGTCACGAGGGAGCATAGGTTGAAGACATAAAATGCAGTTTTCAAGTGCTGAATGTCTATATTTAATACAATTTAACTTGAAATTAAGGAACTATCCTTGCTTTGGTTATTGCCTTGGGCAGTAATGCCAAACTCATCAACTACGGCCTGTGTGAGACAGAAGAGAGACTGTGACAGCCAACCTATCTGAAAGATGCGTAATTATCCAGTAGTGACCCTGGGTGTTGACAGCTGAAGTCGGGTCATTTAGATGAAAGAACACATCGCCAAAACCATTAAGGGGCATTGATTAAATTTACTTTAAATTCACCAGCCACTGGCATCTTTAAGATTTATCTCTGCTGTGAGATTAGATTCCCGTGCGTTCTTTCATTTTGACAAATTAAATTTCCTCGAACCAATTTATTTGTGCATCTCATTTTTGTAAAGATGTTCTATAGAAGAAAACCAAAGATGTGCATTTACATGCTTAAAAACTATACTGTCAACATCAAAACGGTAAGGCCGTTTTAGCCTAAATATCATATAAGGTTTTCTCACACACGGTAAAGGTAGATAGCTACGCTTTGCTTAATTCAGTCTTGATAGGTAAAAAGAGCGTTGAAGGGCACATCAGAGTCCAGTGCTTTCTAAGCCAATTTTCTGCCAATTACTTGTAAATTTTCCAAAGGTAACATTGGCAGAGCCCCTTTACCTAGAGAGGTGGAGTCTAGAACTAAGTCCTTAACCATTAGGAGGGAGAGAGAAACAGTTATCATCAGCTCACTCACAATTTATGGTAAAACATCGATTTTACTTTTTTCAACATAGGAGGCAGCACAGAGGTCAGAGGTTACAAGTGCCAACACTGTAGCCAGGCTCTGTGGGTTTAAACCTCACTAATGCCAGGTACTTACTGCATGATTTAGGCATGTTATTTAATCTCTCAGTGCCTTGGTTTGCTAATGCAAAAATGGGTATCTTCTTCTCAGCTTGTTCCCAAAGTAACATTCTGGAAAAGGTGTTTTGAGACTTGTTTATACCGAGGCTCAGAAATGTTAAGTAAAACACGTTAAGGGCTGATTAGAAGTCACAGCCAGTGCTACACACAGGTCTGTCTGACCTCCAAGTCCAGCCCTGTGGCTGAAGCAAGCTGCCTGCTTTGGATGCAGCCCACCACCCCTCCCCGACCACAGATAGATACTCACGCACAAACACATCCACTTATCTGTTTTATAGCTGTTTGAAATTCAGAAGGCTTAATTTAAAGAAGATTCCAGGGGGTAGAGGGTGTGTCGAAAACCACACATGAAAACCACTGATCCACACCAGGAAGCATCTTTACGTCTTAATTGCTTGTCCCTCACTGGACCTTCAAGTGAAGCATGAACACATGCAAAAAAGAGGTAATTAGGAGAAGGCCTGACCTTGCCCTAAATGTGGACTCCTTTGCCCTGAATTCAGTCTATTAGGAAAGCCCAACCCGGAAGGTAATAGGACTGTCTCAAAGATAGCTCAGAACAATAGCTAGAAAAAATACGATTTCCTTTTTCCTACAGCAATTCAGAGCCTATAGATGGAGAATATGGGAGGATTTTCCACTGCAGTAGACTGAAATACACTAACTGGTAGCTAAATCTACTTCTGTTATCCTGTTACTAAGCCTACCCAGAATGAATTAAGGAGAAAGAACTTCTGGACCTCCATCCCCACTCTAAGTCCACCAGCTAGAAACACAGATCCAAAGTGAAAGCAAGTAATATAGAAAACTGGAAAAGAGATATCATCTTTTAGACTCCTTTAAAATTATACCTCCCACTCCTAGTCTATTTTCCTAGTCTATTTTTTCCACACAGCTATATAATTAACATGTAACACCCCATATAATTTAGCTCCTTGTTAAATCTCTCACTAGTTTTTTTTTGTCTGTTTGTTTGATGTATTCCAACCATCTAGACACTACTTAATAGCTGCTCAATAAATATTTGCCAAGTGAATGAATGGATAAGAGGAAGAGAGCATCTCTGGAAGTGGTATACTGCAGAACCCCAAACACGTCTAGGAACCACTACAAGAGAATAAAACATTAGGTCTATAAATCTGGAGTCTAAAGCCATCAAAAAATGAATTCACTGGGATCTAAAGACAAAATTAAGTAAAGAAAAAGAGATGGGTAGGATAACATAATATTGAAAGAAAACTGTGCAATTGAGAAATTAAAATCTGTATTTAAGATAAGTAAGGAGAAATGAAATAGTAAAAATTCCAACCATTGCTGCAGCTTACAGAATACAAAAGAATGTCAAGAATTATAGAAAAATAAAAGTAGAAAGGAATTTCAAAAGGTAAATAATATATAGAGAACACTGAGAGCAAAGAACACCACAAAAATTGTCAGTGTCCCTGAAGGCAGAAAAACAATCATTAGAATAGAATAATCAAAAATGTAATTAAACAGAAGTTAAAAAATTAACAAAATAAATGAAGCCACTGCAAGATTAAAAGAAAATCTTCAAAGAAAAAAGAGACAATTAGGGAGAAGAGGTTACCGATAAAGGAAGGAAAATCAGGCCAGTATCAACCTTCTCCTGTCTAACAGCAAACAGACAATGCAAAAATATCTTCAGGGTTGTGACGGGGAAAAGTTGTGATTCCAGAATTTTATATCTGACAAAATTATCTTCCACACAAGAAAGCCATTTGCAGACATGCAAATATTTATTCCACTCATATAGTTTCACTGAAAAAACGCTCTCTGACAACTTACATAAGCTAATAATTGTGAGATAAACCCTCATAATAGCAAGGTATTTTTATGGCATCCTGAATCCTTTCTCTCACAGTTTGAGTGACATATGTTAGATCTTATGTTGGATTATACAACAATTTAGATGACTGGATCATGTTGCCTAGGGAATAATGAACAAAATTGTTTTTTCCCTTTTACAACGGTAAAGCAGCACAGTAGATAACAAGTAGCCATTACAAATGACAAGTAGATTAAGGAATGACTTTCTGGGTCTTTGAAGTTCATATTAAAAGATCTGAGCCATTGTTTTATTTTTAGTTTTTAATTTGAAAGATTAATAACCTATCAGATATCTTATGCCAACCAGCTCAAATTTATAATATCCTTAAAGATCATGTTACATATTTCTAAAAAATCAGTGATTCTGTTATGATATCAACTATGTCAACGATATCAAGTAAGCACACACAGAAACATGGCTATAAGAAAATGTAGTCATAGCTAGTTACTTTCCTTTTTTATACTTTTCTGCATTTTTCTACTTTTCTATTAATCATATGTTACCATATCGGAGAAAAGATCTATGTCTGCAACTTGATAAATAAAATAGTCCTAATCACGATTTTTTAAAAAAACAAGCATAACAGAAGGAGTGTTAAAAAGTGGTATTGCATCAAGGAAATGTGAAATCATAGACATACACACACACACACAACACAGAGATACAGATGTATTATCTATATACATATGTAGATATGTTATATAACATTTAAACACCAGTGTAGCATTGTTCCTAGTAACAAAAGCTAATGCCCATCAAAGGGGTAGAGATACGATGTATTATTCAAATGGAATACTATGCAGCTGCTAAAATAAAGCAAATCTATAGGAAGTAATAAGAAAAAATTTTCAAGACCATTATTATGCAGAAATAGCAAAGTAGAGAACAGCTTTCACTTGTAACATAAAGGACACTGTATGAGTTAATTACACCCCTACACACCCCACACACCCAAATGATGTTCAGAATAATTACAGGGGTTGACTCTGTGTAGAGGATGAGATTGGGGGTCAGCTGCAGGCAGGACCCTTCCCTATCACTCTATAATTTTTATACTGCTTATTGTTTCTCATGAGTTTGTTTAATCATGTACATGTATTCCTTATTAAATTTTTTTTTTATTTGACAGAGAGAGAGAGAGATCACAAGTAGGCTAAGAGGCAGGCAGACAGAGAGGAGGAAGCAGGCTCCCTGCTGAACAGGGAGCCCCATGCAGGCCTCGATCCCAGGACCCTGAGATTGTGACCTGAGCTAAAGGCAGAGGCTTTAACCCACTGAGCCACCCAGGTGCCCCCTTATTAAATTTTTAAGTAAAGGTATACAGCACTTGATTTTAAGTGAGCATACCACTAATTCCTCACTGATTTCATGCCCAAAGTTTCCACACCGAAGAATATTATTTCTTTTCTATACTGACATAAATAAAAACCCTATCTTGAGTTTCCTTGATTTATTATCTTTCCTAGAGTTTCTGTGAATTTTGAAAGGCAATTAGCATGGCACATCCTTAGACTTTAAGCAAACACTTATAAAAGTCAAGCAGGAAACATTGCAGAAAGACAAAAGAGTTTTATGAAATGTAATTTATAATCAGGTCTATGCTATTTTTTTCTTCTGAATATTAACCATATTAAGAGTATCTTTATCATAAAAACCTCCTTTCTATTGTCATAGGTCTGCAATTTCCACCCCCTACTATATCTCCCAAGAGACACATTGGCTCCTTTTCCTGGCACTTACATTTCATTTTCTTAAAATTATTTCCCAAAGTCTGAATTTTTGAAATGCAGAATGTCATGGGTTGGGATTGGTGGCACTCTAGTGTTCTAGAATAGAATGTTTCTTATCATGTTTACAGAAAACAACTCAGAATATGCCAGAGTTTGGGAAAACTGAAAATATCTGTCATTATAATATCACTTGGAGCTCAGCAATAGAATAAGATTTCCTCATTTTGAGAACTGTAGCTTCTCATGGTTTCCTTCTTAGCACAAGCCCCAGTTCTCCAAGCAATTATTGAGTGAGATCATATTGCTGCTATGTTTTCTAATATGGTGTTTTCTCTCAATTTTTGAAATACTCCTGAACTACATTTTACAGCCTGGAAAATTAAAGTAGAAATTATCTAAGCCAATGGTTTTCCACCCTTTTGAGGATTGTGGACGCCTTTGAGAATCTGATGCACACTGTGGACCCTCTCTCAAGGAAGCATGATTATAAACCCTTGAAGCTTATCCACATACCTTCCAGGAGGTTCAAAGAACTTGAGTCACAAGGCCTACGTCAACCTTCACTGGACAATGAGGAGGGAAAGCCAGCATATTCTTGACAAGTGGTCAATATTTTGTACATAGTTATAAAGCACATTTTTTTATTATTCACTTATTAGGAAACCATTTAGAATATTCACATGAGGAACTAACTCAGAAAATTTCAATGATGTAGTCAAACTCACATGGTAAATAAATATTAGAACCAAGTTTCAAATCTAGGGCTTCTCTTTATCAACTCTATCCTTCTTCCTTGCTTTACACTCTTTCCTTTAGGCCACCATTGGCAGACTTTCTCTGTAAAGGGCCAGACAGTAAATACTTTCAGCTTTGTGGGCTGTGTGATCTGTTATAGCACAAAGCCAGCCAAAGACAATACTAAAATGAACGGGTGTGGTTGTGCTCTAATAATTACGTAACAGGTGGCCGGCCGGATTTTGCCCACAGGTCATAGTTTGCCGACCCCTGCGTTAGTTCGCCTCTACATTAAAAATAACTTGGTCTTTTAATTTTTTTCCTGGTTCTAATGTTTTTATCATCATGATTTTGACCTTGTTACAAGATCATTACTAAAATACTCTACATGCTAATGGAATCCCTATATATCACCAGTTAACAGCAAAACTTCTGCCTAAAAGGTAAAATGAGAATTTTACATATCAATTTTTATTGTTACTTTGAGACAGTTTCACTGATGAAACCATTGTATAGGGAGGTGGTCTGGGAACACAATCTCCTTCAACAACACAACAGGAGCCAATGTTACATGCAAAAAAATAAAAAAGTCCTATTCTAGTGATGGTGTTAAGGGAGACAAAGTTTGGGAAAGAAAATTAAAATATAAAATATATTTTCTTATAATGTTTAGTTTGTTTAAATATCAAGTAACCTTTAAAGGAAGAGTATTCAATGAGGATATTTGTTTATGGTATTAATTGGCGCTATCACCAAATATCTGGATTCTTCTGAGCTCAGGGTAGGACTGCATTTCCCCACTTAGCCTCTTAAAAGTTAGTGTGGCCAGTGCCACGTGAGTGAAAACAATGTGCACACTGACATGAAACTCGATTTGCCAGTGTGCAGTTTCCCATGCTCTGCTCCCTAGGCCCCAGGAAAAGACAGGAAAGGACAGTGAAAGAGGAAGAGCTATCATCCTGTCTCTGAGCAAGAACGCTGGGCACGGCCCTCCTACCAATCCACACTGAATATATAGCATGAATGAAAAATAACCTTTTAGGGGCGCCTGGGTGGCTCAGTGGGTTAAAGCCTCTGCCTTGGGCTCAGATCATGATCTAGGGTCCTGGGATGGAGCCCTGCATCGGGCTCCCTGCTCAGTGGGGAGCCTGCTTCCTCCTCTCTCTCTGCCTGCCTCTCTGCCTACTTGTGATCTCTCTCTCCTGTCAAATAAATAAAATAAAATCTTTAAAAAAAATAACCTTTTATTTTGTAAAGCCACCAAGATATGGGGATTGTTTGTTACAGAAAATAACTTAACACATCCTAACTAATATAAAAGCATACATTTAAAAAAATCCTATAGAAAACAGATTTAAACTAATATTAATTTTTATGATACTCAGTTAGCTAATAGCAACACCCCAAGGGTACATTATATATTATTTTGATGATCACACTTTGGATTATCTATAGATCACTTAAATAACCAATGAAATCATTTCTTTAAATTGACTACATGAAGTTAACTTACAATTATGTTCACTACATGAAGTAACTAGTCAAATCTGGCGCTTAGCATTGTGAAAGTAATTGGTTTGAGCAAACCTTAATAAGATAAAGGAAGGCAAACATTTATGTATTATTATAAGAATGAAAATGTATGCATTCAAGGTTTAAGTAAAAATGTATTTCATTCTCTGTTAACATTATTAATATAAATAAATGTGCAAAAGATAATATTGGCTTATTTTAATAATTAATAAAAATTACAGTAAAATCATCTTACTCTAAAATAATATACTGTCATTCAGGATGCAAACTATTTTCACACACATAATTTTATTTAACTTTCCAATGACTCTGCGAGAAATACTAGCCCTGCTGACACACGAGAAAATTAAGGGTAACAGAATGGTGACTGGCTCAAGAATACAACCTTTGCCACAGCTCGTGGCAAAAACAAAAACCTGAACTTAGATTTCCTGCAGTGATATCTGATATTCCTTCTACTGTATCATTCCTTTAAAAAACAGGGAGAAATATATTCATCCTAACCTGTACTATATGAATAAAACTGAGTGAAATATCTATATAAAAATGTTCAGCACATTATTTAATTGTAGTACAATGTATATTAGGAGGTTATGCCCACATCTATTTTTTTTAATTTAAAGCATAACTTCCATTATTTCCAGATGCCATGGAAATTAGCTATGAAAACATGCATTCTTTGAATAAGCTACTTGGGCAGATTATGACTTATTTCATATCTCTTCTTTCTTTTTTTCTTCTCTTGCCACTTGCCCTTGGAAATTTCACTTTTTTTTTTTTTAAAGATTTTTTTTTTATTTATTCATTTTACACAGAGAGAGAGATTACAAGTAGGCAGAGAGGCAGGCAGACAGAGAGGAGAGAGGAGGAAGCAGGCTCCCTGCTGAGCAGACAGCCCTATGTGGGCCTCGATCCCAGGACCCTGGGATCATGACCTGAGCCGAAGGCAGCGGCTTTAACCCACTGAGCCACCCAGGCGCCCGGAAATTTCACTTTGTTAGCATCTTCAAAGAGGGGAACTTAAGCTTAGAAGGAAGAGGTACAGCACATCAACTAATTTTGCCCACGTATTTTTTGTTTTTGTTTTAACAATAAAGTTGAAAGGGGAGGGGCGCCTGGGTGGCTCAGTGGGTTAAGCCTCTGCCTTTGGCTCAGGTCATGATCTCAGGGTCCTGGGATCGAGCCCCGCATTGGGCTCTCTGCTCAGCAGGGAGCCTGCTTCTCCCTCTCTCTCTGCCTGCCTCTCTGCCTACTTGTGATCTCTCTCTGTCAAATAAATAAATACAAAAAAAAATCTTTAAAAAAAAAGTTGAAAGGGGAAGAAATTTAAGATTAGTAGTTAGTATGCATTTTTGGATGAACCATGACTTTTGATTGTTTATATAATCAATACTTCCCCCAATGGTATGTTAGAATCAAGAATTGGCCGCATGAAATTCCAATTTGAAGTTAGAATTAGTCAGTCATATCTGAAATGTACTTCATGTGCACCAAAACCACCATCCTTACACACGAACCTCATCTGTGTCAGGTGAGTGTACATGATATGTAAATATCATGCTACATTTATAGTACCATCTAAATAACAAAGCCAACTGTCCAAGAGTAAGTTTACACAAGTCTAAAAAATTTCACATACACACACAAAGGATTGGGAAGACAACAAATACGTAGCATAATTACTATCTGCAAGCAGACAGGCCCAGACAGATGCTATTATGTTCCTTCTTTATCAAATGAAATATTTGAGACAGTTACAAAAGTATTTTTCTGATAATCATCTCACTTAGTTTTAATCCCATTCAGAGCAATACTTGCATATTTGGTGGTCGATCAGATGCTCTACAAAATCTATCATCGATGACAAACAGTGCTACTTGTCAATGGTTGAGAAGGGGGAGAAGAAAAGAAAGAAATAGATTCTGTTTTTATTCAGGGCATGAACTTCATGGCAATTGCTTGCTTCTAATTTGGGGGTAACTTCTTGATCACATTTGATAGTGATGGCTTTCCAGAAGATTAAAAATATGATATTGCAAACTTTTCAAAAGTATGAAGAAAGATATAAAAGTGTTTTTTTTTTTTCATAATACAAGCAATTCCTGACTTGAACATAGCCAAGAAATGAATGGTTACTGTGTTGATTCCATAGCCAGGCCCGCTCTCACTGGGCCCTCCAGTTTCTGTTAGATCTGTATTACCTTGCTATGGGTTTTCCTACTACCAAAAACAAACAAACAAACATGCTTCCTCACTCCTGGGAAGATTATATCCCTAATGCTACTTAATCCCCTTCCAATCAGCACAGGATTCTGAGAACTAGGGGCTCTGAACTGAACTTGTGACTAATATAACATACATGTGCCAATGAGAAAAGATGACTATTTCATTATTGCTTTGGAGTCTACAATATATTTATGCAATGATCCTGCTTTATTGCCTGTCAAATGTAATTTTCCACTCTGCAAACTTAACTACCATGCATGAGGCATTTTCTCTGAGGAATACATGTTAACTTAGAAAATAAATAAACCTATGTGAAGATTTCAAATGGCAGGAACATATGTTAATATCCTGAGATAGGCTTTATTTTCATTAATTTAGGTGGATGGGAAGAGAAACAGAATCAAAGACCCACAATAATTTCTTAGTTTCAACATCTGTATTTCAAATGCACAACACCAGTATTATGTATTTTGGAAAAATAAACATCCACTTTAACAAACTACCATAAAGGAAGATGCAAGGATATTTTAGGGTCGGTGCTAGAAGTCACCTCCCAAGACTATTTGCCTTTTAAGCTGCCTGAAAGCAGTTTAACTTTCCTTTAAAATGGGTTTCTAGGGGCACCTGGGTGGCTCAGTCAATTAAGCGTCTGACTCTGGATTTTGGCACACTTTATGATCTCAGAATCATGAGATCGAGCCCGGTGTGGGGCTTTGTGCTCAGCTCCCGCTCTAAAGAAAATAAATAGAAATAATGGTTTCCAGAATCCAATCTGCAGTTCTCTGAGAACAGCCAAAAGACTAGTGAAATGCCACAGAATTATGAGGGTACTAAATTAATAAGATAACACCCAACACCCAAAGCTGCACCACCACCACCCTCTAGAAGAAAGCTCTCTGTCAAATTCTACACCACTGCTTCAAGTCTATTCATTTCCAAGTTCAGAAAGTGCTTTCATGAAATCACAACATTGAACAGAAAATACTCTTACAATTTTTCCCTCACTCTTGAAGGTATAGTTTCCTACCACATCCAACAGAAACATTAGATTCTTATGCTGAAGGCGTGCATAAGAACCCGCAGTTTTCCATATACCCTCTGCCTTTCCAGTATTGATCTGTTATTTGGAACTTCTTGTGACAGTTACTCTAAACCTTTTTTTTTCTTGCTTTTTTTGGTCGTTTGTTGTTGCTCTTTTTCTAATCAAGTAAGCATTGTGTTAAACAAGAAAATATGGGTTTGCCGTAAATCTGTGACTCTTGCCATAACAGCTTTAGCAATTCAATATAGGTAAAAGCAAACTGAAAGGTCTGGTGGCTGGTTCGAAATACAGGAAAAATAAACACAGATGCTACATAACTGATTTCAATCTCTAGACTCAAGTAGTAGGAAACAAGAGTCCTTTGTAAATAGGAGAACTGCTACTCCAAAAAAAATGTCTTCATAAGGCTCAGTGTGATGCTTTGGGATCTTACAGTTGCTAGAGACCATAGTGGGGCCCTTGTTATTTGCATTCTAATGCTCAGAGATCATGATTGAGTGATAAGCTTGGGCAAATCCTGGCTCTGGCATTCTAATTTACTTTCCACTGGGGATAATTTCATTATATTTTAATGCCTCCAGGTAATCAAATCATCTGACATTTTATTCTGATCTTTAAACTGAACTCGAAATAGAATATAGTTGTCCATTACATCATTTTTGCCAACAGCTTGTCCTAGAGTTTAAGTGATTTCTTATTAGCTCTAAAATAACTTAAAATAGAAGACACAAATAGTCCCCCTTTGGCACTATGCTCAGAGATTAGTATATTTCCATGTAAACTTTCTTTTTTTAATCCTGTATCGATCAAGATGGCAGTGAGGAGGGTAAAATGTGGACAGATACATGATTTACCCTCCTTGCTGCCACCTCCTTAGTTCAAGGCAACATCTCCGCTCATAGGGATTAATGGGATAAACTTCTTCATTTTTTAAAGATTATTTTAGAGGGAGGGGCGCAGGGGGAAGGGCAAAGGGAGAGGGAGAGAATCTTAAGCAGGCTCCCCGTTGAGTGTGAAGCCCTGTGTGGGGCTTGATCTCAAGACCCTGAGATTACCATCTGAGCTGAAATCAAGAGTCAGATGCTCAATGGACTGAGCCATTGCTTCCCCTCATGCCCTCCAAATGGCAGCTGAGTCACATCTTCCCTCTCTTGTGCTTAAGTCTTTCAGTGGCTTCTCACTGAATTCAGACTGTTGCCATGACTTTCTGAGTCCCACATGCCCTGACTCCTCTTAATCTTACTAACCTTGCTTCTTCCTCCAGGTCCTGTCACAGGGACTCATCTGTAGTCCTTGAATATGCTCATATCTGTCCCACTCAGGATCTTCGCTATTGCTGGCCCTGTGCTTGAACGTATCTTTGCACTCTTTCCTATCTAGCCGATTTCTTCTCATGCTTCTGGTTTCAGCTTCAATGTCACCTGCTCAGAGAGCTCTTAAATCAGTCTTCTTTACAATACCTCCCACTCCCTGCTCTGGGTCCTCGATCTATTCTCTAACACTACATATGAACTCTTGGGTTGCATTTATTGTCATCCATGATGGTCTTGTTTTTTTAATGTCCTGAATGATTATTGGTCTCTTCAGCCCTAATTAGAGCTTCAGGAGGGAGCCCATTTACCTTGCATTCCTAGTCTGTCTGAATTAAAGAATAAACAAGCAAATGTTGGGCCGGGGTTACTAAAATGAAGCTTCCAAATAGAACACAATGTATGAAATCTTGCCCATTTTTTAACTCTCTTCTCTTCACAGGATAGACTAGCACTGCTGATGAGTTGCAAGCCTGCTGCTTAAATATTCATTTCAATGTTCAACTTGTATTAGTCACCAGGGCCTGTTGATTCTTGCATCTAATTACATCAACATTTTGTCTTCCTCTCTTCTTGCAACATCAGCTCCAACCATTCTGGACAACCCTCCCATCCCCCTTCCACGGGTCATTGGGATGGGTTCCTAATTGTTCTCTCCACCATCAGTCTCCACGCATCTTCTCCTTGACAGATGCATCTCCTAACATCACTTTTAACCTGTCACTTCACTTTCCAACAACAGCAACAACAACTAAACCCCAAACCAACCCATGTTCTATTTTATTATAGTAGGTCTCAAAAATCACTTTATATTCAACTATATCCTTCCCAACTGAATCAGTCAATAGTATCTCCCACTACTCTTTAAACAATTCCTGTAGTCTACTCAAATACTTACTTTTCTAACCCCAAATAAACCAAGCTCATGCCACTCTTTGTATTCTTGCTCAGTCAGCTCTATCACGACGTGGAGGCCCTTTCCCCTCCATCAATCTAAACTAAAACATTTCCTTCAAAGCGATAGCTGAAATCCAGCTTCTCTCATTAAACCTCCCCTCCTAGCTCCAGCCCACAAGTACTTTTCCTTTTTCTCAATTCCTAAACCTTTTAAACCACTGTTCCATATAACATTTGATTACACAAGACTTATCTCTGTTATCCTTCAGTTATCTCATGTACATTTTATCTCCCCAATTGGGTTGCAAGCAGGGGCTGCATCCCTTCTGTTTGGGCAGTGGCAGAAGTAGCACTGATCCAACATGAGCCACTGACGCTGACTTACTGATTTACATGGTCCTGATGAGGAATCCCTTCAACTACCGACAACAATTCTAGATAACGTGTAATCCCCAAACAGAACACAATGTTCCTTGGCCCTGATCTCTCCCACACAAACTCCCAATGCCTAGAATGTTCCCTTTCCACCTTCATTCACATGGGAAACTCCTAACTCTCTTTTGGATCTCAACTAGGACAACATTTACTAAGAAAAGGAAAGTACTGTCCCTTCCTTACCCATCCGACTATCCTGGTATCTACCTAAAGTGTAGTTCTTATGGATTCCCATTAAATACTCTTAACCCATAGCATGTGGTACTCTGTATTATAAATGATTATTCATCCACTGGCCTCCCTGACTGGTCTGTGTGCAACTTAGGCTCAAGTAATTTATCTTTTATCTTGATAGTAGCAGAGTGACAATGCTGTATTATTTGTTGAATAAATAAATGAACAAACAAGCAAAAAAGCTGGCACTAAAATCTATTGAAAGAGCTAAGAATGTAGTGTAATAGATATCAATTTAGTGTTACATAATTTACAACAGGCCACAGTTCATACCATTAGAATGTTCATTTGTTATTAATTCTAGTTGTTAAGTACCCACTATGGGTCAGGCATGGGGATACAGAAGACTCAAACACATAAAATCCCTAACTTCATAGAATGTGCATCTTACTAGGTGAGGCAGGCAGGAGCACAGTGTTTGCTCCGAGGTGGAGAGCACAGAGATGCTCCCCAAAGAAGGCTTCTTTCTGCAAGGAGGCTGACACTGACACAGTGCTGCCTTGGACCAAAATGGTGCCAGTTTGAATGGTGTGCAGTGGTTACCTTATGAATGTACTTTAAAGTCAGAGCCAATAGAACTGATTGATGGACTGGAAATCAGGTCTGAAGGAATGAGAACAGTCGAGATTGGATTATAGTCTGTGCAAGTCTGGAATGGAATTTGAGCAGGGTTTGGAAATGTATGATTTTGGAAAGAGTGTGTAGATATATGAAGACAGCCTCTAAAATTAGGCCTTAAGTTTTAATAATCTAATTTGTATAATTGAACTTCCCTTGGGCATGCTTCCCATGAATAGCAAGAGTCCCTGTGGCTTCTTAGACAAATGGCAACAGCAAGTAGACGAATCTTGGCCAGCTAGTAGTCTAATGCAGCTCTGTGAAGCACTGCCTATACCAGGCACCCCATAAAAGCCACGGCAATTTTTCCTCCAAAACTGTCTCAAAGTCTTTCTTTAAATGACTAACGCAATACAGCTAGTGCTAGAGGTTACAATTTCTGAGACAGCTAAAAACCAAAGCTTACACAATTATGATGATGATGAGATTAACAATTATACTTTGAATTTTACTGAACGGTGATTTGGATATCAAATGGACACGTATGCAAGAAGGCAAAAATTTTACCCTGCCTTAGACCATAATCTAGTTTAAGGTCAGAGGAGATGACCTTGACCTAGGAGTAAAAGGATGTGGAGGAAATGTGGGTGACCTGGAATGACTTAATCCACCTAAGACTAAAGTCTGAGATAGAACAGCAGGCGATTTGGGCTGTCGGGCAGCGACCCAAACTACTGGAATAATGAGCTCTTATGCTTAATGGCTATAATTTGGGGTAAGGCTGGTAATAATGGTTTATTTTTTTCATGTGTGGAAGTATATGTCTGCAAAACTTACTGAATTTGGGATTCAAAAAATGAGACTGTTTACAAACACATGATGCAACCATAAGTCAGTATAATGACTAAGTCTCTTGCACAATAATTCAGCGGTGGTCATGATGAGTTAGAACTTGGACTTTGAGTTTTCATGGGGCAGAAACAAACCATTCTCACTCAGTCTGTGAGGTTTTTTTCCCCCCGCTTCTAGACTCTAAGTAGTTTACACAATAAACAGTTATTTCCATAGTGGAAATGGACCAAGACGTCTAAGCTCCCAAGTTAACCTGTTATTATGGTTAGAAATCAAGGTTGCCATTCTTCCAGGTTTTCACAGCCACACCACTTTTGACCTAGCTGGTGGAAATGTAAGATTAAATATAGTTCCTTGACCTCTTCACAAAGGCAAAAATCAACATGCTCAGGTATTGATTTCACTGGCACGTGATCAAGCACAACGAGGCATTACAGTGGATTTGGATAATTCCAGGCCTCTACAAACTTTTTTCAAAGGAAAATTTCAAGCAAGAGTTCATCCATAAACTGTCCGTGTCCTCTTATTTAGGAGTTCATATAAAGCACTGATATGAAAACCTTATCTAGTTCATAATTTATCAATGAATCACATAATAAAATGAAAACTTTAAGAATCAGAATTCACACCCCAAAATCAGACACCAGGCCCATGAGAGGAAATCTCCTCACAAGCATATGTAAAAAGGAAGAATTCTTCTTCAACTTAAAATTCCTTCATAACTGAGATGAGTCATTTCCTTCTCTATCTTGAAAATTATGCTTTAAACCCACCTCCTTCCATGAAAAAAGACAGCTGTAACTCTTCCCAATCCCCACCGCATGGCGAGCATGGTTTTCACCATGGGGTCTCTGTTTATAGCCTGTGGATATTTCTTAGGCACTGAATGACTAACTACCAGGAGAAAAGTCATGTGTATATATATCCATTCTGCTTCCTAGAAGGCGCTGAGTGTATGCATAGTCAACCCGAAAAGAGACTGTGTTCCACTATGTGTCCTTTTTAACATTATAACAAACAACATGAATAGACGGCAAAGAGTAAGGGCTTAAACTTAAATTTTTCTCGTAATCCTCATATTTCAGTGTTGATTTTTTTATACATTTGCGCTATTGTAAAAACAGTATATTTTTTAAAAGCCCTGAAGTAATCGTAATAGACAAACATATAAGAACAGGGTTATGGACATTGGGGAGGGTTTGTGCTTTGGTGAATGCTGTGAAAGATGTAAGCCTGATGATTCACAGACCTGTACCCCTTGGGCAAAGAATAAAAATAAAATTAAATATAAAAAAAAAAGAACAGGAACAACCTGTTGAAATGTAGAGTTAAAATATGCAAATTGAAAAAGGTGATTTCAAATAAGAACTTCATGAAAAAAATGTCAAAACCATACTTAAATCTTTTCTTTCTACACTAAAAAATCGAAGATGCAGGAAAATTTGAAACCACTTGCCCCCCCCCAAAAATAATCATTTCAAGCCATTTCTTGACGTTACTATCCATTAGTCAAATGACTCAAATGCTTTGCTCTCCGGGTTCATATGCATTTTAAACTTAACTTAGTATTCTGGTACAATATCTAATTCATTTCCATCATTCCTTTGTTCAACATTTAAACCCTCTTTACAAAATCAATTTACTAAAATCTGGCCTTCTACCTTCCATAGACCAATATGACCAACAGTAAAAGAAAAATTCAAACATGAAGTTTAGCTCACAAGCTGTACCAAAATTAAAAAACAAAATAAGTTGTCTCCTACCTATAGTTGTTATAACAGTGCCAGCAAAGAAGAAGGAACTTCCCAAATCCCAGTGACTGATTTGATTGGAGGTGTTTCCTAAAGGTATAATCCCTGCATTTATTGCTGCCACTATTTGCTGCAAGTTTAAAAAGAAATTCATCAGTACACATGAATCACAGGGAGGCATCAAAACAGTGTATATTTCACCCCAGTTGATGAATTAGACAGAGAATCAAGTCTACACCTTGGTTTTCCATTTGAAGTATACAATATAGATTAAGGCTTTATACTAAAGAATGTAATAAGATAAATAATAAGAAAATTGTATGGATATCCAGTGAATGGATCTGTATGGAGCATATCACATTGTACCAATATGCATTTGTATCTCATCCATTAATGCCTTCAGTGGCTTATTTGAATTAACTACTAAATATAGCCATGTTTTTTAGTAAGCACCCCAGAGTTAAAATATCAGATTGCAAACTTACAATTTAAATAATATATAATTGCTTCATCAAAAAGCAAGTATTTCCCAAGTGCTCATCATTTTTAATGTTAAACATATGCAGCCAAGCCTGGGTTGTGTATAATTGTACAGTGTATTTATTTATTAAGGTCCAACAAAATAAGCTAGATAAGAAGGAAAGGCAACAGCAATTCACTATAACTCTTCAGTTAGTCCATGTGTATCTAGACTCTTAGAATCTCTGCAGACTTTTTACAAATTTAAGACAATATCATAGCATCACCAAAATATCACCAAAGACCCATAGATGACGACCACTCAACAATATTCATATAGGGACACTGGGATCTGGATGCTGCCCGAGTAGACAGACAGAAAGATGACATTATAATCCCTTCAATCGTCAGATGTTGAGCAGGGGATGGGACTATCCAGAAGAAGAAAACATAGAAGAGAATATGTTAGGAGAAAATGTAGTCAAAGAGAAACATACAGATTGTAGGAAAAGATGTTTCCACATGTAGTTTTAGAACTCTTTACAATTTAATTTCCAGATTTTAAAATTGGAAGGAGGGGCAGGGTGGGGGGTCGTGGGGGGTAGGGAGGGAAAAATAATGAAACAAGATGGGATGGGGAAGGAGACAAACCATAAGAGACTTCTAATCTCATAAAACAAACTGAGGGTTACTGGGGGGTGGGAGGGTAGGGATAGGGTGGATGGGTTATGGACATTGGGGAGGGTTTGTGCTTTGGTGAATGCTGTGAAAGATGTAAGCCTGATGATTCACAGACCTGTACCCCTTGGGCAAAGAATAAAAATAAAATTAAAAAAATTGGAAGGAGCATCATTTGATAGGCAAGGAAATTAAAGACCAAGAGAGGTAAAGTGACTTGTTCAAGGCTAGTTTACTTGCAAACAGACAAAAACTACACTGTGAAGATGGCGATCACTACCCCAGGAGGTTACCATCAGATGAAAAAGAGCATGTAATCCAGAACTGAAATGCAATATAAAATTTCATTTGTCTGATTTGTTTTACCCTATAAATTAAAACTTCAATAGTTCTGTGTGAAATTAACTGAATGATAATGTTTTTTAAAAAATTTTAACAATAACATACTGTAAAAAAAATTAGGAAAATACAGAAAGGCATAACAAAGATAATGAAAATTATTCATAATTCCAGAATCCAGAGATAATCACTATTAATGTATTTAAGTATATCCTCCTGGTATTTTGTTAAACTTTTTACATGATTGGATTTATGAAATATATGAAGTGTATTGTTTTTATTTAATATTTTTCTATGTATAGTTTTTCTTTGTCATTACCATATTAGCTTAATCATTGCCAGATATGTAGATGTATATGTTATTCTAAAATTTCTTATGAAAAGTGCTGCTGCAAACATATTAAGGATATTTTTTCATTTATCAATAGTTCGTTGAGAGAGATTGCTAGAAATAAATTTGTCACATTAAAGATTATGAATATTTTAATGCACTCAATTTATAGTATCAAGTAGCTACCCAGGAAGGTTGTTACAATTTAGTTGCCCCTGCAATGATTTACAAATGCTTAGCAATGCTATTACCCTTAATATTAATATTTTATCTTTAGTGAACTGCTAAGAATTATTTACATTTATAAATCCTTTATTGTGAATAAAGTTAAATAAGGCTTTATTATACATTAATTTTACACATAGATATATGCACATACATGCACAGCACACAAGGAAGCTAGTTTTGAGATATTTGATTTTTTCACCTGACTCTCTATTGTAACTTTAATATAGATAAGACAGGCCTCTCTGACTACCCTCCTTTTAAAAATATTTTGTGCTGGGCCCCTGGGTGGCTCAGTTGGTTAAGCGACTGCCCTCGGCTCAGGTCATGGTCCCAGGGTCCCGGGATCGAGTCCCATGTCAGGGTCCCTGCTCAGCAGGGAGTCTGCTTCTCCCTCTGACCCTCCCCCCTCTCGTGCTCTCTCTCATTCTCTTTCAAATAAACAAAATCTTTTTAAAAAATTAACAAAATGTCTTGTGTAGTTACTAATCTATTATTCTTGTATAAACTTTAGAATCATTTAATTAAATTTTACAGAAACTTTCATTCCCACATGTTTAACATATTTGTGTTATATGGATATACATGAAATCCGTAAGTTAATTAAGGAAACTGAACGTTATTATAATAGTGAAACTTCCTATCACAGAACATGGTATGCATCTCCATTTATTGAGTCCCCTTTAATATCCGGAAACAGAGCACTTTTATATGCTTCACATAGGTCTGTTAGGTTATTCTTAGGCATTTTACTCTTTCCCATTTTGAATTATAACAGGTTTCGCTGCTGTCTACACAAATACACATTGCCTGTTCTCTGCACTGGCAACGCTCAAATTTTTTTTTTTAATCTCAAAACCACTTTTCAATGTCAAAAATTATTGAAGACATCAAGGGTCTTTTGTATGTGAGTTATAACTATTGATATTTACTATATTTACTAAAATTTTTAATTTTCAAAATGTTTTGAATAATTCATGTAAAAATAAGAAGCCCATTATATGTTAACATAAATAATCTACTTTTATGAAGACAATTGTTTTCCAAAATAAAAAAATATTTAGTGAGAAGAGAGGCACTGTTTTGTAATTTTATAAATCTCTTAAATTTCCAAGGACACCTAGGTGGCTCAATTGGTTAAGCTGCCTTCGGCTCAGGCCATGATCCCAGGGTTCTGGGACAGAGTTCCATGTTGGGCTCTCTGCTCAGGGGGGAGTCTGCTTCTCCCTCTCCCTCTGCCTGCCGCTCTGCCTACTTGTGATCTCTCTGTCAAATAAAATCTTAAAAAGAAAAGCAGGGGGACGCCTGGGTGACTCAGTCAGTTGAGTGTCTGCCTTTGGCTCAGGTCATGATCTCAGGGTTCTGGGACTGAGCCCCACTCCCAAGGTGGGCTCCCTGCTCAGCGGGGAGTTCACTTCTCCCTCTCCCTCTGCCTCTCTCTCAACTTATTCTCTCTGGCCCTCACTCTGTCAAGTAAATAAATAAAATCTTTTAAAAAAATCTTTTAAATTTCTGGATTAATAGAAAACAGATTTGATTCTATGCTTCTGCATTCAACTTAGTAGACAGCACATCACGCAGCCTCTGAAAAACTCATGAGACAAGGGGAGTGGAAAAGGCAAAAATCATCTTAGTATTTTCAAGAAAATAGCTTTGACCTCATCAGCATCTGAGAGGGTCTTAGGATAACATCTTGAGAACCACTGATGTATAGTGAATTTTTTTGGTTTGATTTTGTTTTGTTCCTGGAGAACCAAAGTAAGTAAGCTTATTGCTTTACAAATAATGGCATTTTACCTCTGCATTTTCCAAAAGTTATGTTTTTATTACCTTTCATCCCTAATTATGTTGGTCAGTATTTCCAGAGCAACGTTAAATAAAAATAAGGAAAGCAGACTTCCTTGTTTTATTGTAGCATAAAGTCCTCAATGTTTGAGTGTTTTATCATTGAATATACTATTGGCAAGAAAATGGTATTTAATTAAATAAGTATAAGAGCAAGCAAATAAAAAGAACTGATAAATAAAATTGAATGTCTTTGGAAATATTTTCAGACAGCAATAAACACAAGAGAGGTGCACATAAACATTGTAAGCACAGGCTCATAATCGCTAGCTTTGCAGCTCCCAGGAAAACTAATGCTGCCAGTAAAAATATGAAGGAGGAGAGTGGATTTAGGTACACTGTAATTACATCCAAAGTATATTTTTATTTTTTAAGACATTTCTTCAACATATTCATTTATTCAAAAATATTTATCAATTGCTTATGATGCTAGGCAATGGGGATGCAACAGAGAAGTAAAAAAAAACGAGTGACTTTTTTTTTAAGATTTTATTTATTTTTTAGAGAGAGAGAGAGCATAAGCAGGGAGAGTAGCAGGCAGAGGGAGAAGCAGACTCCCAGCTGAGCAAGTAGTCTGATGCAGGACTCGATCCCGGGACACTGAGATCATAACCTGAGCCGAAAGCTGATGCTTAACCAACTGAGCCACCCAGACATCCCAAGTGACATAGTTATAAATGAGAAAAGATAAGCCATCTGTTTAGAATCCACACCATTAAATACAATTATTTTATTGATTAGAAGCAAGTTAATTTCTCCAGCAATTGACTTAAAACAGCCTACGTGGTCAGCACCATTATTTTAGCTAGTTCTTTTGTTGTCAATGATGAGGTGCAACATTACCCAGACACTTGGATAAGAACCATAAATTATTTAAATGCAAAAGAAGCAAATGTAGACTTAGAAAAAGTCGTGTCTGGTAATGTGTGGGTTGTAAATAGTTATCACAGAGCTGTGATGATTGCAACAGAGGCTTGAGATGGAACTGGGAATATGTCAAGTCACTATGAGAATGAGTCTACCATGAGGCTCTTTATTTGGAATATTCTTGTGAATTTATTTTATATTTTTGTACAAGATCTCTTGGTCAACATCCACAGGAAACTGGTTGCCCTTGGCAAGTGCACTGATATAGGTCTAAGAGTCTTGAATTTCAACATCAACTCATCAGTCAAAGCACTTAACAAATACCTTCATTAGAACAGTTTCTGTATGTGCCATATTATGTGACTGAAGTAACAATCACTTCATCAATAATAAAAATTCATTTTTCCATAAAGGTAACTTTTGTAAACAATCAAGTCATCTTGACAACTTATGAATAGGTCAAATTGTTTAAAGGAAATTTGGGTCCTGTGCATTTAATCCTAACAAATGATTACTTGAAGTGCTCATTAAAGAAAGGCTTCCAAACTTAAAAACTACAGGAGAAAGACTATGAGATAATCTTGTTTGGATTCACATTTAATTTTGCTGTTTAGTATATAGACAATCACAGGATGGACATTAAGAAAAGGAGGTTGAATACATGGCTCTAGTCAGGGTATGAGTTGAAACTTCAGAAATAGAGCTCTAAGAACTTTGTACTCACTGAGATGATAAAGGTAATTACTCATAAAAGTAATGATGAAACGTGAGTTTCCATGACAGTGATGTCTTTAGAACAGAAGTTCACAGAGTTCTCCTGTGATTTTGTGCATTCTTGAATTGTAACAAGTTGTCTCAGTGTCGTTTGGCATTTTGGAACTATATTCGGCTTTGACACCAAACCCTAATAAGACACATTTATTTGCAATTGAATGAGACTAGCCTTGGAATAAGAGGCAATCACTGACAATCATGAAAATGTTTCCGTGAGTCCAACACCCAGGGACAAATTTTTCACGTGTTGTAAAGTACTTGACCACCTATTGTGTCATTGAAGGAAAATGTGTTGAAAATTAAATAACCCCAGGGAAGACCTGAAGAATATATTGTTTTAAAAGTAGGTTATATCATGGATCTTAAAATACAGGTGACACCATAAGTTCTAATTTTGCTTTTTCTCCCCCTTACTCAGAGGCTCAGATTCTCACATTCAGCAAAACAATACAGAATGTTCTGAATGCCTTCCACAAATTCCTCCTCTGTTCATACCATAATCATGATTTCATTAAAATATATTTTCATACCTATAATCCTAAAAGTAAAATCACATTAATAACTTGTAAGTTTTAAGTGATGTAAAAATTCTAAACTACAGATATCAGGTATTACTCTCTGAGTTACACCAGTGATGTATGCATAACTGGTCCAATGATGAATTTTTTTTTTGAATTTTATTTATTTATTAAGTAATCTCCACACCCAACATGGGGCTTGAGCTCACAACCCTGAGATTAAAGTCACATGCTCTTCTGACTGAGCCAGCCAGATGCCCTGGCAATTTCTTTTAACTTGGTATTTAAGATTGATCTCATTTTTTTTCTCATTTGGAAAGAACACTATTTCCAATAAAGTGATATAATGGCCAAGTCCGGTTATAATTACACTGACATCTGTATTATTACCTACTTGCTTAAAGAAGAACATAAGCATTATCCCCAAATTTCTGTAAGGAACAATTATACATCTTTGTTTTTTTCTTTCTTTCTTTTTTTTTTTTCTTTTGCCACCATTTCCTTGTGGGGGAACCAGTTTCATCCCGGAAGGAACCTACTCTTTAGGAAAAGAAACAAATCACATATTCACGACACCACATCTGAACACTCAAAGTTTGTGAGCAAGATTATTTTGAAATACTTAAAGAATACGTAATGAGTAAAGCGAAATAATAAATGATGCTCTCATTACCAAAGAGCTTTGTGAGAAGTTATAAGGGTATTATTACTATTTACTGTTATACCAGGAAAATAATCATCCATCAATTATACACAGTAATACATGAGTACTATTGCCAAACGCTATTGTTATTCATCTCATTCTTAACCTTCTGGTTTTATACGTCAACACCATGATCACCTAATGTCAGATGATAGGAACTGCTTTGAAAGGCCCTGCTCATAAAACCAGAGATGATCTCGAAATGGCCTTTACTCTTACAGGCTCATAATTCACATACTGCATGATGGAGCCTAGGCAACCTTGACTGGTGTATTTGAGTCAATGAGGAGTCACATTTGTTCATCCATTTCCTGAGTGTTCTTTTTTTAACTTTATTGGCCATATCTGTCTGAAATGTTATTTACAGACATCATTTGCTCAAGAAGCTTCTCCTCTAATGTCAGTAACAGGTAGTAGTCTTAATCACTGGGGATGCTTCTTCGACATATCAAATTAGGTTCAACAGAGAAGTAGAATTATAGAGCTTTATTGTAGACTCACATACAAAGGCGGCCCGTGGTACATCCTTCGTACCACTGGGGCAAATGCCCAGAGACCAAACCCATCTTCTTCACTCTTTTGTCCTTTCACAGTATTCTGTGAAACTAAAGTAATGACCTTGGTTTTCTTGTATGAGGTAATATTTTGGTCAGAATACCACTTGGGACCATTGACAATCCAACGAGGGAGCAAACAACTTCCTGAAAACCACACTGTATTAGCATGTTGCTCCACAAGACTATTCCAGGGGCAGCTAATGATAGTACTAGGTTGAACCACATAAAATTGTCAATATCTAAGCCTTTTTTGTCCTACAAAATGACAACTTCACATTAGCATACAAAAGAATGGCACTTATGTTTTCATGAATAGTATGTAATAACATGCTAACTCTCAATTTCAGTGTGACTTCTATTTCTTTCAGGATTAAGGCTAATTCCCATTAGCAGGAAACTGTTAATATCAATTATGGTCTTGCTTACAGTTCCACATGAAGGATATATACTTCTCAGATTAAATAAAACCCAATATGACTAAAAATTCTATTCTGAGAAAACATGGAGTAACTACTGAATTCCTATTGGAAATTCAAGTCATGTCCAACTTTTGCACATATCTGAAAAGTCAAAGGATATTATATAATACTTAAGATGTTTATATTTTGTAGAAGCAAATTTATATATTCGTCACTTGATATCAAATTTCCATACTAATATATATTCTAGCCTCCAAATTAAGTGAACTTGAGACACATTACATGTAACTTAGTTTTTCAGAAATTCTAGTTATATGGAGATGACACGTTTTGTTTTGTTTATGAAAAAAAGAGGAATCTATATAAATTCTAAAAAGAAAAAAAAAACCAAATTATATTGAACAATAAACTGTTTTAAGAATTGGCGAAGGTTAGATTTTTAAAATCTATCATCAATAATCTTTTTCCTTTTAAAAACTATTTCTGATTTCTGTGGAGAAAAAAGATGGGGTAGATTTGCATATTTTATACAGAACACAGGTGATTAAATCATTCTATATTTAGAGTCTGGTAAAGAAGCAAAGTTCACGGTTTCCCCAGGGCCTATCTTCTAAGTGAGAAAGGTAATACGCAATGATGTTTTTAATCTATCGTTCTTGTTGGAAACAATTAGACTCAAAATACATTTCATGTTTTCTTTAAAAGCCGTTCAAAATCCTTGAACATGTTTCCAAGTAATCCATTACCTATGTTTAACCACACATTAGAAACTTTTTGTAAAGAACCATCCCTTTTATAAGTAAAAAAACTTAATTTTTTTTTAAGTAAGCTCTGCACCCAACATAGGGCTTGAACTCACAACCACAAGATCAACAGTCACATGCCCTACCAACTGAGCCAGGAAGGCACCCCAAAAAACTTAGTTCTTATAATCTAAAAAAAGATAGTATTTCCTAAGGGAAGCTGTTTCCACACACCAGACTTCAGAAAGCGCCTCTAAAAGTAAATGTCTTGCTTACCTTCCTATGTCTTTCTTTCTATTTAGGGATTATGCCATTGCACGTCAAAGCTATTTTTACACACACCAATGAAATGTACAGCTTTTTTTTCTCTTTTGAAAGTGTAAATTTATTTCCTATTAGTAGAAACAAAAGCTTAAAATCCGGAGTAGGAAAGAACAGTCAGTCAGAGATGGATGTCACCCACAGAGCCCAAAGCAAGAGGCGAACTGCTTGGTATTAGAGTTGTCTTCCCTGATTATATCCACTTTGGAAGGTATTTTTAATTCTAACATGAATATACAAATTACTGGATACTTAGAAAAATAAAAATAAAAAAGATCACTCCATAGGTCCTAGAACCGTTTTTGCAACAGGCATACATTCCATTTTCGGTTCTGTTAATGGTTAGAATCATTAAGTGTGCTTTCAACCATTTCCCTATAACATAAATATGCTCCAAGGCATTTTGAAGCCATTAATACCTCACTTCTTAGTCATCTATATACCACTGAGTAGTTACATGTAAAGTAGTTTACATAACCAACCCTCTATTAATGAATAAATTTGTATCACTGTGTCCAAGGTCAAATGACCATTTGCAAAGTTGTTATAGAGATGATTTATACATCAGACAAGGGCTGAATGTGAACCACGAAAATTCTGTTCTTCTTTGAGCCCGGTGTGAAATGCCACTGTGGTGCAGAAAGGATAAAATGTGCTCAAGACCCTTGAGTCCTTACAGCTCTGGAGAGCCAGGAAAATACATGTGACGCAACCATACTGAAACCTGCATTTCCCTAGTTGTGCACTTTTCCACGTTTTCCTGGATTCCGTATTATTCTATGGTATATTAATATTCTATCAGAGTATTAGTCTCTATCTTTTTGTCCCCTTCCACCTCATCTCAGCATTGGTGGTGGTGAAGAGTTTAGAGAAGAGGAAAATATGGAGAAAGAAGGAGGCAGAACAAGCAGCCAATAAGAAACAAAAGAGCAAGTAGAGGGGGAAAGATAAATGTTCGGAAACAAAGAAGAGACCGTTCTAGAAAAGTCAGATAGGAACTTAATTCAAGTCATAGTCACTGTATCGAGGAAGCTCTTTTAAAAGAGGTTGTCCTTGGGCGCCTGGGTGGCTCAGTGGGTTAAAGCCGCTGCCTTCGGCTCAGGTCATGATCCCAGGGTCCTGGGATCGAGGCCCACATCGGGCTCTCTGCTCAGCAGGGAGCCTGCTTCCTCCTCTCTCCTCTCTCTCTGCCTGCCTCTCTGCCTACTTGTAATCTCTCTCTCTGT